>JAWNPJ010000008.1:0-456543 GCA_035047585.1 Drosophila monieri | reverse complement strand
TGGCGAATATCTGGGCTATTTCGCATCCGATCCAAAAAAGGAGTTCCATTTGTGATTCAGGGAACTAATCCCCGTCGATCCTCATCAAAGGATCCTAAATATTCTTCAAATTTAATTTTGGCCCGGAAATCATGATGGTACCCCTTGGAAAAGTGCGGAATCCCGCAACCTACCTTTTCTTTCACTTTTTGGCGAATATCTCGGCAATTTCGCATCCGATCCAAAAAACGAGTTCCATTTGTGATTCAGGGAACTAATCCCCGTCGATTCTTATCAAAGGATCCTAAATATTCTTCAAATTTAATTTTGGCACCTTTTTCGGCCGAAATCATGATGGTACCCCTTGGAAAAGTACGGAATCCCGCAACCTACGCTTTTCTTTCACTTTTTGGCGAATATCTCGGCAATTTCGCATCCGATCCAAAAAAGGAGTTCCATTTGTGATTCAGGGAACTAATCCCCGTCGATTCTTATCAAAGGATCCTAAATATTCTTCAAATTTAATTTTGGCATCCCTCCAACAATTTTTAATTTTGGCCCTTTTTCGGCAGAAATCATGATGGTACCCCTTGTAAATGTGCGGAATCTCGCAACCTACGCTTTTCTTTCACTTTTTGGCGAATATCTCGGCTATTTCGCATCCGATCCAAAAAGGAGTTCCATTTGTGATTCAGGGAACTAATCCCCGTCGATCCTTATCAAAGGATCTTCAATATTTGAAGATCTAACTATTTTGGCCAAAAATGGGGCCAAAATTAAATTGTAGGAATTCTAGGGATCCTTTGATGCAGATTGACGGCGAATAGTTCCCCGATTCATAAATGGTATTCCGTTTTTGAATTGGATTCGAAATAGTTAAGATATTCGCCAAAAAGTGTGAGAAAAGCGACAATCGCACTTTTCCAAGGGGTACCATCATGATTTTGGCCAAAAATGGGGCCAAAATTAAATTGTAGGAATTCTAGGGATCCTTTGATGCATATTGGCGGCGAATAGTTCCCCGATTAATAAATAGTATTCCGTTTTTGAATCGGATCCGAAATAGTTAAGATATTCGCCAAAAAGTGTGAGAAAATCGACGATTAAGAAAACAAAACAACCTACTAGAGCTTACCAGAGTGAAATTCTTTTGGTTATAGTAGAAATTACTGTGTTATCAGACTTCAAGCATTATCGTAGTGACTTATAATGGCTCGTAAATTCGGAACCCTTTGATAATAGTTCTCAGTTGAGTTCCGAACAGCGAAATGAGCGGTCAAAACGCTTGAACATGCGCCTCGGCAACACATGCCTTGCGCTAGGCCTCTGCCTGTGTTTAAATATATTTTTACCTTTGGAATTCGTTCGGGCTGCCAGTATTTTGGCCGTTTTTCCGTACCGCCTGGATCAACTTTTTCTAGTGGTGCGGCCATTGATGAAGGCGATGACAGAGCGAGGACACAACATCACCATGATCACGCCCATGGGAATGTTGGAGGACGTCGATGGAGTTCGGCACATCAGGGTGCCCATGCTGAACACTCACATGCATGGTGAGTAACTTTATATATAATAAAAATAATGATAAACTGCCTTTTTAGCAAATCATTGACATATGTTATTGCCGTTTATGTAAAAGTTTATGTAAAAGCAATAGACTTTTTCTGTAATCCACAGATATGGTGGAAGCGGACAAATTTCGGGACTTTTTCTCCGACAAATGGTCAGAAGGATCGTTGGTCGCCACCGTGTTCCACAACATCTCATACGCCATACTCAGCAACGATGAGGTCCAAAAAATGCTTAAAGACAGTAGCCAGCACTTCGACCTAGTACTGTTGGAGGCAGGCCACTTGGACGCCCTCTACGGACTGGCAGAGTTCTACAATGCCACTCTGATGGGCTTCTGCTCCGTGCGTATCAACTGGAATGTGGACGACCTAGCTGGAAATCCGGCGCCCAGCATCCTCGAGCCTATATCCCCCATGGGGTTTTCCCGCGATGACTCATTTCTGGGTCGACTACACAACTGGATATACATCTCGGAGGAGCGGATGGTAGAACACTTGGTCATAAGACCTTCACAACAACGCATCCTAAAACAATTTTTTGGTTACTCGGCTGAGCAACTGGAAGAGTTGCGATCCAGAATTTCAGTCATTCTGATAAACAATCACTTTAGTATGGGCCGAGTGAGGGCCAACGTTCCAAATATCATCGAAATCGCAGGGATACACCTTTCCGAGCAACCAGCGCCGTGTGAAAAGGATCTTCAGCGATTTTTGGACGAAGCGGAAAATGGTGTTATTTACATCTCGATGGGTAATGATTTAATAGTGAAGTATCTGCCTGAAAGTCTACAGCAGATGCTGCTGCAAAGCATATCCCAACTAAGACAAAGGATCGTGTGGAAGATGGGAGCCACCACTAACCAAACGGAAAATATCTACAGGATTTCCCATGCCCCGCAGCGGATGATTCTGTCCCATCCAAATGTTCGGCTCTTTATCACAAACGGCGGACAACTGAGTATGATAGAGGCGATTGACAGCGGAGTTCCGATGCTCGGACTGCCATTCTTCTTTGATCAGTTTAGTAACATGCATCGAATGCAATTGGCTGGAACAGCAAAGGTTTTGGATCTCAAGTCACTTAGTTCAGATCTCGTTACCAGTGCTATTCGGGAGCTTCTCGAAAATCCCAAGTTCGCTCAAAGGGCCAAAGACAAGGCACGGCAATTTAGGGACCGCCCCACAAGTCCTTTGGACACCGCCGTCTGGTGGACGGAATATGCCTTGCGGCATCCAGACGTCACCCATACTCGCCTAAACCAGGATGAGATTCCCATCATACGGTATTACTGTATGGACAGCCTTTTGTCCATGGGTCTTCGCTTTGGAATTGTTACTTTGTCGATTATTTGGATTATAACTTGGATTAGTTATAAGCTATTCACAAGAATAACACGAAAGCCTGAAACGAAAGAAATAGTCCTGGTGCACATAAAAATGCCAATAAATGGGAATCACGTATCATAATTATTGTATAATATACTCGAATAAGTTTAGAACCAGAAATGTTTAGAAAACGTAATTACTAAGCAAACCTCTACAGAAATATAAGGAAAAGTTTATTTAATCAATTTTTAAAACTTCCCAATATCTTATCTATTTTTATCAGCTGTTTCGTGCAAATCAATGAATTGATTAGCATTGATAACTTTATGGTCAAAAAATTAAATACTTTTTTTATAGTTTAGATTAGATTCGGCTCATTTAAGTGTATTCCTTCGTCATGAGCAGACGAATACCGTGAAAATGCGCCTCGGCAGTGCTTGGTTGGTGGCCAGCTTGTGGCTATTTTCCAATTGTCGCCACCCACAAGCAGCCGATATCTTGGGAATTTTTCCATACTGCCAACCGTCACCTTTTCTAGTGGTGCGGCCGTATTTGATTGCTCTAAGGAACCGAGGACACAATGTAACAGTGATCACTCCAATGGAAATGTTGGAGGAGATTGAGGGAATTCAGCAAATAAAAGTTCCCATGATCAATAAGCTCATCCAAGGTGGGTTTAAAGGAAAGTTTGTAAAGATGAGTTAATGATAATATCATTATTGTTTAGATATCTTTGATTTGGATTACTTTGACGAATTTTTTATAAGCAAATGGTCGGAATCATTGATGGCCTCCACTATGTATAGGAACATGTCGCTAGCCATCCTTCAGGACGTTTCTGTACAACGAATGTTAAGCGATAAGCAGGTCCGATTTGACTTGGTCATTTTGGAGCCAAGCCACATGGATGCCATATACGGCTTTGCAGAATTTTACAATGCTACATTGATGGGATTTTCCTCAGTGTACACGGATTGGTACATCGAGTTTCTAGCTGGAAATTCCGCGCCTAGTGTTTACGATCCCATCTCGCCCATAGGATACTCCCTGGACACCTCTCTGATGAGCATGTTTTTCAACTGGATCTATATAACAGAAGAGGTTCTGCTGGATCACTTAATATACCAACCATCACAGCTTAGCATCTTTAAAGAGATTTTCGGCTATTCGGCAAAAAAAATGGATGACCTCCGCTCCAGCTTCTCAGTGATATTGATAAACAATCACTTTAGCATGGGGCGGGTTCGGGCCAATGTACCAAATATCATCGAGGTGGGAGGAATTCATCTCAGCAAGGCACCAGACCCTTGCGACGACGACTTGCTGCGGTTTTTGGATGAGGCCGAGTACGGGGTGATTTACTTTTCGATGGGAGTGGATATTATGGTAAAATACCTGCCCCTCAATATCCAACAACCATTGATGAAGAGTTTTGCTCAGTTAAGGCAGAAGGTGATTTGGAAAAACGAACTGTCAACGATGCCAAACAAGTCGGATAACATATATGTAATGTCCAAGACTCCCCAGCGGAGGGTTTTGGAGCACCCCAACGTCCGGCTGTTTATCAGCATTGGAGGTATCTTGAGTGTTATGGAGGCGATTGACAGCGGCGTGCCAATGCTGGGACTGCCACTATTCTTCGACCAAATTGGAAATATGCATCGGGTGCAGCAGGCCGGCATGGCCTTGGCCCTGGATCCCAACTCTTTGAGCGCAGATTCTCTTACTAGCACTATTCTGGAGCTAATAGAAAACCCTAAATATGCCGCCAGGGCCAAGAAAATGTCACAGAGCTTCAAAGACCGGCCGATGAGTCCGCTGGATACCGCAGTGTGGTGGACGGAGTACGCCCTTCGTCATCCTGATGTCAGACACATAAGACTTAACGAGGATGATATTTCTTTTATGCGGTACTACAGGTTAGAGAGTTTGCTGTCCATTGGAATTCGTTTTGGATTCATTATTGGATTAGTAACCTGGTTGGCCTATAAGTTGGCCCAAAAGTTTAATCGTAGACAAGAGAGAATACGAGTGTTTAGACTGATAAGATTGCCAATAAAGTAAAGTATGACAAAAACACTACAGTTTATTGACCGTTTATGCCTTTTTGCTTTGAGCAGCTGTTTTATTGAATCATACATGGAAAAAGTGAGCATATTGCTATTGATTTTAATTTGCAAATGATGCAATACTTATCAGGGCTTTTCGAAAAAGTTTCGATTAGATAGCATTTATTTGAGCATGGAACGCCGGCGTAAGTGGTCGAATGCGCGCACAAACTTAATTTGGTTGGGGTTAATCATTTTCTTGCACCTGAAAATGGACTTCCAACTGGATGTTGCCGAGGCTGCCGATATTTTGGGAATATTCCCCTATCTTCACACAGCAGGCTCTTTGTTTGTAAGGCCTTTGATTCGCGTTTTGGATGAAAGGGGCCATAAGGTGACGGTCATTTCCCCCGAAAATGCACCGACCGACATAGAAGGTGTTCGTCATATTCGAGTTTCCGAACTTAATCGGCAAATTCGGAGTAAGTGTGAATAGACTTTCCGGTATATTAAATTGTTTAATTTTTAAAAGTATCTCTAATTACCTACAGAAATTATGGATCCGGACCACTACCTTCATCTCTTTTCTACCAAATGGAAAAAAAGCATTTTGGCCGCCTCTATGCTCGCCAACATATCGACGGCCCTATTGGCTGACGAGGGCGTGCAGAAAATGATGAAAGACCGTAGTGAGCGGTTTGATATGGTTATGATAGAGGCGAGTCACTTGGAAGCAATGTACGGACTTGCGGAATACTACAACGCCACCCTAATGGGGGTCGCTAGCATGCGTCTCAATTGGCATGTCGACGACCTGGCGGGAAATCCATCACCAAGCATCCACGACTCCATCTCCCTGGACGGTCCTTCCTTGAAGTACTCGCTGCTAGGTCGATTCTACAACTGGTTGGACACTACGGAAGAGTATCTGCTGGAGCGTTTGGTTATCCGACCTTCCCAGCTACAAATCTTTAAAAGGTTTTTCGGATACTCGGCCGAGAAACTGAAGGAGCTGCGCTCCAGGTTTACTCTAATCCTGATCAACAATCACTTCAGCATGGGTCGCGTGAGAGCCAATGTGCCCAACATCATTGAGGTGGGAGGCATGCACCTTTCCGAGCCACCAGAGCCCTGTGACGAGGAGATGCAACGCTTTTTGGACGAAGCGGAGCACGGAGTCATTTACTTCTCGATGGGCCTTGAGATCCGATTCAAGTACCTCCCAGATTATATGCAACAGCCATT
The DNA here is from genome assembly GCA_035047585.1 of Drosophila monieri. Lineage (NCBI taxonomy): Eukaryota > Metazoa > Arthropoda > Insecta > Diptera > Drosophilidae > Drosophila > Drosophila monieri. The sequence continues at coordinate 450,374 of JAWNPJ010000008.1, read as the reverse complement.
GCTCCAGAGCTTCGCAGAGCTAAAACAGAGGGTAGTGTGGAAGAACGAACTCTTCACGACTACCAATAAAACAGACAACGTCTTCAGGATCGTGAAGGTACCCCAGCGAATAATTCTGTCCCATCCAAAAACCAGACTTTTTATTACCCATGGCGGGTTACTTAGTGTCATTGAGGCCATTGACAGTGGGGTTCCCATGCTGGGATTGCCCTTATTTTTCGATCAGTTCAATAACATGGAACGCGTGGAGGCGGCGGGAATGGCCAAGGTCCTGGACTGGAACAGTCTGAGTGTGGATAATCTGATCAGCGCCGTCCACGACATAATCGAAGACCCTAAATATGCTCAAAAGGCTAGAGAAATGGCGCACAACTTTAGGGATCGCCCTATGAGTCCCTTGGATACGGCGGTCTGGTGGACAGAATATGCCTTACGACACAGGAATGCCAGCCACATGAGACTTAATGAGGGCGAGCTGCCATTCATGGTTTACTACCAACTGGAAAAGCTTCTTCCCCTTTTCCTGCGAATTGGGATGATCCTTGTATCGGTCATATTTTTTGGCTATAAATTATTCGAAAAACATCGAATTCGACAGAGAAGACTGCAAGAAAGAAATTTGTTTAACCTACAGCAGATAATGCTCCGTTAAATCAGCAGTATCATGACATTTAAGTTAGTTTCGCACTCCTATTTATAGCTATATTAATACTGTAAAAACTTTTTTAAAACAGCTGTTTGAACTTAAAGCTTATATTTAATCAGCACAGAGAATTGGCATTTGATAAAGCATTTTTTGATTAGATTATCATCTAATCAAATCTGTCATTTGAGTTGAGACCTCCGATATGAGCGGACATACCGCTTAAGAATGCGCTTCATTATTGCTTGGCTGCCGATCAGTCTGTGTCTGACTTTTCGAATGGATGTGAGTTCGGTTGAGGCTGCGAATATTTTAGGAATATTTCCATACCGACACTCGTCGACCTTTAAGGTAACACAGCCTTTAATACGGACCCTGGTTGCAAAAGGCCATAACTTAACAATCATAGCCCCCTCGCATATTTCGCCTGATATCGATGGAGTTCGTCATATACGAGTGGACTTATTACACAAATATCTGAATGGTAAAATTATTATGACAAACACACATTCTGTATTATTAACACTCTTTATAATCTTTATCAGACCTCACGAACTCGGACCAACTTCTTGTTTTCTTCAGGGACAAATGGAGAGAAGCAGTTTTTGCTGCCAAATTTTTTGCCAACACTTCGGCTGCGATTCTTAGTGACGATGGTGTCCAGAAAATGCTAAATGACAAAAGTGTGCGGTTCGACATGGTCATGATAGAGACATCCCAATTGGATGCCATCTATGGAATAGCGGAATACTATAACGCAACGTTAGTTGGGGTATCCTACATTGGTATCAACTGGAGTGTCGAAAACTTGGCTGGAAATTCCGCACCGAGCGTTTACGAGCCTATATCCCCCATGCGATTTTCATTGCACTCCTCGCTTCTTAGTCGGATATATAATTGGATTTACATAACTGAGGAAAAGCTTCTAAATGACCTTATTGTCCGTCCCGCTCAATTGCGCATCTTTAAGAAATTCTTTGGCTACTCGGCCCAAAAAATGGAAGAGCTACGGTCAAGATTTTCGGTGATTTTGGTAAATAACCACTTCAGTTTTGGGCGAGTTAGATCGAATGTGCCCAATATTATCGAGATAGCCGGAATTCACCTCAGCGAACCACCAGAGCCTTGTGGGCAGGACCTACAACAGTTTTTAGACGAAGCGGAACATGGTGTAATATATTTCTCATTGGGTTTTGAGATTATGCTGAAGTTTCTACCACAAGATATGTTGCAACCGCTGGTGCAAAGTTTTTCTCGAATCAAACAAAGGGTGGTGTGGAAAACCGATGATACCGTAACGCCGAATCCAACTGGAAATATCTACAGGATGGCCAGAACGCCACAGCGAATGATTCTTTCCCATCCCAACACCAGACTATTTATAACCCACGGGGGGCTACTGAGTCTCATAGAGGCGATTGACAGCGGAGTTCCGATGCTGGGAATTCCCTTCTTCTTCGACCAGTTTGATAACTTGCACAAAGCGCAGCAGTCAGGAATGGCAAGAGTCCTGGACACACATTCCCCCTCTGTAGACACAATTACTGACATTATTCGGGATCTGATCGAAGAACCAAAGTTTTCTCAAAGAGCTAAGGAAATGTCATCTATCTTCAGAGACCGTCCCATTAGTCCTTTGGACTCGGCTGTCTGGTGGACAGAATATGCTTTGCGCCATAGGGATGCCAGCCTTATGCGAATCAGCGACAGCGATTTTCCATTCATGGTTTACTACAAACTAGCTGACCTTCTACCTCTGTGTCTTCGTATCGGAGTTATATTCATAATCATGATCTTTATCATTTGTAGGGTTATAAAAAAACACCGCACCTTAGATATGCAAACGCGGGAAAGGAGTTCAGTTGTTATTGAAAAGCTCTATTAATGTAAGATTCTTAGATGTAGTATTTCAAAAGTTTTTGTATTATCAATGAGTGTGTTAAATAATATATATCTGATAGAGTTAATGTACAAATTACAAGTTGATTTCAATTGATGGAAAATTAATACGTTGAAAACTCCGACGGGTGGCTTTCTGGTATGGGTGGTATGTTAGACTTTAACCCACTGTTTAAAAAGGTACTGTTATGTTAAAGTTATAGCTGAAATGACAACAAGATCTCCAAAAAGTATGCTACATAAAAAAAGTTGTTGAATTCTCTTGTTAGTTACAAAGCATACGATTGGGCATTATAGAAAAAAATTAACTAGTTTTTGCCCAACTTTTTCAAGTTGTTGAAGTCTGTGAAGCGGTAGAAAACCTATAAATTTAATAAGTAATTGCATAGGTATTTAAACATTAAACAATTTACTTTTAGAAGACTCTTCCTCTTCCTCTAAGAATATAACAAATTTTAAGTGCCTCTTAAATTAAAAATAAGTTATTTAAATATGTAAACTCAAAATACACTCATTGGCATATTTTATTAAAATAAAATTTTTTTTTAATTCTTATAATATTTTTTATTCTTCTATTAATCAGAGACCGCTTTAAAAATGAATATATTTTACATTCGTTTCAAAAAAATGCTTGAAATTCATTGTAAAAAGGCAGCAATCAGTTTCAGATGGCTCAGTATATATTTAATCGCATTTTTTTACGCCTAGAATCTAGACTGACGCACTTCCAGTTTAAAGAACCCAGTGACGTCAGTACAACCTGCAGCTGTCCTTGATCGGTGGCTCCCCAGAAGCCCCGTTACAGGTTCTGCCTTTCACCAGCTTCACTCGCCAAGATGTAGATCTTCTCATTCCGAAACCGTTTCAAACTTCCTGGTCTGAGTTGCATACTTACCCCAAAGCTGTAGCATTTCGTCGTAATTGACGCTTTGGCAAACATTTGAGCAGAACAATTAAAACAAATGGTGACACACTTTCGAGGTAGAACAACAGGCAACGCGCTGGCAGAATGCACAAAATATGAATTCATGTATAATATTGTAGAGTTTTCAGGTTTGTGTTTAATTTTCAGTTTCGAGGTTTATTTGCACAGTGCGGCGGCATTCTTTAGTTTACGATCTGCGCTTGGTTAAATCCGCCTGTAAAGCACCGGAGTGAGAACATACAGGCAACGAGGTCACATGGTACGCGGGTGATAAATTAATGATACAAGTACTGCCGAAGATTCCCCGCTTAATTGTTCCGCTAATACTGCAACTAAAGTGTCTTGTCGATTTGCTTGTGCAATAGCGGCTGCGTTAATTAGTTGGAGCTTCGTGAAAAGTTCATTTCCATCCGCCGTCTATTAATGGTCTTGGGCTTAAATTGCGTTGCCGCCTCGCCTTTACAGTTGTCATTTCATTGCCAATTGCCAACTGCTAGCTTACTTTTCCACATCGAGATCTCATTGCCTTGGCTTATTGTGCCACAGATTATTAGTTGCATCCTTGATCTCAAACGGTAAACGAGACTGGCCATCTCTAACCCTAACCCCAGTGTCAACTGCTTTTCCGCAGTGGCAATAAACAGAAACGAGAGCTCCGCCCAATTTCACGTGCCCATAGCAGTGCGACTGACAAATGAGCTGCGTGCCTTAAATGCCCAAAATAGGGTTCGATCGTCACATATTTTTGACCGAGAATGTGCCTGCTATGGCAGCCAAAATCTTAATAGAAATATAATTTTGCATAATTTATGCGTAAGCCGGCGTATCGGACCCAAAATGAGTACGGCCATAATTTAAGCCCATGGAGTAGCTGCCTATACAAACAAACTGTTAATCTGCTGTCTCCAACCACAGTTTGGCTCAAAGGGAAAATGTTTTCGGTGAATTGGAAATACTCTTTAAAAAATAGAAATGTCAATGTTGTTAAAACTTTGACTTAAAATCAATGGCATTTACAGGTTTTTTGTCGAACAAAATGGAGAATAAAAAAAAATTTATTTACATTTTATCTTAAGTGTTAGAGAACGGATGTAATGTAAACTTAAAATACAAACTTATTCTTACAAAGATTTTTGTGAGCTGGACTCATTACAACTTTTTCAAAACAAAAATTCATGTCATGCCGTAAATGAATTTTTCAAAATCAAACAGAATGCTCGTATTAACCATGATTTGCATGACCAAAGAGCCGGCGTTGTTGCCCATGAGGGGTTAAGGTATAACCCGGGCCAATTCGACGCTTAAGCGCACCGCTGCACAGTCGCAGCCTCAGTTCGCCGGCGACAGTCGAACGTGAAGCACGATACATTCCGGTACGCGAAGAGTAACAGCCAAAAAAATATTAAATAAATATATCCGAGACCGAAAACGTCAACCAAGTCCCGAAAAGAAGTGGAATTGAATGGTATTCGAATCGAATCGAAGTGACAAACGAATGACTTAAACGACAAACTTGAACTTGCCTAATACACAAAAAGTCAATTAGAGAGTGCAGTAAATAGTGTTGTGACTGTGTCGAAAAATAAATCCAAAAATAGTTTGAATAGAAAAACCCTTTGATTGATGTGCTCAATGTAGTTGACATATTTAACCGAAAAGTCTGTTGAAAATTGCGCACTGCAGTTGCCGACTTGTTGAGTCATTGAGCAGGGTTCAAGAAAAATATGTGTGTCAAATATTTGCCTGTTTGCCTGCCGTAATATTTGCGCAGCCAGCTTTTGTTAATGAAACTTCATGCGTCAACACAAACAGCTTGCCCCACGGGCAGGTGGCACGGCAGCAGGCTGTAGGCAGTGGAGAGCAGGCAGATGATGTCTTTTGAATGTCTTCAATGGGCAAATTTGAAAATAGTTTTGAATTAGTTCCGTTTTGGCCAGAGCCGGCTACTTATGTAATGGGTCAGGCGAAATTCGCCGTTAAATGGCAATTTGAACGCATCCATCCCAACACATTCGGCCATCATCTTCGGAGCGTTATCATTGGGCCGAAACTCTCGCTTCTCACACCTCTCTCCAATATATTTGCTCGACCGCCCAGCTATTTGGCTTAATTTATTTTTTTCGTCTTTTTTCTGTACTTTTTTCTCAATATTTACCTTTTTTGTTTTGCTCGCCGCTTACGTAAGGCGTCGCAAGCTCGTCTGGCCGGCTTCGGACCAAGTCAGAGCCTCCAGTTGCGATCTCGGCCTGAATCCCCAATCCCAGTTGCATTTCCAGCTCTCAGCTGACGCCCCCACTCCCCCTCCCAAAGTTGTGAGTCCCAAAAGCAACTGGGATGAAGTTTTCCCGACCCGTTTATGTGCCACTTGCGCTTTCTGCGGTTGTTAATTTTGAGTTGGATGGCTGCTAATTTGTGGCTCAGCAGCTGTTGCTCTCTCTGGCTCTCTTACCCTCTCAATTGGCCAGGCTATTACAAAATAGCCGCATTCTGTTAACGGGACTGTGGTGGCCCCCAATGGATTTGTAACAAATCAGTAAGAGACTTTGCGCAAGGTCCATGACCAATTTGCATAAAAATATGATTTTTGTAATCACAAAAGCATAATTTATGGTCAAGAGAGATGGCGAGAAGCTCCCAGCTGATCGGGAATTGGCTCGAAGCTCTAGCACACTCGCTTACACTCTCTTCTCTCTGCATCTGCATCTGGTCGAGCAACTTTCATGGAAAGTGCAAGTGTTGCCATGGCATTGTCATAACCACAAATGGTTATAAATGGCAAAAATGACTACGAGAGTACAAGGAGAAAACAGCGAACACGGGAGAGAAATATGGTCAAAATAAATAAGGAAGTCGCACTGGGTTACTGGTTAACTGGGGGGCGTTCAGGTTGGCCATTGGCTGTTTTATTTATGGCTCAGTTAAACATTTCATTGGTGTTGTTAGCTAAGTCAGTTAAGGAAGCGGAACAGTCTTTTAGCTGATATTAGCACCCTTACACATTGGCCGAAGTTTTCCATATAGGTTGATTAACAGATTTATGGGCCCCCAAAAAAAGGTCATTAGCTTCTTGGAGACCTTCTCGCTCCGGTTTCCGGTCTTGTCATTTAATTAGTCCGTTGTCATTGGGACTAGCTTTTTATGTGGAAAACAAAAATAAATAAAACAAATTCATATTTATACATGCCCATAATGTGAAATAAAGTTAATGCCATCAGCGGCAGCAAAATGAATTCCTAATTAATCATACGCCCTGTGAGCATGCAAAATATTTTGTGACCTCACGCAAGGAAAAAAACAAGACGGCAGTAAAAACAGCAGCGCCAAAACAAAATTGAATAATGTCTGTATTAGTTCAAGACAAGCGCGGTGAACAAATTTGAAAATAATCGCATGTAATTTAAATCGAGACCACCAGCTGACGTCTGGAAAAACTTTGAGCGCAGAGCTTTGAGCCGAGCCACACTCTGAGTCGACTCAAAGCTGATTTTGGCTTTGGCCAGTGCCCCAGCTGGCTCTTAAGCTGTTGACATTCGCGTCTTTGTCTTGGCCATGACCAAGAAGTTGGCTCAGAAGCATACGTTCAGCACTCCGATTCGATATTCGGCATTCGGTGTTCGGTGTTTGGCGTTTGGTGTTCGCGGCTATTTATTCGGTTTTGGGCTATCAGTATTGGACGTTGACGTTCGGCAAACACATTAGGCCATTCCACGGGCCATCGACTAATGCATTATTCCTATTTGTCTATCCAGTCGACGCACAAACGCTCATGATGACAACAACCAGACTGTCCTCGGTTCTCCTGCTACTCGGAGTAATGGTACTCCTTCTATGCGATGGAGGCTTCTCGATCGCCATCGCTCCCTCAACTTTTGGAACGGCCATAGCACGTGCCGGGAAGATATCCAACACGCTTAAGGTGAGTGTCCAGAACCAGTCTAGCCAACTACGAATCAATTTGGAAAATATCTGCTTGTAGATGAATAAATTGTGTGTGTAACAAAAGAAACTCTGTTTTGGCGAGTGGAGCGTGCCAGATTCCAGCTTTTCGGCTGACTCGGTCACTTTTGTGGCATTTAAATCAAAGCCAAGAGCCAAAGAGCTGGTGGTCGGCAAGCTAGTGTGACTTTGACATCGTGTCGCAAATTTGTTACCCCGCCCCGAAAGTAATTCAACACCTTGCTGGCTTCTGCAAGTAGACTCCGCAATGAACGCGGTGCTGTTGTCTTCTGTTTTGGCCAACTCGTTCGCCGTCCGCGGTTTTGGCCACTGCATTTACATGTGCCTGTTAATGGACTTTATGGCTCACAAAATGATGCCTGCAATACCTGTTGTGTGGCAGAGTTCTATTGTTTTATGAAAGGCACAAGGCACTTGGCATCTGCTAATTAGATGGGCAGTGGCGCGCAATATGTTACATGGGAGGTTGGGCAGGAAATTCTGTGCAAACATTGTTTAACCTTCCAATCAGCTATGCTCGATTCGAGTCCCCTGGCCGTAGTTCATATTCCAATGCAGTTTGTGACACTTTGAATAAATTAGCGAAGTGCATGGCTCAGAAGCGGCTTTGCAATGCGCTTGGAAATTACATGTTTAGGCCTTTTATATATCAGACCTTATCACGCGATCCATGATATCTTCATTCCCACACTAATAATACATTAAATTAAATACTTACATTGCCCTCAATCAACAAATTATGATCATGATGAGGCCGAAACCTAACACAAATTACAAATAAAATGTAAAACATTTCCGTTTGCCGGTCGGATAACATTGACTGATAAAAGGCCAGCTAAACCCGCCAACTACAGAATGCACGGTGAACAATGGCCACATGTCTGCAGTGAGCCATTGCGTGCCTTACATAATCCGGCCATAAAAAACAATGATTACAAGCACTAAAAAAATAACCAAAACAAAACCAAAAAAGTATTTAAAACGACGACGGACTGACAAAAACAAGTGCAACTCTAACAAGATGGCAGCAATAGAGTTGGAAAGTGGACTCGACAACAGAATACCCTCTGCTATTGAGCCCTAATTTCGATACAATTGGTCGGATACGCCTCTCCACTATATTGATTCCAGGGTGCTATAATGACTGCCAAGCCAAAAACGAAAAATCGAGGAACAAGTGGAATTTTATTCACACCGCTTCTACAGACCCTAGCTCACAAGGCTCTCATCGGCCGAAAGTACAGCACTTGCGATCGGAGAAGTGCGGCTTTGATCCCGGGTGCACAGACTTTTTGCGGTTACTCTATCCCAGTGTCACTCCGTGCGAGTACGAGTTCAATAAATCTAAGTTTACGGCCCCGGCTTCCAACTGTTGCAGTTGCGAGTGCAACTAAGGCAAAGTAGTGCGGTTGCCAAGCTGTTGCATAAAACAAAGGCAGCTCTGCCTAGCTGAGGTGCAGTGACCCTCCGTCAGTCCCTCCGGCGATCCGACATGCCTAGCCCCCGGAATTGGGTCCGCGGAGCGTTGGCCGCAGGCCTCGTGCTGGCCATCGGTCTAATTGTCTTGGCAATTTGTGTTCAGCGACCGAATGAATCCGGGCATCGAATCACAACGATGGAGAGAAAGTCCCCAACTCCGACCGGTGATTTGCAAGATTTGCAAGCCAAAGCGTTTTTTTTAATCGCCACAACGACAACAACCTCCCCATCAACGAGCACCTCCCCAGCGCCACCAGCGGACACTAACAAGTCTTCCGGGTCAGTGGACATGCGCCAAATCCTCCGAGCGGCCAGTTCTATCACGGTTCGTATTCGACTCGGTTCTTATGCAATATTCCAGCCAATGCATGGCTAACTTTCCATTTCATCGGGGGAGTTGCAGTGGCGGTGGCGGAGCTGGTGATCTGCCCCGTGATCGGTCTGCATTTTATTCGCATTTATTATTTTTGGATTTCGAGCGTAGCGTGAAAGCGCTTATTGCATAATCCTGCATTGTAAGTGGCAAAAATATTATGCGAGATCCGCAATGCAACTCGGAGGCATGCGACTTTGTCTGCTGCTCTCACTCATTTGCATATTAGATCGAAGCCACACAATGGACTGGCATTTGCTGCGATAAGTCGGCTAAAGTGAAGTCCAAGATTGATTGGCAGATTACTTAGCCCCCTGGCCGTGTCTGTGCTGCGTGTTTTAATTATTTTCCCAGCACACTTAATCTTTATTATTATTATGTGTTGAACAATGACCCACTTCTTAATCGCCTTTACGGTTTGTTTTGCTGTCGAACAAGCAGAGCAAACATAGCGCGCATTAAACAGTTATAATTAAAGCCAAAAACGATCGGATACAGCCGTATAAAAATAATAAAAAACTGTTATAAACCAGCTACACCCACATTAGCATAACTGAGAGATACAGATGCAGGCCACACGCACACACTTTAGATTTCAAATGCAAAATAAACAATGATGGATCTAATAGTATTGATCCGAAGCCTGAATACCTTTCAAGCAATTGATCTCGATTCCGTGGCGGACCTTATATAGCTCTTTCGATATTTACCCACCTAGAGTATGCAGCGAACGTAATTAGCATAACCACTCGTAAAAGGTGAACTTGAAATTCGGTGCTCCACAGCCACCACAACCGTCATCAAAGTGTGTCATGATTCACTGCTATAGTCTTGAGGTAAATACATTATAGAGTGGAGTCCCTTGCCGCAGTAATTGAAAATCTAGGAAAACATTTTCACTTTTAAGAAGGTCTTTGGCATTTAATTGGTTAAGGTAGTTTTTAATTTTCCTCGCTTGGCTGCCTAATGGACTAAACTTAATATGTGCATTTGTTAAACAAATTTTCTTACCACTCCGATGCATTTTTTATAAGCAGAATGCCTTAGATTGTGACTAATTTTTTACATTTTTAAATATCTGTTGGCCTTTTAAAGTATGTCAGTTATAATGAATACTCTATCCTTAACCGTAATATTTTTGAAATAAAGTAGTTAAGGTATTTCTTTTGTCGTAAGTTATAACTACACATTGAGGCAGGCCCAATTGAAAGATAGGGGATCGCCTAATGCGACAGCCAACACTTTAAGATTGGCGTTTCCTCCAGTTGGCAGCACGTGACTTTTATAATTGAAATGGAGATATTACTATTGCTGCTGCCTAATTGCCCCCATACAGACCCCAGATTGATGCGAGTTATGCAAATGGCGTGTCAATTAAGCGACGCAGTCGGTGAAGGTTGCCCGTTAACAGTTAACACCGGTTTACAAATCGGACAGCCCCAAAAATTGTCATCGGATCGGGCCCACGATCTTGGTTATGAGTTTTGGGCTGATAATGTGCTTTTGCACAAGGCGCAGTACTCTGGGCTGAATCCCTCGTTTTTGCAATACAAAATCTAAAATTACTACCCAAGTCAGATAGTAATCTTCGCTACTAATATTAGCTACAACATAAACATAGAATAATTAATTTTGTAAGTAAACAATGTTTAACCTACTGTGCTATGCTGCTTGTTTTGTTAATTGATGTCAAGTACTCCCAACTCTGTGTAATTGCAGGAGACGACGGCCTGGAAGACCCTAACCTCCCATCCGAACTCACTCGTCCAGCTGCTGCCATCGCGGGCCATGCGAGTGGTCCAGGAGGTGGTGCGATCTCTGCGGGTAAGATGCCAATTGTTTTATCTCCCCACCTTGAACCTCAGCCGCTGAAAATTCCAAGCACTTAAACTCTTGACTGACCCACTGCCAATCCCAATTGAATCTCAACTTGAACGTGGAAGCCAGCTGGCCAAATATGGATGCAGACCATTGCAGGCACCTGCACAGGCGGCTGAGGTCGCGTCAACTCTCGGCTCAATAGCAAATAGCATTGAAAGATCTGACATTTTCCCACCCCCTTGCCTTAAAAATTCAGTCAAGAACAGAGGCGAAAACTCGCTTTTTGGCCAGTGGTTATTGACCAGGTTGCGCCAGTTGCGCAAGGCCTGCTCCATGGCGTGGACACATGATGGTTCTAACCGCGTTCGCACTCTAATGCAAATTTGTTGCGCAACCAATATTCTTGGCGGCATTCACAAGTGGCAGCAAAATTAGTGGGCATTAGCATTAGAGAGGGTCGAATTGTTTGTTAAGAACTGATGAGGCATTAAATAACCATCTGACCATCTGAATTTGTAAGAGTTTTGGTTCTTTTCAAATAAAAAAAATCTAAAAAATACTATTAATATCTAAAACAATATTATATTTTTAAGGAAAATAATAAATATGATTTTGGCAACATGTATGTTTATTGACAAAAAAATTGATCACCAATAGCACAATGTAAAAAGTTTAAAATATAAGCCTTTTGGCGCTAAAACCGGTTTGACTAGAAAAAAATCACTTCTTTTATAAGAAAAACGATAATAAATCAAGGAAAAAAAATATCTTTGTAGAACACCATTGAAGAATGTTTAAATATTCTTTACAAAATTCTAGTAATGCGTGACTTGATGACGCCCTGCAATGGACAGCCCATCTTTGCCGTTATTTATCCGACTCCTGATCGGAATACATTAAACAAATTGTATATCGATTCTCCATAAATCTGCATCAAAATCTGGAAACGAAATATTTTTTCGATATTTTGTCAAATTTTCTGGGGTATCCCCTTCGAACTGTGGAAAATACATGCGGATGTCATTATAGGCCCCTGCAAAGACATCAACATTTTTTTTTCTGGACTATCCCCTTCGAAACGTTAAAGAATGTATTGATTGACCAATATGGGCCACCCAGATAGCTATAGCGTCGGTTTTGAATTATACAATCGAAATGAAAATATTATTTCGAACCATTTTCAGAAAGAACGAGAGATTGTTGCCACAACAACTATGGGCAAGGTTAGAGGACGCTACCAAAAATACCGATCGGGAGAGCGTGGAGGCTACTACAGTTTTAGGGGGATGCGATATGGAGCGCCACCCACTGGCGCCAGAAGGTAATATGGAATTAAATTGAATAATGTTTAGTTTAACTAACGAATTTTTCACAATCCAGATTCCGTGCTGCAGAACCAGAGAAACCCTGGTCTGGTATTCGCGATGCTTCGAGGGAGGGCCAGAGTTGCCCGCACAAGAATATGATCCTGGATACATTCAAGGGAGACGAGGACTGCCTCTTTGTCAATGTCTTTACCACGCGAATGCCCAAGGAAGAGGAGTCAAGTGAACAAACAAAGCTTCCCGTGATGGTCTGGCTGCACGGTGGCGGATTCTCCTTTGGCTCTGGCAACTCTTTCCTTTATGGACCGGACTACTTAGTGGCTGAGGACATCGTCCTGGTAACCCTTAACTACCGATTGGGTCCATTGGGTTTCTTAACAGCCGGACCAGATGCTCCAGGCAACCAGGGCCTCAAGGATCAGGTTTTAGCTCTTAAGTGGGTTAGAGACAACATTGCTGCTTTTGGAGGTGATCCCAATCAAGTGACTGTTTTCGGAGAGTCCGCTGGAGCTTCCTCAGTGCAGCTCTTGCTCCTTTCACCCCTGGCCAAGGGTCTTTTCCATCGGGCCATTTCACAGAGCGGCTCGGCCTTGAATCCCTGGTCCATGGCTGCCAGCTCAAGCCAACGGGCTGCCCGCCTTGCCGCCAATTTGGGCTACGTGGGAGCCAATAAGACGGAGGAGATCTTGGACTTCTTGCGCAGGGTTCCAGCCATGAAACTGGTGGAGGCAGCACCCACTACCATAACGGCGGAGGATCAGCGAAACAATATTGGTCTGCCTTTTGTTCCAGTCGTGGAGGGGTACTGGAATCAGGAATCTCAAGAGGAGCAATTCTTTGAGCAGCCCTTCCTCATCCAGCACCCTAGCGACATGTACCATTCCCAGAATTTCAACAGCGATGTGGCCTACATGACGGGATATAATACACACGAGGCCATGCTTTTTATAAGAAGTGAGTTTTTAAAGAAGGGACAGAGTTTAAAATTTATTTTAATTAATTTTTTCCTATTAGGACTCCGTAAAAACCCCCAGTTACTGCAGATTATAGAAAATGACTTTGGTCGGCTGGTGCCTCATGATTTAAATGTAACTCATGTTCATGACAGAGTAACCCGGGAAATAAGGGCATTTTACCTAGGAAATAAACACGTAGGAATTGAATCAGTTGACGAGATGATTGCGGTGAGTTTGGGGGAATCCTTTATAAAACTTATTCGTTGAATAATCATTTTATTCTCTCCAGCTCTTGACGGACTTGATGTTCCTGCAGGGAATTCGTCGCACAGCCCGGAATCATGCCAAGTACGGCAATGCTCCGGTGTACATGTACCGCTTCTCCTTCGATGGAGCTCTGGGTCTGTACAAGAGAATGCTGGGCATTCCCCGGCCAGGAGTCTGCCATGGAGATGAGCTGGGCTACCTCTTTAAGTTCGGCTTCTTCAATCTGAGTCTGGATCCGAAGTCGATGGAGGTACAGGTCAAGAACCGAATGGTTCGCATGTGGACGAACTTTGCGAAATATGGGTGGGTAATTACAAGGAAATAATTTTATTCAAAGAGTTAAGCTATGTTTGATTTATATTTCAGCTCCCCAACACCCGACACGGAAGATCCAAACCTGACCACCAAGTGGGCGCCCATCGATCCCTCTAATGTGATGAATAGTCTTAACTATTTGGATATTTCGGCCAACCTGGCCATGAAGACCAATCCCGAACCGGAACGTCAAAGATTCTGGGACGAGATGTATCAGCATTACAATGGTGCTGCTATGTAGACACAAGGATACACACGCACACTCACATAATACCACAAACCCACCCTCACAGACACAACAACACACACATTTCGTATTGCCATTTTGTGAAAGATAGCGCGAAACCCAGAATATTTAAATGCAAATTTCATTGTACAATTTTCTTAGTTTGTAGCTATTATTAGCTATATTATTAGCTATATTATTTAGCATCTAGTTCGTAAGTGTTCCAGCATTTATTCACACCCACTTTCACACATACTCTTATACGCATTGCCCAAAGTCGAGATATCTTTCCTTACTACACGTATATCTGCAATAATCAGGTGTAAATAGTCAGAGTCTATCATATGTCTAATGCCAACATTAAAGCCGGGCTCTATATTGGTAGCCCGGTCCCAACCGATTTAGTTGTTTGCTGGTAAAACTAGCGCACAATATTTTTGTAAATTAATATATTTTATTTTAAAATACATGATTTGTTTTTATTTTTGGGATGTTGGGATGAGTTATTTTGCATTTTTTAAAAAACATTGCCTACTTTTAGGTCAAATATCAGTTAAAAGTAAATATGGACATGTAAAAGTAAAAAGAAAATGGTGGCTGTTCATGTATAATTCACAGCGTACAAATGGCGCCAAAAATGTGTGTGATGTAGAATCGATGTATAAAAGTAAACACGCTTAATGTATATATTTTCACCTTGATGGTATCAAAGCCCAAATTTAAAGAAAAAAAATCCATTTCTATCATTTTATAGAAGAGCGTTGTGCCGCATATGAAGAATTTCCTATAACAGTTAAATTCCGGTTATGGTATCCATATACCCAAAATAACATATACTATGTAATTTTAAAAAGTTTTTAAGCACGGGAGAAACTTAAAAATGTATAACAATAAAAAGCCGTACTCCCATCCGATCCCATTTAACCCAACAGTCTATATTATTTTAGCAATAAATATACGAATCTCTCAGCGGTGAGCTAATTGTGAAAGTCAACCAAATCGATATGTTGACGGTTACAGAAATAGCCGCCTCCCTGGACCCTATAGTGGATTTAAATACGAATTATCACCCCAAGAACGTATGAGTATAAAGTGGCATAATGATTGACTACAAATTTGCACTTGGCGCGAGTTAAGTCACCCCCGCTGGTGGGGGATTCGGAAAAACATGGTTCGCATATCGCAGGGGTCGCGCTCACACTGGGCGACAAAGCTGATTATTCAATTATCCCAGCTGGTCTTCATCCGCGTCACTGGCAATTTATCGGTTCGTAGATTCTGCCGCGGAGGTGGCAGCGGAATGTCGGAAGAGCATTGAAATTGGAAAATCCCTGCCACTGCCGCATGGAAACATAGTAGTCTGGGAACATAAGCCTGTGTCTGCCGCTTAGAAACTTAGTAGTCGGGAATACTTTCATCCTTTGAGCTATTTTTGACTAAAGCTTCAAGGTAGGAATATATTTATAACTTTTTAAGAATTTCTCCTATAAGCTAGACAAACTAACCGAATTTTCGAATCTAATACT
Organism: Drosophila monieri; assembly: GCA_035047585.1. Classification (NCBI taxonomy): domain Eukaryota; kingdom Metazoa; phylum Arthropoda; class Insecta; order Diptera; family Drosophilidae; genus Drosophila; species Drosophila monieri. Next base: position 434,662 of record JAWNPJ010000008.1, on the reverse strand, counting down.
TTCAAACGAACCATGATGAGTGATGCCAAGTATATCCGGTACCTGATCTCAAAGTCTAAGCGCACTGCACCTACCACGAAGGCGATGCGTGTGTGCTTCCTTCGCAACAAGGACAAGTTTTTTAAGGGCGTGAATGTGTCTATATCTCGCGTCTTTTACAAGGATATGCTAACTTTGAAGCAGGGTATTACGGAGAGACTGCGACAATATGTGGTTATGCCATCTGCCATTTCGCATTTTTGCCGGATTGATGGAACTCGTTACGAATGTCTAGAGGATTTTATGGAAGGTGACATTGTGATTTGCTGCTGCCGATATGAGACATTTATGTCCCATAAGTATAGTGTCAACTCTGTCTTTATGAAACTCCTCAATACGCTAGTTCGCTGGGAGGAAGGACGTGGTGGCGGTGATGTATCAGTACCCGGAAGATTGCACCTTACTACGACTATGTTTGTCGAGCAACTGAAGCACAGTTCGCAAAGTTCACGAGGCACTCCGTCACTCTCAGTTAAGGAAAGTCAATTCTCGATAAGATAGACGATAAAAAGGATCTACCTCGGCCATTGATCGATGTGACGAACCAATCAATATCCGAGCTATGAATATGACGCTGTTAATTATTCGAAATTCGATGTATACACTGCCATATTGAATATGGATTACAACAAGAAGATTAGGAACATTTTTTTCTTTTAATGTTAAATTAAAAAAACGAAAACACCAGCCCATTGATTTATTGCTGAAGCTAATGTTTTTAATTGGGTGTTGTACTATCAAATTCAACTACGCATGACTCCGCCGATGACTGATCGCGAATACATATATCAATCTCGTTGGCGTCACAGTTACTTGTGTTTACACAATGCAGCCAAAAAGCGCGTGAGTCTCGGCAAACAATAATATGTTATTACGTATATGCCACCTTGTACTCGAAATTGAGCAAAGATTCATTTGTTTGCACTGTCTATTTGAGTAGAGAGAAGTAAGTAAACACTGTTCTGGATATGATAAATCAGAGCGTCGTGGACGGGCGATCAATATTGCAACACTCTGTGACGGCCCTACAAAATATTACGCATACGCCACCCCTTGCAGCTCAAGGTCGCCTCTTCCTGAGTTCTCTCCTCCGCTTCACAGATAAGACGAGCTTATCACGCTTATCTTCCGCTTCATTTTCAATTTACGAATCATTCCAATTGAACTTATTCCGAGGCAAAGCCTCAAGCTGTATCTTTCGGTTTCAGTATCGCTGCAATTGTATCTGTGTCCGATCTGTATCTGTGTGAGAGCATTGAAAAAGTGGTGTGCCTCGGTATGTGTGCAATTCTCTCTTCCTGCTGGTGTGCGAGCTCATTTACAGCACGTCGCTTCCAGTTCCTCACTTTTGTTTAGTTGGAAAAATGTTCTTTCAGTCGGCCGTCATTTAATCCGTTGGGCAGACTGGCGGATCGCACTCAGTCGTGGCTTTAGTGGCTACTGTATCTGCGGGTTGTGTGGCACAGTATGCCCTGTGATCTCCCGGCCTCGAGTCGACACGCGCCGTTGAAACAAAGAGAAACAGCAACCGATTCTAAGGAAACTGTTGGGATACCAATAGACATTTGCCAATGGCCACCTAGCAAATAATCGTCTTGAAGGTGTCAATTAATTGAACATTTCCCGGCTCATAACAAGGTGCTAAAATTTCTTAAGCTGAAACGTGCCGATCAGGCGAAATTCAATTCAAACATACACGGTGCGTGCTCTGAATTTCCGAAAAGGTGTGCTCAGCGCCTTTGAATCTTGTGAAAAGTGCAAAAAGGGTGTGAAAATTTATGAGACGAAAGCGATCTGAATCTGAATCTGTAAATGATCTTATGCAATGATAATAATGTAGCATACCCGTGAATTTCAATCAGATTGATAAATTTTTTGCACTGCTCTCTCATATCACTTAAATTCCATATCTATTTCGTTTACCTTTACAACGATCTGTGAGAATCAGCTGACAACAAAGTAGATTTCTCGCACCTGGGTTGCACTTATCACAAGTTTCTGTTTGCCCACTCGAAGCTTGAGATACTTTGCCGTGACGCCTATAAATTAATTTAATTGAAAAAGCAACTTAAATGGCTCCTTCACCAACATCCCGCAGATGCGATTCAATTTCTCCACCCACTCGGCGACCCCCACAACCGCGACATCGTCGACTGCGAAGGCGAATGGGAGTGAGAAGGCGGCCTCCCAGCCCTTGAAAAAAGCCATAGAGGCGGATCCCGATTCTCTGGACAGTGTCATCAGCAATCCCCACTCCTATCCCATAACCATAGTGCCGAATCGCCCGACCAGCTTCTATGGCATCACCCCAAACGGCAAGGCGTTCCAGCGCCAACCGAGCTGCAGGTGAGTGGAAAGGGTTATATGTTTTCTGTATTTGCACAGACTAAGTGAATTGGTCAATAAGCTCCATAAACGATTAGTTAGAGATGCTCTAATTAACTGGGCAAATTCGGGGCCCCTGACGTTGGCCTGGTCGGAAAGTGAGGCGAGGAGCGTTAGTTCGGTTTGAAATCGCGAAGCTAGAACGTCTATCGCGATGCAGGTTCCGCTCAGTGATGTCCAGGTCCTGCAGGATCCAGCCGATGCCGAGACTATAGCCGGCGGCGACAAGGAGGAAACCTTTGCCCACATGAAGGAGTGGAAGCGGCAGTACATGCGAGGGATTTCGCACACACCATCGCAGGCAGGAGTTTATTACGAAGCTCTCAAAGGATCCAGTCACTCCTTGGCTAAAGGGTGCGATTTTTAAGTTTTTGATTTAATAGTGATAGGATAAAAAATAAGGCAGCAATTTCTACATTATGTGAACATTTCCCTAGTAATATACAAAATAACTCCTTATAATGTGAGTGAATAGTTTAAAAATATCTTTCCAAAATTGTGATCCGCTTCTCCAATTACCCAATTATTCAAAGTTCCGCTGCCGTTGCCGCTCAATGGCTTTCCGCACAGTAATTAGCCCGTCAAGGGGCCTGACATTCAACTTGAACTTGCCGACACAGACGCTCAATCATCGGCAGTGGATCCACTGTCACGTTGTCGCATCTTCTGGGCATCTACTTTGCTTTTTGTCTAGCTGATTAGCGGAGTGCCGCCCGCCGTTTGCGGTTGTAATTTATCTGGTTGCGTCCACGCCCACGAATGCAGTTTATTGTGTGTGTGCTGTTGGCTGCAGACTGCAGTTTGCACTTGATTTAGAGGCGCGTTACGAATGAGATTCATTAGACCAGGCTATTTAGACTCCGAAATCTCAGTAAGAGCTCGTTCTCACATTTGTCACTTGCTAAACGCTCTGCCAGAAGGTTTCCCATCCATTGCTCGAGGCATTTCCTTCGTCGTTTTTAGTTTGTCGGCAGCTTCACAGACTTTTTTTATTTGTTGCGTGGGCCTGTCCCAGAGAAATGAAAACAATCAAAAATTAGATGATACTGTGTATGAATCATAGAAAGCTGGTTTAATTCGATTAGTGGGCATTAATTCAATGGGCACAATGCCAATTAATCGGCTTGGCACTGCAAGTGTCAATATGGGGTTAAGGTTATTTGGTTAGGTTAGTTTACAAACAGGTCATGTGGGTGCCGTAAACGGTAGGGTACACTAGCCCTATTAAATCCCGGTGCTGTGACAAGTGAAGCCAATAAATCAAACAATTTGTGGGGGAGCTGTAATTAAGCCATAATCAAGTGATATAAGCCGGGCCGCGACTGCTCTTTAGCTCACGGCATTGGCATTTGCCACTGCCACTTAATTAAATGCATTTCTCGTGTGGCCTGCCCAAAAGAAACTAGTGCAAGTTCGCTCACTTAATTTATACAAATTAAACAACACCATGTCGAGACATCCAATTTCATCTGACACTTGCATAAATCAAAGAAATTAAATGACATTGAAATGATAAGAAAGTTTTGGGTCTCACATTCGAAAAGTGTGAATTAAAGTATAGTTTATATACCTTATATCTCATAAAAAAACATAAATAATTTGTAATCTTTTTTATAAAAACATTGCCAGCAGCTTAACATTTTTTATAGCAAACTTTTAGGCAGTATGACGATCAGTAATAAATGGTTATTTATTTTCCTCTGCAGATCCCGCAACTTCCGGCCGGGTAGTATGCGAAGAGTCCGCCGCAGGGCTGTTTTCAAAAATGGCGACTGCAATGTGGTGCAGAAACACTTACAGAGGCGCCGCGTCCGCTTCCTGCAGGACATGTACACCACCATGGTGGACTGGCAATGGCGATGGACACTCCTAGCTTTTGCGCTCAGCTTTATCCTTTCGTGGCTCTTCTTTGCGCTCATCTGGTGGCTGATTGTCTACACACACGGCGATCTGGAGGATCTGCATATGCCCGATAACCAAGGTAAGTGAAATTCTTAGTTTGAAACAGGATTTTGATTTGTACAATACCTTTTTTCGCTTCAGAGGAGTCTGGCTGGGCACCTTGTGTTTCGGCCATCGATGGTTTCACCTCCTGTTTCCTTTTCTCCATTGAGACGCAACACACCATTGGCTACGGTGTCCGCACAACGTCTCCCGAGTGCCCCGAAGCCATTTTCATGATGTGCTTCCAGTCCATTTACGGTGTAATGTCTTCTGCCTTTATGGCCGGAATTGTGTTTGCCAAGATGACGAGGGCTAAGCAGCGGGCCCAGACGCTGCTGTTCTCCAAGCACGCAGTCATTTGCCAGCGGGATGGATGCCTGTCCCTGATGTTCCGAGTGGGGGACATGCGGAAATCCCACATCATCGGGGCCGGGGTGAGGGCTCAGCTGATCCGGACGAAGAGCACGAAGGAGGGCGAGGTGATGACCCAATACTTCACGGAATTGGAGATAGGCACCGATGACTCTGGCTCCGACTTGTTCTTTATCTGGCCGATGGTTATTGAGCACAAGATTGATGAGAACTCGCCACTCTACAACCTTAATGCAACCGATATGCTGCAGGACAAGTTTGAAATCGTTGTAATCCTCGAGGGTACAGTGGAATCCACGGGACAGAGCACCCAGGCCAGGTCCAGCTACATCAATACTGAGATCCTGTGGGGCCATCGTTTCGATCCAGTGGTGCTGTATAACAAGGACCTCCAGGCCTACGAGATCGACTACGCCAGATTCAACGAAACCACCCAGGTGGATACGCCCCTGTGCAGTGCCCGTGAGCTGAATGAGATCTACAAGATCCAGGAGGGCTTCCGCACACCAGGTAAGGCATGGTAACTAATGATCGTGGAAATCAATCGTACATTTTGTGTTTTGTCCAGCAGAAACCACTTTCACCATGCGTCAGTTGTCCCACAATCATTCCGACCAGGCCTCTTAGAACCTGTTCCTGTCTCTGTTGCTCTAGTTTGTAATCGTCCTTGTTCTATGTGAGTGTCCTTTGATTGTTGGTTTGATAAATTCGAATTATGTTGTATAACTTAATATCCCTATTTCAGCTTCCCCCTCGATTCATTCGGGGCACTCCACCAGCTGCAGTTCCGGCTATCAGTACCCTGGAAAACAGAACCGCCTCCGCTGGCAGCTCTCGGTGCCCTTGTAGTGCCCAACTTAGCCACTATGAGTGCCCCTACGAAAATAAGTTAATAAATGCTTTAGTTCGAATCTTGAGTCTACACCCAAATTGCATGTCCCTGGGATTTCATACAAATGACACATAATTGCCCGCTCGCTGGTAGCGGTTGCAAGTTGCATTTCTGTTTCAGTTGGGTCCAACCCACTCATTAGGCATCATTAATAATCCGGGGGTATCAATGCAAGAGGTGCCAAAAAACAAAAATACCAAGCACACACTCTGGAAAACAAGTTCGTTGCTGAGGTCTTTTGTTTGTGGGCGAGCGAAGTCGGTCCACGGTGGATACTTTGGCGGCGCTTAGGCGAAACATTCATATCCTTTTAATTGAAATTGAATCAATAACTCTTATTTGCGCAAACTAATCAACACTAAATTATAACACTCACAGAAAAACAACTCGAATATTTATTATCGCATTCATCACCGCTCCCTGGCCAGGGTGGATATCTAACGAAATGTGGGTGTGGGTCAGATGCATGCTATGCTCCATGCCCGAGTCATAAATACAATGCCAAATATCAGCAACTCTATTACAACTCACCCGAAAAAAATTAACGAAAAATAAGACAAAAAATAAATAGGAACGCAAACGAAATCGAAATGAATGTTCGGCTGCCAAAGGCGAGGGCTGTCCCACGGGGGTGGGCGCAGTGCGGTTCCAGTAGTGCAGTGGTGCCGTGGTGCCTTGGTGCAATGGTGTAATGGTGCAGTGGTGCTGAGTGCTGTGCAGCGTCCTTAACCCAGTTGCGGCCTCCAAGCTGCATTTTGCAGTTGCAGTGCCACCAGAACCAGCCAGAAGGCATGTGGGGCGCGCTTTATGGTTAATTACTTGTTAAATGTTTTGTCGCTTTTATCAGCTCCACATGCTTAAGAGCTCCATTAGCCGGAGTCAAGCACCCACAACTATGACTCCTGGCTCCTCGACGAGTGACATGCGTTTCAGATGGATTTCATTTTATATCGATTTTTTATTTTTTTTTTTATTTGGGGGGAGACATGTCGATGGCCACTCTGATCTTGTGATTGGCTTCAACGAAACGTGCCGGCTGATCGACAGAATTAAAATATTATTCGCGCATGAAACGTTGCAGGCAACGAACACCGCATGTGGCATTATTTGTGACTCCGGCTGTGCCTCCGACTGTGGCACGTTTCAAAGACAAAAGGCGCCACCCAAATGGCTGCAGCCACTTGCCCCGCAGGTCATAATTCCTGCACTACCTCCCAAAAACCCAACAAACGTTTGCCCGTTTGTGCCAAACAATTTTTCGTGTAATTTTTAATGTGCTGCACAAACACGCGAACAGTGCATGAACGTGGTCCGTTTGTCAGAGGTAACTATGTCGAATGCTTCTCTACAGTTGACATGATTAGAGGCGTCTGCCTCGTGAGCTCACTAAACTGGGACAGACTTCCAGGACTACGCCTTCTATTGAGACTACCATTGGGTTCACTTTGTCATAAAATAATCATATTTTTTTAATGAATCAAGATATAAAAGTGAAAACTTTCCTTGGATATTTCATCCAAGTGGGGACAGGGACGACTCAGGCCTAATAAAGACATCAATCGGGAGGGATGAGTCAGGTGAAGATCTGGGGGCAGAGAGCTGATAAACTAAGTTGCAAAACAAGCTTAAAATTAACTGCGGCCCGGCAGTGCGAACAAAACAAAAGGTAGAACATGCTACATAACTCATCCATAATCAACACTGTTTACATAAATTTTAAAAATTATTACACGGCAACTGCGGCCAACTGCGGAGGGGACTCCAACAGGCTCAAGTTCGGCTAGGGACTTGGCCTGAGCCCGAGCCTGGGCCTGGACCTGGGCTTCGACTCGGGGATCGAAACTGAAACTGAGCAATGGGATCGGGGAGAGCGCGTGATGAATGCTTAAATAATGCGCTTAACCCTGTGCGAACATAATTTATGGTGTGCGGATATGCATGAGTACAAGTACTACGAGAGTCGGTCAGCAACACACGCTGTTTTCATTGTTATTACACGGACGTTGCCGTTGACCAATCTGTATGGCCTCTTCGCCTGTGTGCTGCCATTTTGGCCAAATTGATTAATTACGGTCATTCCTGGCCTGGGCCGACGGATTCGGGGGATTCGGGCTACAGAAGACGGCTACAGACCCGGCAACGGCAGCACAGTATAAGTAGCATAAAATGCCATAAAGCGCTGGTCGTCAGGAGCCAGCTTGAAGCTCCGAGTCATTTGCCACTAAGGACAAAAGCCGCCAAAAAGCAAAATTACTCAAGCGTAACGAACGAGCCGGAGATCTTCTTCAGTCCGAACCCAAGTCGGTGCCCTGCCGCTATGTGCCGCAATTGATTTAAGTTACCTGAACATATAAGCCTGTGTGTATGGATGTGCCAGTGAAAAATATATGAGAATGTGTATATAATTGTAATTCGCCGTTGGGCTTGAAGCATGTTCTGTTGTAAGCGTAATAAGCATTTTTATGTCGCAAAGGGCGGAAGAGGGGAGGGTAAGGGCCAAAATAATGCTTAACACGCCGTTGCCGCTGACATGCTCAACTTGATGATGAGATGCTGCCCTCGGGATGCTTAGCCGCTCTTGAATAATATTGAAATTAATTATTTCTGATGGAAATTATTAAGTAATTTTTATGTGGCCGCCAAATCAGCAGGCTCCTTGGCCCTCACTTTTATCTCTTTCTTTCTTTGCCTAATTAATTATATTTATTAAATAACATAATAAATTAGCGCTTGCACTTGTTGTTATGCCTGCTCCAATTAAGGAAGTGCCACTCCAAGACGATCAAAACGATCAAGACCCGTCGAGACTGAAGTCCCGACCAAATTGGCTATCGGGTCAACCGGTTTGCGATGTTTTTTATTTCGGTTATTTCGCTGTGGCCCGGCTTTGTTGATAACGCGCTTTAATTAAAAATCTGCATACATTTTTGGGCAGTTGCAAGGCTCGCAGCTTTTTCCCCCATATACGAGTTATTTGTATTTTTTGCATGCTTCTTTTTGTTCCCCAAGAGCCGCCAAAAAATATCAAAAATCAAAAGCGGCGCAGGCTCTTTTATGACAGATCTCACTTTAAAGTTGACGTCCGAACTGTCAGAAAATAACACTTGAAGTCTGTGGAGAAGATGCAGTTTCCCCACCTTGTTCGTGGCTGTTGTTATGGGATTTTCTGAATTTATATCATTTTGGTGGCTTTTTGATGTGAAGTGAAGTTAATTTAGCAAACTTCAACTGACACAAAAGAAATGACACAATGAAGTTTACGCATTTACAAATAAGTTCATATTTTTACGTTAAGGGCTTTCAGCCACACTGGGTGTATGTATCCTTTTTTAATATTTTCTAAACTTTACGAGGAGTATATAAGTATTTCAAGTCGGTTCAAGTAAAGGCAACATTTTTATCCCTCATGGTTGCTTTAACGACTTCCAGATAAAGACTCGTCTTAATTTTTCAAAATTATAACCTTCATGCTTGATTGTTTACTTGTGATACTGAATGGTTTTTGAAAAGTTCATGAACCTTTGCATCGGGACAAAAATAATCATTAACAATATTTATAATATATTACCATTTACTATAATGGTTAGCTCTAATTCCATTCTATATAATTTTATTTCCGCCCCGTTTTAAAATCACTTCTTGATGAATTTACATCAGGGCCATGAACCCTTTCACATTTGCACGTAATAATTTATTGGGCTTCGGGTTTTGGAAAGTCTTCTTCGCTGATGCTTGTGAAAATGACTTGGGATTTGGAAATGAGCTGGGAATGAGATGGGCTGTGATGATGGGTGGAGATTCGGGCCTCTCAAGACACTTCCACATGCTGTAAACAATTTGCAAATGGCTGATCTGCTGAATGCAGACTTATCTTAATGATGCGTAATAAAATTATGGCGGCAATCAAGCGAAATCAATAACAGACGTTGCCCACTCGCAGAGAAAGTAATTATTGGCCTGGGCAAGTGGCTTCGACACCCGTCAAATTCGATACCCGATAAGGTGAGCTGCCGGATAAGACGCGGCTCAGATGAAAGTGCCCGAGGGGCGTTATTCAATGTGGGCTGGGCCGGGATGGGGCAGCCCTGGAATCCATCTCCTGCCATGTGCCGGCTCGTTTGCGCCCATCGTCACTTGATTGAAGGCAGCCAGAATGCGGGCAATGCAGAAGCAGGCAACAAATCAACGCCAGCTCTTGCAAACTGACCTACAGCAGCAGCAGCAAAAGCAGCCGTAGTGCAGAAAAGGATGCAAGATACCAGGCTTCAGATACCAGATACCATATCCCAGATACCAGTTCTTTTAGTTTGCAGTTTTATTGATGCAAATTGCATGCCCTGGGCCCTGTAATCAGCTCTCAGAGCCGAGGGGTCTGTGCGTGTAATTTGAGCGACAAGTCGATCCCCGGACGATACTGGAATTGGGTCACATTTGGTTGCAACTTGCCAGACTTGGTTGCTCACTTAACTGCAATGATTGGCCAAATGGCAAACGGCGCCACCTAGCGTTTGCCAGCCACACTGCGATGCTGCATTCTGTATGATTGACAGCCCCTCGGGATGTTCGCCCTTGTCTGTCTGGAGTTGGGATCCCAGATCAGTGTCCTTGCCATGTAACGAGCTTTAAATAGCTTCAATTACAGTCAGAGATTGCATAATGCAGGTTGGTTGCCCCTCTCCGGATCGGTGCTCCTGTTTTTCCCCATTCGGGGCTTTGAATTTAATACTTGCGGACGGACCGACTGGATGGCTGGCTGACTGGCAGAGCTTGATGAACAACAACGGCTCGCCAGGAGGTCATGTCACAAAAATATCCATTAACACATCATAAAAATTAAAAATTAAGAAACCATACGAGCGAGGCAATAAAACCGCAATGCCTGTAAAATAAAATATCTGTACGGTGAAATAAAAACGACAAGGCATGCCAAGATAATCACTTCGGAGAGGGGCAAACAGGCGAAGGGAGGGGGCGGCTGCCCGAGCGGGAGAGAAAAGTGAAACCGGTAATTATGCATTATGTATGCACGCCACCAACGCGGCGGATTAAAACGAGGAGCTGGGGAGCAGGATAGCAAAGTTCGGCCTCCCAGAAGGAGGACCAGGGGCAGGCAGGGACTGTCAGGGGGATTGAAGCCGGCTTACTGTCTGCCCACGCTAAGTAGGAAATACATTTTTGCATTTCGATTTTTTTTTCGGCAATTTACGTGCCACGGCGCGCGACCCGCAAACAAAAGACTTAAGCGACGAACCTGCAGTAACATAAATTTCACTTAATTGCAGAAGGCAAAACCAGAATGCATTCAATCGATAAACTGCAAAAAACTGCAGCAAATAAATGAGCTCAGCACGCAGGCAAAATGCTTAATGCCCTTTATATTCAACAGAGCCCGTTGAAAATATGCAAAGCACATAAAATTAAGTAAAACAAAAGCTGCCCAGAACATTTATCTCCGCTTCGATTTCGTTTCCATTGAAATGCATGTAGAGCAGGGCAATTTCTGACCCTCTGTTCTTCCGCCTGTGACTCTGTTTTGCTCAGAGATGCAGCCAAAACTTAAAAACTGAATAACTTCCCAGTGGCAGTAGCTCATTTTCATTGTGTTGCATGCTGAGCTCGGAGGCTTAATTTCTGACAATGACAGTGAATACTCGTACGCCACTTTGAGTCGCACTCGTAAGTTTTTGTTTTCGATTTTTTTGGGACTTTTTTATTTATTTTTTTGCGACGCTATAAGTGTTAAAGTCAACAATCGTGAGAAAAGAATTTTATTGTTGTTTCGCCTGTGTGTGGTGGGGCTGCACTTTTTTTGTGTCTCTTTTTTGTTTATTTTCATTTTTGTGGATACTGAAGGTCACTCCGGCTTGCCTGGCCCAACTTGAGCCGAGTGGCTGCGATTTAGTGTGGCTGAAGTTGAATTCTGTTTTCGTATCTTTTTGGCCTTTTTTCGGCCGCATATGATGCCTGCCAAACAGCCAGCCAGCTAGCTAACCAATCGGCCCCAGAAGTTGCCTTTGTTGGTCGGATTTTGTTGGGCCATATCTCTCTTTTTGTTTTTTTCCCCCTCAATAGCTTATTCCTCGCTCATGTTAAATTGTCCGTTTCATGTTTCTGTTTAAATGTCAGTTGTAATTTGTTGTATTAACCCATACCACATGAATTATGTTTAGTTCGAATGTAATTGATTTGAATGCAATTTGAATGGCAACAACACAGCGACACGGCCACAACAACAATGGCAATATTAACAATAACAGCCACAGGAGCGTCGTTGTCGGCAAGTCAAATTGAAAATTGCCCTCAACTTTGGCCGAGATTAAATGGAATTATGCAAAAAGAGTTGCCTGGGAACGAGTCGCCCCGCTCCGAACACGATCTGAATGAGAACTTCATCAAGAACTGGGTGCAGTTAGGATGAAGCCGATAGGTGTTACATGGCCAACAATGTTATCAAATAAAGTTGTACAGCCCAAAAATGAACTCCTGGTATTATGTACAGAGACGCGTTATCCATGAAATGAAATGTCAAATTTTAATCGCAGAGCCTTTGCATTTTAGTTCAACTTTCTTCTGACTTTTCCATTGGATGATTCAATTTGTTTTGCGAAGCCCTAAGGTGTATCCCTATATTTTGTAGCACTTATCTGCTGAGAGACCATCCTGCTGAAAAAAAAACTACTTCAATAGTACGCGATTAACGCTGATTGAAATGATTGAATTTGAAATGAAATGTCAAATTTTAATCGCAGAGCCTTTGCATTTTAGTTCAACTTTCTTCTGACTTTTCCATTGGATGATTCAATTTGTTTTGCGAAGCCCTAAGGTGTATCCCTATATTTTGTAGCACTTATCTGCTGAGAGACCATCCTGCTGAAAAAAAAACTACTTCAATAGTACGCGATTAACGCTGATGAGTTATAGTGAGCATGACCGCTAACCCGTGCATATTCTGTTTGGATGAGCAGCAAAATCCTCGCCTTATATCCTGCGGTCACTCGTTTTGTTCGGGATGTTTCGAGCGGTACATGCAACTCGGTTGCACGCGTTGTCCGCTCTGTCGTCGCGACTTCCGGCCAAACTTTGCGCCCGCCCCCCCAGAACCGGCACCGGACGGATCCTTGCCGGCGTCCCTGCCCACGGACTCGGCCGAGGGGGACATCGACACGCTGATCCTGACCCTGTCGGAACAGGAGTGCTGGCTCTTCGATCAACTCTATCGGGAAGCCCAGCTGAGATTGTGATTTTTCAATTGTGTCTTTTAGATCTGTTTTCTATGATTTGTATATATTTACATATTTATTTGTAGTTCTACATACATATATGTTATTAAAAATGTTTGTCCGTTTCACAAGAGTCATTAAAGCCAATTAAAATAAACACTAAAACAAATGTCATATTTAAAAACAAGAAACAAGTCTGAAAGCTATATGGAATGGCATAGCTAATATTCTCCAACTGCATAACACAACTTATTTTTTTTAAATATTGAGTGGATTGAGAGGCTCATCTTGAGAAATCGATGGCAGAGCAGACAAGTACTGCAAGTTGGCCAAAGAGTTGCCAGGTTCTCGACTACCGCCATCTCCACCGGCCGGTAACTTCCATCTCAGAGTGCTAACTCTGCGCCATCGATCAGCATTTGTGGAAATCTGCTCGTGCTGGCGCAACTTAATTAGCCGCTTAGACTGGCTAATTGCCGCTCAAGCTGGAGGTTGATAAATTGATAAGCCCCGGCCGCGGATGAACAGCTAACGATGGCCATTAGCCGAAGTGACAGCGGCAGCAGCAGCGGCAGTGGCAGCCAGTCGGGCGACTGAAAAATGGTGCAAAAATGTTTATTAAATGTTCATGCCTGACCGGCGGTCAGTGGAGCAGGCCTAGCCCAAGTAAAAATCTAAAAAGCTTGCAGCTCCCTGGCTGGCTGCATTTGTTTGTTTGCCGTTGTCTTTTTTGGGGCTTTATCGCACGAATCATTTCTGGCTGGCCATTTTGACAGCGTTTTGAGTCAACAACATGGCGCATGCAGCAGATACAAATCTAAGCGGCACATTATGCAACGGCCGCGGCGATCGTGCAAATGCTAAGAGCCAAAAACTATCTCATGGATTTGCGCAATTTGTCATCCTGGAATCGGAATCTGAATCGGAATCGCCTTTTTTTGCTGGCCAGTGGATTGAAGCAGGGAGTGGGGAGTGGTCATTGGGAGGGGGGAGTGCGTGTGTGCGGGCGTGGCTCGTAAACAGTTTTATTGATAAGGCTTGCCAAGCGACTTCGATATTGCATTTAGTTGGCCAATTATTAATGCCTCTTGTCGCCGGGCTGCGTGTAATTTGTGGCAGTTGTTTCGGTGTTCGTTACTACTGCTGCTGTTGCTGCTGCAGTTACTGAAATGCGATACATACCGCCGATTGGTCATTTATGAATGTCCGGCGATGGCCGCGATGTGCGATCGTCAATCTTCGAACTTAGCCACGCTTACATGTGATTTAACAAGCTAACAAGCAAGCGGCTTTATCGCCGATTAGCCGCTCTCGATAACAGAAACTAGTGCCACGGAGTTCGTTGAACCTGCGGCTTTCAACAGCCTCAGCTCTTGAGTACCACATGCAACGTGCCACATTTTTAGCATTTTTATTATCGCAAGTCATTTGTCAAATTGCTAAACTGACATTAAAGCCGCCTTTCCTGTGGGCTGATAAACCAATTTGACATTTTAGCCGGCGATGATCGATGGATTCGCGCGATTTCCTCCCAAATCTCCTCCGGATCTCCCTCCCGAGAAGTGCGGCCTGGTGACATTTTTGCGCCAATTTCGGTCGCTGGGCCATCAGTTAAGAGACCCAGCCATCAGCCATCAGACCGTCGAAACCCCGGGACCCCCAGACCCCCAATTCGCATTTTTCGCTTTCAGTTTTGTAGCTTTTCGCTCCGTTTTGTATTTTTTTTTTTAGTTTTTGTTTGGGGTTTAGGGGGTTTGTTTTGTTTGGAGTTGCCGTTTGCATGCGTGGGAGTTGCACGAATTGTGTCGTTAAATAATGCTCCATGTTTGTCCTGCACGAGACCCGCGAAACACACAAAACGAAACGAATCCAAACCAAGTCAAACAAAACGAACACACTGTAAGAAATCGAAATGGCGAAACTAAAGTGGAAGTAGGCTATACCCAGTAGGCTAAATATAGATTCCTATTTATTTATAAATGTAGAAAGTTTATCAGACAAAGAAATAGAGGTCTATAGACAATATTTCCTATGTTTTTTAATATTGGCCATAAAAACTGTTAAATCAATTCATAACAATAGTTCCTATTAATATGGAAACGTCAATCGATGAATAGATGAACTGACAATCATTGCCTATTTAGACGTCTGGCTTTGTCGCATTTTATTTATTTTTAAAAACATAATTTGAATTTGGATTTGGCAAAAATTGGTTTTAGTGCCGCAGAAGCAAAAACTGGTTGGCTGCGAGCGCGGAAGCGCTGCTCGAATGGCAACTGGAGCAGCGTTTTGGGTGGCCGGACGGATCGGGTCCAGCCGGGTCTCGTGGCTCGGATCTGGGATGCCAGGGTATGGGTATCAGGGTATTTGAGTACCTGGCAGCCGTGCCGGCCTTGCATTTGATGTTGGATGTTGCAGCCGCCGACGTACTGCGCGCAGCGCACAGCGCCGCTTTGTTTAATTGATAGACGACGATGACTGGGACTTGGACTGAGACTGCGACTGGGACGACCCACGCGGCACAAGGCGGTGGAGTGGATTGGTGGATCGATGGAGCAGCCTGGAAGCCATGGGTTCCTAGCCAGCGGCACGCGATGTCTTTTTGCTGGATCTCTTTTTTGCCGGCCGCCGCTACGGTGGCAGGCAACCCATCGAACTCAAACTGTGCGCATGCGCATGCAACAGAATGCGACGTCGAATGCGGCGTTGACAGATTGATGCCCCCTAACTCAGGCTGGGGCCCCCGCTTCATTATTCAAATTACCGGTGTGTTTGTGCGGAATTTATCAAAGTCCTTCTGGAGGCAAAGAGCCAAGAAGGGTTACTACCAACCATGTGGACCATTTGCTTCTCGTTTTTTTGTGGCTCAGCTTGTCTTCGCGTGGGCGTCAAATGCTGTTTTTGCTCTACTAGAAATAAAACTATTTGCAGGTCAGTTAAGATAAGTTTCGGCATGTCCACAGACAAGTCCAACTTTCCTTTTGGCTAAGGGCATCGGTTTGTTGAAACTGGAACGCGAATGCGAAATGTATCTGTATCTGTATCTGTAATGGAGACTGAGGACTGAGGCTGGGACTGAGACAGCGGTAACTGGGTGCGGCATAAATTCTCATAAATCTATGGCCCAAAAATCAGGCGCATATACATATGTAGATAGGTATATACCTATCTATATATATTACCTATAGGTATATATACACATGCTGGCTGGAGTAATTAAAGCAGTTTAACATGTCTACAGAGCCTGGCCAGTTTTTGGAGTTTTCGGAGCTGTCACAACATCAACAAGCCTTCATTCATGCTCTGCGACAGCGCAAACATAAGCCAGCCAGAAAGCCAGCCAGCCAGCCTGTTTGCGGAGACCCATGGTCCGTCAGTCCGTCAGTCTGTCAGTCAGACGGCCAGTCATTCAGTCATTCAAAAGCCAGCCAAAAACTTGCCATAAATCAACTCATTTGAAATGCATCAAAGGCAGCAATCAGAAACAGAAACAGAAACAGTAACAGTTACAGGCACAGAGACTGCCCAAAAGAAAAACGCAGTGCAGTCAGTTGCACAAATATTTTTACACGTTGCCGCGATTTCCAATTGAAATCGAATCGAACATTCGGCATTCGCAAAAGTGACAATGCGCGGGCGGGGCAACAACTAAAGTCCAAACAGCATGCGAAAAAAAACTAAATAAATAAATAAACATTGGAGAACACAGCTCAACTGTCGTGGCTGGGGGCGTGTTGCACAATGTGTGAAAACAGGATCAGAGTCCTGCCTAAACATTTGTCAACCCAGCGGCGCTTATGTAATCAACAATGCAGATTCGGCCTGCTAAGCCTCTGTTTTTTGTCCACCTTTTTTTTTGCCGGAGCATGCACCAATTAAACAGTTTGTCTGCAAGCTCGGAACATGCATCAATCAAATGGGAGGACAAGTTTGTGGCTACGCTCCATTCGGCTAAATGTTTGTCCGGTTCTGACCCTCGGAATGTGCATTTGCATTTGGCTTATGACAGGCCAGATCAGTAGGCTTGGGGCGTGGCCATTATTAGCATCGCTGGCCACTGGTCAGTGCTTAATTGATTCGGTTGTTGGCCATGTTAATTGACAGCACGCACGGATGTAACATTGCGATAGCCGGCTGACACAAGCCAATGCAGAGACCCAGTACCAAATACCAATAACCGAAAAGCCAGACCAAACGCAAAGAGCCCAGTTAGTTGGCCAGTCAGTCAGTTGTCAGTCAGTTGGTCAGTTGCCATGGCTGACCATGGTTAGCTCTGGATTCCTGTCGGGGCTCTCGTATAGTCTGGCAAGAGCATAGTAAATTTCACTTATCAAGAGCCAAACAATTAACGGTTGCTCCACGAGTTATAAATATAAATGTCAGGAACCGTCTGGGGAGCCCTGGGATTCGGATTCCGATTCGTATTTTGAGCTGGGACTTGAATTCGGATTCGTGAGCGCCCTGACCCACATGCAATTGGCAACTGCCAGCAATTTGCCACCTAAGAGAAAATTATGATCGCCAGCATTTCCTGGGCCAGATAAGGCGGCACAACTTATGCACAAATGCGGCTGTCACAGTGCCTTCCACTTCCCACAATTTCCACAAAGAGCCACAAAAAAGTCAACAGCCGCAACACAGCATTTTCGTTATAATTTCTATTATTTTCCCTTTTGGCATAATTGCAGACAATTTACTTAACGATCAATAGCGTCAAACGGCAGGCAGGCAGGCAGGCAGGCTTGCTGGCTGGCTGGCAGACGTCGAGAAATTTATTAGCTCCCGCAGCTTCAGCTTAGTTTTATAGTAGAGCTCCAGCTCCAACTCTTGGCCATGTGTTGGCCTTTTGGCAACACCAATCCGCATCCACATCCACATCAACATCCACATCCGCGTGAGAGCCACTCTTCGTGCCCGGTTTTCTATCCTTGAGCCTCGGCTAATGCGACTGGCATTTTTCTTGGCTTTGTGTGCTTTCTGTTGCCATAAAACATTTATTTAAAATGGAGCACCACCGGGGGCAGCCATCAGCCATGTTTGGGCCAACAGATGAACGCTGTTCATATTTTAATTACGCGGCTTTATCACGTCATTCCAGGGTGGTAGCCTCTTGGAAGCGACTGCTCCAGTTGCGGAGCTTTTTGAAGGTCCAGCGGATGCCAAAACAATCAATATTTGATTTATGGGAAAGTCATAAAAGTGTTTCTATGCGGAAATGTACCTGTGAGGTATTCAAATTTCATCATAATATCTAGACTGATTTCTTCGCTCAATTAATAAATTTAGTTCAATAAGTTTAGTTCTTCGCGTCTTAAAATTTAGTTCACGGAATAAAATTAGAAATATTTTATGGTTCTCTAATTAGTTGATGAGCGAATTCAACAACCGTAACTGTTAGGTCACTGAATACCAGTCTTTTGTGTTTTCTGGGCATTCATTGGATGCAGATATTTCCATTATTGATCGGTGATTTGGGGCAATTAACATACGACCTCTGGCCACAATTGTGTGTCTATTTTTGGCTGCAATCAACCAAAGTGCCCCTCCGTTAACCCTTTTTTTCATAACATCTCAGAGCTCGGTTAATTCGGCTTAATCTAGCCTAGAGAGCCACCCGTTGATTGACGATAATGTTGTCTAAATGCACATTTAACAAAGAAAGAAAAAGTGTTGCCAGTTATAACTATTTACCTGTCAGAGGCCCAAAGAGTGTGAGAACAGATTTGGCTTTCCATAAAGCCCAAACGCACAATAACGAATGCGCAATAAATTTCTAAATTTTCGCCAATAAACAAACGTAATGATCATGTTGAAGATGCTGATCTGCGCGGCACCATCTACTAGATCCCAGCGCTCCGCGGATGATGATGGTCTCTGCTGGACACCCACTGCCGGGCTCGAACGCTGATTATGTTCGTCTGGCCGATGTCTGTATAGGATGGGTTATGGGTATGGGTACAGGTATGGGCTTGGATTTTGAGTTTCGGGTATAATGTTGGAAGGAAATCGGCAAAGATCTTCGACGATTTTCAACGATGGGCAGCCGATCAATGCGGTGGTCGGCGAAATGTTGTTTATGTGCTGCTGATTATGAGCGGGCGTCTTTGGGGTCTTTGTTTCTGGGTTTTTGATGTTTCAACAACGTCGAACTTTGGGGTCACAGCGGCAACGACGCATCGTAAATCATTCATAGAGGGAGCAGGCTCTCCAGCACCAACAACGTGAAATTTGTTGCTTTGCCTGCACACAACAAATTGATTTTAGTCACGATACTGTCAATTAGCCGGCCATGGGTCAGCCTATGCGAGGTGTTGAAGCCTCCTGACCCCTCAGCCTTTGAGCCGCACAGCCCCTTGCCCGCTCTTGTCCAGCTTTTGGCCATCTGCACCTTGTGGCCTGTTTGGCTTTATGGCCATCTCCTGGGCCAGAAGAGATCCTCCTCCATCGTTTAGGCGCGATTAAGGCCGCAAAGTTATTGTTATAGTTGCCCGCCAGGTATCTGCTACTTTATTAAATCAAACTTTTCAGGTGATTATTATCACGTGAGTTGCTGATCCCTGGCTGGTTTATGGCCACAATTTGGCGGCCTTTCGCCTCGTTCTCGATCTAATTGAGTGATTTCCGGAATTCCAAATGGGAAAATAAGGAAAGCCTAATTAACTTTTTACTATTCGCTATGTTTATTTGCTTAGTTTCGGTGGCCACTGCGCAGCAAGTCGCTGGCATACCTGGGCGATAATTAAAGACTCCGTAGCCCAATGCCAATTCCAAGAGCAATACCAAACCCAATCCGAGTCCAAATCCAAATCCAAATACGATCTCCTTTTTTGAGGCAGGCGTACCTGTTAGGAGATACTTTGAACCTGTTGTACAGTTAGAGTTACAATTTGCAACGGCCCAAGCGAGACGGAGTCGTTGTATATCGATGGCGATGCACTTGAAAATCGTGATTTCACCTTTTGTACCGTACCATGCTGCCAACAGCAGGCTGCAGCTAACCAACTACCAATAACGCCAGAAAGCCAAAAAGCCAAGAGCACCACAAAGGCTTCTAAATGGCAAAGTAAACTGATTTACAATCAAAGGCAACGAAGCGCGCAAAGAGCTCCAATGAAGTTTCTCGGGAAGCGAGAGCCCGCCTTAGTTCCGTTCGATCCCAAAGAGTCCAAGTCCAAGTCGAAGACGAAGTCGCAGTCCCGTTGCCATCAGCAGCGCAAAATCAATTGAAGTAATTACGAAATGAAGGCACGAACTAATAAACTTGGTCGTCCCCGGTCGGCAGCCTTAACAAGCTCAAGTGCCCGGGCTGTGGGCCTGGGCCTGGGCATGGGCTTGGGCCTGGTCCTGGTCCTGGCCTGCTTTCCGCTTTCTTGGCCTGATCCCCAGTCACCACCGCAGCCTCCACCCCTCCCACAAATGAGAAAAAATCCCGATCCGCATTAGCAGACGACGCCACCGCGCCCAAAACTCGCAGTCTCAATTTACAGTTAGTTTAAATTAATTAAACGAAATGCACTTAATTAGAAGACAATTCCGATTCCCATTCCTCGGCAGTTCAGCTGGCAAATCCAGCATCGGTCGCGGCAAGTGCATGACTCTGGCAGCCTAACCCCGAAAAACGAAATCAGGCCAACTCTTGGCCAGGGCTTCGGCCTACTCCGGCCACAGACAGCTACAAATTTGCGAGGGCCCAGCTTTCGGACAGGCGCAATCGATCGCACGTCAGAAACTGGGGCCAGGCATCAACAGAAATATGGCTTTTCATTTAAGCCGGGTCAAGACGCCCCAAAACGCTGACCTCTCCCCAAATGAAAACGAAATTTGAATCAAAAGAAGCCAGAAAACAAAGGAAAAAATCATATCAAATTCACTAAGTTGGAAGCTTTGATCCGAAGATGTTACTACTCTTTAGTTATTGTTAATGGTGATATATTTTATTAAAACTTTTAAGCTTATATAATTTTTATTTTATTGATTAAGTTTCCATTAAGTAAATTGTTGCCGCATGAATCTTCCCAAGCTAAATAGAATAAAATCATGCAAGTTCGGGATAATTTAAGTAATATGATTTTAAAATGTAATCCATTCTTCTCTTTTTATCCGCCATAATTTATTATTTATATTTCACTTTCTGTATCAATCTAAATAAAGTGATATACCCCTTACTAGGGCATAATAGAGCGCCACTTGGTCGAAATGGGAATCGAAAGGGCATCTGTGGGAGGGCAACGGGCATCGGGCATTGGAGTTTTGGGAGCGTTTGAGGTCCAGATTTGGTGGCGGGGCTGGCATCAGTCAATTTGTTTGCCGGACTTGGATTTCTGTTTCTGTTATTACCCTTTGTGGCCACGGCTGTCGGAGTTTGGCGATGAGTCGCCCTAATCGAGGCGCGGAGATCAAAAACGAAAAGAAAACGTGGCCGAAGATGCGCCGCACCCGCATCCCAAATCCCAAAATGAAACTTTGAAAAAATATAAAAAAAAACGGACAAATGGAAATTAAATCTATTGTCTAGGCATTGGGTCAAGTGCTGGCAGAGACGCCGGCCGAGAAGCCAACAGAGCCGTCGACCGAGACTGCAACATTTATCGCCCGGGCGCGTGCTCAAAATTT
Organism: Drosophila monieri; assembly: GCA_035047585.1. Taxonomy (NCBI): domain Eukaryota; kingdom Metazoa; phylum Arthropoda; class Insecta; order Diptera; family Drosophilidae; genus Drosophila; species Drosophila monieri. Next base: position 413,197 of record JAWNPJ010000008.1, on the reverse strand, counting down.
AGCTTATTTCACACCGATTTTATGGGGGGTCTCGGTCTCAACCGTGAAGTGTGTGCCAAAAAAGCAAATCGGAATATTAAGAAATGGAAATTTTTCATAAAATTAAATTTAACATCTAGTCGATCAGGTTTCATTGCCTGTATAATTGGACAATCTCCGAGTGTTCTTAGCCAGCTTTTGGTAATAAACTTTTATGAATTTGAGTTGATTATCAATCTCCGATATTGGCCCATTGTCAAACACTTTTACCCCAGCCTTGCCCTTAATTTTATCCCTCACTAAGCTTGGTGGTTGGGAAACTAAGCCGAGTGTTTATAAGTAATTGAGCTATGCCAAAAACCGAACTGCGATCGTAATTTGGTTCATCTAAGGCCGAGGTGGATCGAGTTGGTCATCAACTCGGCAAGCCGCAGCAAAATCCCCCAGCGAAATGAGCCAAAATCTGTGGCAAGCTCTTGCCCTTGCCAACGCCCATCGAAACGGGTGAAAGCCACGAAAACGTGCACCCATTTTGACACTCGGCCAAAGTTACAGATTCGATTTTGACTTGAGAGGTGAGTGCATTCAGTCTCTCTGCTCTGGAAAAGGCGCCCCGAAAATCGTTTTCAATTAAAGTCGCAACCGAAACGTGCTGGCGATCAAATTAAATGCGCCAAAAATTTTTTGATTATTTGTACAGTTGGAATTAGAAGGAAAGTCGCCGTGGCCGGAGCAATCAACCCCATCATCACCTTTTGTGGCTTTGACTTCATCGCGGCTCCATCTGCGAGTCAGCTCTAAGTAGGTTGTATTGACCGGTGGCCAATGGAATGACCCACAGAGTGCGGAGATCCAGTCCCAAGTGTTGCCTGCATTTGGCTGTGAGCCGAAGTTGCATGCCACACGAGATGAAAGCCCGCCGAGCCCGGCGAGCGAGTGCCAAAGTAATTAGTCTGCTGGCAAATAATTTGGGCAGGCTTGCGGTTCCGCATTTCCCGCTTATTAGGCCTATGATAGACTCGAAAACGGGTACACCTCGACCAAATGCCAAACAACTCGAGATCCGAAAATGCACTCCAAACTGCCTCATCATGCGGCCATCAAATCAAAGCGATTCGCGGGGCGCGCGTAATAATAAATAAGCCGAAAATAAATCTAATAAATGGGATGGCGATGCTGCCTCTGTCGACGCCATCAATCAGTTGGAGTTGGAGCCGAGGCGGCAAGGCCAAAGGCGTTTTTCAGTTTCACCAAATGAAATCGGCTATAAATAGCCAAAGAGTCAAGTGAATGAGCCACAAAATGAGTGCCCCAGAGAACCGAGATGGACTCATAATTCAAGCCAACGAATCCTCCATACCCTTTGTCACTATTTCCATCATTTCAGCGCTCCCAAGTCAAACTTTACGAAAGAGCTGATCTCCCCAATGGAATGATTTACTAGCAACCACTTTTTGGGACCCCCTGGCAGAGTGTTTTCCTCGCTTGTCGGAATTGTTATTTACAATTAAATTTTTTTGTTGGGCTGGGTCTTGATTGCCACACCACAGCCCGGATGGATGGAAACGAAATGATGGACCCTGCACCGCTCAATACCATTACATCTGATCCAATCCGTTCCCAAAGCCGGAGTAATTAAAAGCAAAGCACAGAGGAAGCACGAGCCGGGGACGGTGACTGTGAGACTTTAATTGAACACCTCAAAATGATGCGCACGTAACGCAGCTTAACGACTCCAATGAGGCCGTAAAAACAATGCATCTTCTCCCCCATGTCCTGGCAGCATCTCCGGCCAAATGAGGGCAGATGCTGGCCGAGACTGCTGGCTAAGATGCAGCATGCAACGCCGCCTTAACACGCCCCACATCAAGTGGCCCGAAGTTTGCACAAGAAATTAAACTCCATCGCAACTCTATGGTCGAGGGGCCATGAGGGGCAGCGGCTGAAATCAAGTCTCTCCCATGTCCGTATATCAGTTGTGCATCTACTTGCCCTTAAGTAAAGTAAAGTATCTTGTTGCAACTTCATTTCGTTGCATGGCCCCCAAATATTTTCGCTTCGTTTTGGATTTTTACTCCTTTGTTTCTCTGAAATACTCTTTTAAAAACTTAAACAATATATTTGTTTATTTAAGCCAAACTTTAGCTTATAAAATACATTATTAATTTTTAAACGAAAAAGAGATAAATTGTGAAAGAATAAAAGGGGGTAAGAAAGTAATAGATACATATATTAGCATTGAAAGGACATCTATATTTCGGCTTGAAAAAAACTGTACTGAATGCATTTTTCCCCCTTCGGTTGGCTTTGGCGACCACAGCAGCAGCAACAACAATATCGGCCGCAGCAACATGCATGTTGCATATTTTGGCTTGGCCTTGTTGTTGCTGTTACCAATGTTACTGGGGTTGTTGGGCATCCTTCCACGTCCTGCCCTGCCTCGCCCCGACTCCTTCTGAGATTCAGGCTCCTCCGAAATTATTTTCTCTCCCTCGTGCATGTTTCGTTTTCGAGTTTGTTTTGTTTTCGGGCTTTGGGTTTTTGGTTTTGGGTGTTTTTATGTTCTTATAATGCGACTTATCAGATTTTTCAGAGCTGACAATGGCCGAAAAGTGGACAGATTCGGGCTTCGGCTCCGGCTCCGTCTCCGTCCTCTGGCCGATGGCAATGGCCGTGAAGGTGAATGACAGGGGGAGGCTGAATGACAAGGAAAGGCTGGGGCAAGGGGGTCCTGGCCACCTGGAGGGGAGGGTGTTGCGGTTTAAATGCGTGTGCTGCAGCCGGCTTGTTGTGTTAAGTTTTCTTTTCGTTTTTTATGGCCCCTCTCTGGCCACGCGACTGATATTTAATATGGTTTTCTTTTTATTTTTTGTTTCGATTTTGTTTTGCGATGATTTTCAATAAAATTAAATTGAAAATAAAAATAAAATAAAGTTTTATGATATTATTATTTTGACGCTGCCTTTTTCGAAGCCGGGGCCCTCGGAGAAAGATTGTTGGCTCCCGATAAGTGGCCAAAAATGCATTCGAGGCTCGGATTTTGATCTTAATGGTTGGCGTTGTGAAACAAGCACACTCTGACGGGAACTTATTTTATGTCTTTATTGGCATTAGCATATATTTTCTTTTATTGAATTTTGACCAGTCTTTATTGTTTTGTTAGCTGATAAAATAAGAATACTTTTTAAACAATTATAATCATTTCACGCGAGATAATGAACTACAATATATTGAACTAGAACTCATCTTCAAACTAATATTACCCATTCAGCCGCCTTTTTTACAGATCCCCAATCCTCCATTAAACCCGTTGACTCCCATTTGGGGTTGTTGGTGTTTTGCGCTTGTCAAATATTTGCAAATCGCTTTGACATCTGGTTCGACAACTTGTTATCGTCTGCTGCTGCCCGACTCGACTTGGCCCGACTTAGTCCGGCTCACACATATTTCGGCTTTAATAAATTGTACCACAATTTGATATGGCCACGCCCGCCCCCTCAACCACGTCTCGCCGACCCGCTGTCCAGCCCCCCAGGTGACCACCCATTTCCGAGTCCAGACTCCTCTGGTCCAGCTACGTTGGCCACTGCAGCTGTCAGACAGAAAATGGCATAAAGTCTTTGATTAGGCGTGGAAAAATATTGTCCGAAAGCATTTTAATCGTTTTGATTAAAAGCCACCACGCCTAATTAGTTGGAAATTGTGTGCCAGCTAGCCTGTCTGTTTTTCAAATCCGGTATGTCCATGCAGATGGAAAAGGAAAACCTTTTCGTCAATTGTTGGCCAACCAATTTAGCAAATAATTCATACGAACATAAATCGCGATAGGCCCTGCCATTGTGGCTGCGATTGTGACTGCCGTAAATTGTTAGCCAATTGTTCGTTTCGGCCAAAACAAATACGAGCTGCAAATGTTTTGGCCCCGCCGCGACACGCCCATTGTTTGTAAATAACTTTTCGTTGTGCATTTTGTTCTAATTAATTTTTTCTTCATCTGTTTGGCTTGGATTTTGCATTTTGTTATGCTTTTTGCTATTCGTTTTTGTTATGCCTGCACATTCAACACATTTGGCGATAAGCATCGATCGGCCGGGCCAAATGGCTGGGCGAAAAAGCGATCGAACGACATTGGAAAATATGGACGATTAGCAACAGGGCCGAGAGAGCTGCTGTTGCTGCTGCAGAAACCAGGCCGGAACACGTGCTGCCTGGGAAACGGAGGTGGGTGCCACAATTGATTGGTTGTGGGGCTACCTGCGAGCTGCATTCAATCAAGACGCTTTTCATCAACTTGCGGGGCAACCCTCGCACCTGGCCGCAACATAATGCACACAAAAACGTGCCACTACACCCATGACTTGCCATGCAGCGGCAACGTCAGCGTTCAGCGGACAACAACAAAATGCCTTTTAATTGAAAATGTTGATTGAACTCAAGTTCGTTGCCTAAGTCTTTCGTTTGGGCTAGCCCCGCTCACCTGCTCGCCCGTTGTTTTACAGCGTGACACCCGACTGTTGTAGTAATTAATAACAGCGGACAACAACAACAAATTATGTTTTTAATAACTGTAAATTTGTAGTTGTAAAAATTTACGATTTAATTGCCGAACGCTTTTGAATTTATTACGAGTGCTAAGTTGGAGCTGCCAGCGCTAACATTTCACGCTTTGGATTAAACAAAAAAAAAATAAACGTCCGTTGCGTGTGTGTTTGTGGCCCAGATTGTGATTGGCTTTTGACCTTAGTCCGTGGAGGAACGACCACCTAGGTGGCTTTGAACTAGACCTTGTCATCCGCCTCGAAGTCTTTAACTCCGACCGTATTCGACTTTGACTTTGACGTTTCGCCAATGTCTTGGCAATTGAGCTGAGCAACGAGAAAAACCGTCAAGATCGCCGATCATCGGCTAACTGCACTTGGCCAATGCCGAAAATGAACACAAACAACAAAAACAATAAAGAACACAACAAAAAGCAACTGCCATGCCGCTTAGCATTTAGCCGATCGTGGTCTTCATCGATGCTGCTTTTTGTTTAACTACAATTACTTATTTAATCATAATTTCGTTCGCGTTTCAACAATCATCAATCATGAAATGCCGAGCGACTGCGACTACGATTTGCGACTGGGCCAACTGTCAGGCTGACAGATTGCCGCTTTCCGCGGATTGGCGAGCAAGTTTTTGGCCTGGCCCACTGGAATGCAGCTATGCGGTCTGCCCCGGCACTGTTTAGTGCAAAAAGTGGCATCAGCCGCAGAACGCCACAATTATCTAGTCAGCAGTCAGTCAGTCAGTCAATCGGGCTCGTTGAACTTGCCGTTGCCGTTGCCGTTGATCAATCGATCACGTTTTGACTCGCCAGCTCTGGCAATCAACCAAACTTCGCTGGTACCCTGTACCAGGTACCCAGCACCAGGGAATCCCCTTTCCTAAAGCATCCTCTAGCACGATTCGCGCGGACCAAGAAAAACTGAAGCGCAACTGAATGAACTTTCCAAACGGCCAGCACTCGCGAATCAATGCCGCTGCACTTTCTGCTGCAGCGCCAGATCGGGCTGCTGCTGCTGTTGCTGTTGCAGCGGCAGATGGATTGATTGATTGCCTGAAACAGTTAGCAGACATTGTCTGGCTGGCTTATTGCTATTTATGATCTTGATCTATGGATCGAGGGCAAAAGCACATGCGGCGCTGCCATCGAGCAGCCAGTGCACATGTTGATAATCAGCACGGAGCCAAAGTTGATAATGATGCCGTGGCTCAAAAACTCTAGCTGGGAGCTGGCCTTGATTGCGGATTGGATGGGCCCCACCCCCCGAGATTTCCCCGCAACGGAAAGTGCCTCGTTCATGATTGAGAACATTTTCCAAAAATTGTTGCAGAAAAACCTTTAAGGGTAACTGGTTGGCTCGTTGCGGGTTAAAGAGCTGGTGGTGTTAAGTGCACGATAATCGATTCGATTCGATTCGTTGCAAGATGTTGGCGTTAAACGGCCGGAGCGCCAAATTGGCTATTTACGGCTTGAGTTTCACTGGCTGGGCTATGCCTGGCAGGAAGTCATACATTTGCATGTGAAGCCTGGAAAGTATCTATTAGGTTGCACTCAAAATCTAGATATGCAGTAAAAAACCTGGTTGTGACATTAAAATTCATTGCATCACTTGGCCGACAAAAAAAAGAATTCACTGCGAATTGTAACACACCGCAAGGGAGCACAGAAATCGACCCAAACTGGTTAACACATTTTGCCACATTTTACAGCGTTTTAATTACTCGCGATAGCCGAAAAAAACAGACGGCAAACTCAAAGTCAGTATTGATTTTTGTGTGCGTTTTGCTGCCTGTCGGCGATCACTAAAAAGTCAATAAAAATCGCCTGGCGAACGCACACGAGCCAATGAGTTATCATTACGGCCGGGTCTCACTTACATTTCAGGTCACAAACAAGAACAGCAACGAGTTTTATGAGATCTTTCGCGATGAGGCAGCGGCACCCAGTTTTTAGCTTGATTAGAGGTGTTCACATTTTGATTACTTGTTGAATGCTAATTACAAACTAGTTGCTATTGGGCAACGTTTAGTTATTATACCCTCCAAATGAGTGTCTTTTAGCTGATTGGGCTTCCAACCTCTTATCAATTTTTTTCCCCATAAAACTCTACACTTCCCCTTTCGAAACTGTTGGCTCGATCCTCCTCCACATAGTGATGCAAATTCCATTAAATGCTGCCATAATCTTCATTGGTCTTTATGGCTCCGGTTAGTTAGCCCCAAACAATGCGCTAATGATTTATTTAAAGCACATTAATATCTGTATCGGAATTCGGCATTCAGCACTTGGGAGGAGAATAAGGAGGAGAACCGTCCAAAATTGCCCACTGGGCCGGCTGGGTGGGCGGTGTTGCTGGGATTTTTGGAGCCACAGTCCCAATCGCCGGCGCAGCCGCACCCCTTTTGCGTGGCATTGGCAGTGACCCACCAGCAGCACCACCACCACCGAAACCAAGCACCACTGCGTACTTCCCGTATCGCTGCCTGCGTATCAGCGCCGCGGGTGCAAAACGAAATCGACATTTAATGCGCTACCACACAATTGCAATTGGCATTGGGGGCACTGGGGGGCTCTGGAGAGGCCCCACAGCCGGCGGGGTGGGGGCGGGTAGGGAGCGGCCGATGCGGACAGTGCGGCAAAAGCGTCAAAAGCGACCAGTCCGGCGGCCGGCGCGTTTCCGTTTGAGTTGCGGTTACCATGATATCGCATATTTCAATCAATTTGCTTATTATTGTCGTTGCTCTCGGGGCATTCCCGTTAGTATAATAGACCATAAAGGTGCGCTTCAGATCGACACACAAAACACAAGACGGAAAAAATAAGACAAGGAAACAGCAACAACAATTTCACCTTAATATATATGCCACAAGTCGGATCTTAGCCTTTTGCTTCATACACTCGTTAAAGGTATTTCAAGTTTTTATGGCAAATTAACTATTTCTGGGAATAAATAATCTCAAATAAATCAGTTGAGCCATGTTATATTTTTATAGCCAAGTCGTTTCGAAGCTGGAGGTATTGAATCACTTTTTAAATCGGGTTTCATAATTACAGGATAAGATTTTAGTCTATTATAAAGAAGTTTATTCTCATTTTTAAAGAAGCTCTATATTTAAGAAACTCTTAAAATTGAATAAATAAAAGGGTAATTCTTCATTCGATCCTCATATAATTCTCATTCTATGCGACCTTTTTTGAGTATTTGGATTTTGGGATGTGTCTGAAGCGTGAGATGCGACCAAATGCAAATTTGCCCGGCACGACGTCTCTGACAGACACTTGTCAACGAATTTCTTTTTGTTTCTCTGATGCCATTTTGTTCTCGACAAAACTATGCAAATATATGTCAGGGACATGGAGATGGAGTTGGAGATGGAGATGCCATGCCGATGCTGATGCCGAGTCGTCATGTCAACTTCCCGACAACAACAAATGAAGATCAACGCTGGCTTATTTATTTTATTTTTATGTACCCCCGCAAAAACACATCTGTGTTTCCGTGTGCACGCCCCTGCAACTGCAACTGCAACAATCGGCGACTGATCCAAAGGCAAAGCTTAAGCCAAGTACACTTGGCCAGGCTAGCAAACACTTGGCCAGAGAAACTCTCTGGCTTGGCAAACACATTTTTCGCGCCCCAAAAGTGTTGGAGGCGTTTTGTTGTCCACTTAGAGACATGGGGCCGTCCGTCTGCTGCTGGATGCTGAATGCTGGATGCTGTTGCAGTGGAAGCCAAAGCTGAAGTTAAAGTTGCCGCAGCCAAAGCCGATCTTGCAGCAGCCACTAGGCGTCTTAGGCACACGTCAGACTGTCGCTTCTGTCTGCCGTGGCTGCCTTTTGTTGCCTTTTGGCGCCTTGCGGTGGTCGTTGTTGATTGTGGCATTTTGATTGATTTCTTTTGACTTTTGGCAGCGGCAGCGGCATCGGCAGCCGCAAATATTTGGTAATCCTGCCAGCGAACAAGCCGCTTCATCAGCAATTTTAATGCATATTTTAACACCTCGGAATCGACAGTTGCTCATCGAACCATGCTTCGGCATTTTAAATGCCTGCAACTTTCTAACCAACGAATACGAAAAAGCCAAGAAGTATTTGTTGACATCCTTCCTCCTGAATATGTCGCTTTTCGGTTTTCTGTTTTCTGCCGCGCATTGACCATAAACTTGATTTCAGCGCACATTCGGCGACAATTTGTCAGAAATTCTGGCACTTTTTCAATCCGTTTCCAGCGGTCCGCGTATTAAGGTCAACGTCAGTGCTTAATTGAACACCTGGACAGTTGCAGCGAAAAACCGATGGTGGGTCAGCAGGTCTGCACAATGACTCACAAGGCCCAAGGTAAATGCAAATGTATTTTATTTCGGTAAAAAAAATAAGGATTTAAGTAAATAAGGTACCCAAAGAATGGCTATTAATAATCAAATAAGGCACCAACTTTGAATATTAAAAAAAAATTGCATAGATTATAATAAATAAAAAGAGGCCCTTAATAAATAAATAAAATATGCATCGCAAGCGAAACTCTCTCCGAAACGCCAAAATTATATAGATTGCAAGTCGGGTGAGAAATTTAAAAATAAGAATAAATAATAAATAGAAGGAAATAAGGATACTGTTTAAAGCCGATTATTACATGTCTTGGGTTAACAGAGAACTTCGAGATCCATGGAAAATTTATGATAAAAAATGGATATTTATAATAAAAATAAAAAGGAATCTGACTTCTATATTAAGTCAAGAATTTAATAATTAAATAAATAAAATGAAAAGAAGCATCGCCAGCGAAACTCTCTTCATAATGTAAAAATTAAATATATTGCAAGTCGGGATGGAAATTTATATATATGGATAAATAGAATAAATAGAAGGAAATAAGAGTGCTATTCAAAACCCAATGTCTCGGGTCAACACAGAACTTCGAGATCCATAGAAAAAGGGCTATGTAATAAGGATGAATAATATAAATATAAGGAAATGAGGATGCTATTCAAAGCCGGTTATTTAATGTGCTGGGACTACAGAAAGCTTCAAAGTCCATAGAAAGTGGCTTTGAATATTAAAATAAGAAACATTAATTCCATTTTAATTTCAGAATTTAATAATTAAATAAATAAAATGAAAAGAAGCATCGAAAACGAAACTCTCTACAAAATACCAAATTAAATAAATTGCAAGTCGGGTTAGTATTTTTAAAATAATTTAAATTCAAAATAAAAAATAATAAATAATAAAAATAAAAGAAAATAAGAGCTCCGTATCGGTTGGAGTTCAAGTGAATAATGATTGGGGATTGTAAGTAAGGCGACCAGGTCAACACAAAAAGCCTACTTGATTCGTTTTGGGACACTAGAGGTAATTAATAATTATCGATAGTTTCTTAAAGTCTAGACTCTGGAGTCTAGAGTTACCAAATTCCATTTAATCTGTTGAATTGGAGTTTTAAAAGTATTGTTCATAATAACAGTTTATTTTGTATTTATATCATATTTTAGACAAGTAGTTAAGCAGCTTATTAATGTCTATTTCGTCTAATAACTTCTTAACAAAAGCTTTCAAGCTACATATAATTGTGTTTTGTAAGACCCAAAGATGAACTCCATTTGTAATTGAGATGTGCAATATTGCAACACATCATTGACAGCAACTGAAACGAAGCAAAAATGCATCTTCAGCTGTCAAAATTACAGAAAGCCGCTTGTTGATGCCGATGTTGCAGTTGCAGTTGCAGGTGTTGCCAGGTTGGCTTCTTTGGGCAAATAGTGCAAAATCGTGAAATCAAATTTGTTCACGCTGCCGCCAGTCGATGTCTATTATTCGCTTTATGTTAATCAAAATGGGCCTGCGACTCAGACAGTCCTAGCCAAAAAATTCAAATAAAATAAAAAGACTTTGAACACCCCCTTCATGCCACTAGGCCACAAATTGTTGGTGCTAGACCTCTTCTCTGGTGTTGGATTTTACATAATTTGGTGGATCTGCTGCGGTTAGCTTGTTTCTTACATCGCACTCGGAGTTGAGTCGGAGTCTTATTTCGTGGCTCCCGTCGTGTCTTTGTGGTGTCTTCCTGGTGAACAATTTGCATTTACTTTATTTGCCCTGAAAAATGACAGAGCCAGGCTCTATAAGCTATTGAGAAAGACGTTAGTGTAGAATATCAGCAGTTCGATGGCGAACACTATGCCGGAGATGGTGAGGCTTATCCCACAGATCCACCAACACATCCGGAGGTCCTTGAGCCGGAGAGGAAGCGTTGACCTCGTTCCGCTGTAATCCTTGATGGTCATGCGGCCAGCCCGCACCATTTCATAGAAGCTGTGGATGAGCCACTGACGCAGTAGACCAGACTGCGCTACATTGAGGGTGTACTGCTGCAGGGAGTTCCGGTAAATGGACTCCGGGGCAATAAGTATGCTGGCGGGCGAGTCCCATTGGAAGCAGAGGTCCTTGCTTAGGCGAAAAACGGGATGATGAAAGTATTGCTGCTGGACTTCGATTACCCGCCACTTAATCGAAGTAATGGTGTAGGCCCAGCTGGTGTTGAAAAAGTTCCGATTGTCGTACAATTCGTTTGGATTGTCGGAGAGGTGAAAAACTGCCGCATACTTGGCCCGGAAATCAGCTTCCAGGTAATAAAACTCGCTCCGCATTCCGAAAATTTTCTGCCCCGAGGCCAGTAATTCATCGAAGCTCCGAATGCGTGGCTCCAATGGAGGAAAAATCAGCAAGGATATCAACTGGGCGGAGCAGGCGCAGAACAGGATTAATGTGAAAAGCCTTGTGATCAGCCTCATCATCCGTTCACGGCAATTGATTCCAAAGTACTTGGCCATGGCAGGTATACCCAGAAAAACTAAAAGGTATCCTAAGAGCAGGAAAATAGCCGACTCTAAGGTAAGTACATGAACGAACAGAGCTGGTACTTTTAAAGTCCGCTCTGAAGGGACCATAGTACACCAGTTTAAGGACATAAAAGGATAACTGTAGTCTGCGTTTCTTTCGTCGTACTTATACTTTAACATTACTGTGGTCAGGCCAAAATCAACAGATCCATTTCTAGTATAGAGTATCATATAGTCGCTGGCCGAGGTTATTCTTCTTGGAAAGCTTGGATAAACCATACGGATGCCGGCGTTCAAGTTTTCAGCATAGGAGACTATATATTTCCACAGAAATCCGGAAATTTTTTCGCCATGACTTCCGTAACGAAAAGTGCTTGGAGGTGAGAGATCCGGTTGTAGCCGTAGCTTATAACCCTTCAGATCTTTCAACTGGTAAGGAAATAACAAGGGGATGCGATCCTTTGTAACAGTCTGTTTGATAAGAGCGAATTTTGGAAATGCCTGATAGCTGTAGATATGAAAAAAATTGGTCCATCTTTTGAAGTACATCACTACATTCAGCATGCTGTACTTTAGGCAAAAGCTCAGGACTTGAGTGGCCCGTAAGTAGGATTCCTCGCCATCCAACTCAATCAATATTCTCACGCTTCTCAGCCTAGTCAAGGTGGTAGTCAAGGCCTTAAGTTGAGAATCAAAAGCGTTTCCGGAGACACAGGCCAACACAAATAAGTTGCAGCCATGCCGTTTATAGAGTGCCGGGTAGGGTTCGTTCTCTTGCCAAACAATTTGAGGATTTCGAGTAATGTTGGTCCATAAAAGCATATCCAAGTTGCATGCGGCAGTCCGTGGATTAAAATAAAACACTGTGCTCTCCTCTGCTGGCACCAAGAACTGCAGGACCAGGCCATAGAGAGCGACCAGGTCCGGAGCGGGACACCAGCTGATGTTGGACAACATGGCTTAAACCGATTCCGTTAGTGACTAAAGAAAGGTCTGCACTTTGAACCAAAAGCAACCCTTTTTCTATTTCCGACACAGTTTGCTTTGGAAATCAAAGCCCTTATCAACGATTATCGCACGTAATTATCCAAACCGATTGAAATTATGGTTACATTAGTTTGGCTCAGAGGTACCCCTTCTCCTTGGGGAACAATGAGAGTTCAAGGCGAACTGGATGTTTGGCTAAAGTTACGATTGCTCGTATCTGGAAATGTCTCTGCTGGCATGTAAAATCCATAAATTCCTGACCTTTCAACTTGTGGGCAAGGCAACCGCAACGCGGGCGAAAACAAAACAAAATGCAGCGAAACAAAACCGGAGAGAAAATACGACAAGCCGATCCCAGAGGGCCAGCTGCAGCTGTAGAATTTTTAAGCCGAAATATTTTAACTTTGTATGGTTGCTCTACCAAAAGGTTGTTGAGATTTGTAAGGACTGGCGTAATTAAAAAAAAATATATTTAAAACAATTCTTTACAGTTCCAAGGGAGTTAAAGTTAAAGCTTCTAAGCCAAAATTATATATTTTCTCTTTTTTATGAACCCTTTCGAGAAAGAGTCTTGTTGCTGCGATGCAGTAATAATTGGCTACCGACTTGTTTGGTCTGCCATTCAAAGTTCAGGCGGCTCCTCTTTGCCCAGCCATGGGTTTTTATGGTCGACACAGGCTTAAGCCTGATCCTTCTTGGCAGCTGACAACACCCTCGCATCCGTCTTGCGGAGAAAGTTTTGCGGTCTGGGTCCAGGGGACTGATTACTGATTTCTGATTTCGACCTGGGCATGCGTGTGTGTGTGTTTCCTACTTCACTGACCCTCGCGGGAACAGAGCGTTTAATAATTTGAAGCAAATTATGAGCAGTCGTCCTCCGCGACTCAATTCCCTGGCACGACATGTCGTGAGGTTCAGCCGCTTTGGCTTTAATTTCCCGCCGATCACGGCCACATAATTCATTGCCAAAAACTTCGTGTTTGGGAAAATTTGTCAACCAAATCGTGGCGCTTCTTGTGTGTCATAAATTGCTTTCGGCGTGCCAATTGTTTCAGCCAGCAAATAGCAAATCTAGACGTCGATTCTTCTCCAGGTCAATAGAACGGTTGAGTTCAAAAAGGCACCCAAAGTTATCTGGGCCAATTCATTTAGCCAAATGTTCGCCCAGACTGCTGTTTCATTTTCTTGCCATTGAGTGCTTAACTAGAAGTCATTTGAAATTGAGATGTGTAATGTTGCAACTCGCTAGACATCATTGACAGCCGTGGAATCGGAACGAAAATGTATGTATCTTCAACTGTCAAAAATATAAAACAGCTAGTTGATTTCGATGTTGCTTTTGTGGCAGTTGCACTTGCAGGTGTTGGTTGGCTTCTTTAGGTAAATAGTGCAAAATCGTGAAATCAAATTTGTTCACGTTGCCGCCAGTCGATGTCTATTATTCGCTTTATGTTAATCAAAACGGGCCAGCAACTCAGAATCATAGATAGATTTTGCGTTGTCCTACCAAAAAAGTTGAAGAAACAAACAGCGAAGCTCGCAGACACTTGCGATTCTTTACTCAGCGGCACTAGGCCACAATTTGTTGGTGTTTGCTGCCAAGGCTTTACATAATTTGGTGGATCCACTGCGGTTGTCTGGCGGTGGCTCATCTCGGAGTCTCATTTCGTGGCTCCCGTCGTGCCGCTGCGGTGACTTCGTTGGAGGTAATTTGCATTTATTCCGTTTGCCCTCAAGAAACTCTCGAAGGTGTAAGACGGTAGGCAACTATTCAACAGCATTGTTAACTACTGTCTCCCCCAAAGAAAACTGCCATTCGGGGGCCCCACCGTCAACGTCACGAAGTGAAACACAAAGTTCCCATTTGTTTGTTTAACTTGTTTATTTAAAGGCAGAAGCAAATATGGTGGGGATGGGGCAGCGAGAGCGGGTCGACTTTATCGGACACCATCGCCCTAATTGCCGCGAGTACAACTAAAATCCAAGCCAGGACTTCACCCAACTAACAATTAGCTCAAAGGTAAACAAAACGAAGCTAATTAGCATACCGATACAGTATATTAGGAGTACGAGCCTCAGATCTGCTATGGTAAGTGCATGGGCTCGATGGCGTAGCCTTAAGTCCTTGATGTCTATTCTTCCAGCCTTCACCATGTATGAGAAGCCTTTGGAGACCCAAAAGTTAAATAAGCCGGATTGCCACAGCTGCATAATAAAGTCCTTGAGCGGAACACGGTGGGGGGAGTTCTCAGGAATAGCCAGTCCAAACAGAATCAATTCAAAGAAGCAAATATCCTTGGAGTAGCGAAACAAGGGCCTGGAGCTCCGTTTTTGATGCTCCTCGAAGAGCTTCCACTTCGTACTTGTGGTGGTATAGCCAAAGGATGTGTTCAACGAGTTGCGCGTTGAAATTAGAATAGTAGCTTCATCTATCAGTCGAAATGCTGCCGAATACTTGGTTCGCTTAGTGAATTCCATTACTCTGTATTCACGGCGCATCGAAAGGATCCGCACTGGTGAATCGATTAGGTCCTGCAGACTGTGAAGCGGCGGCAGAGCAGGAGGAGCGGCCAAGAATGTTAGCAATCTGCTCAAGTAGTTTGCACTCACCAAAACGACCAAAAACAGCCAGCCGAATGTCTGTAGTCTTCGATGAAATCGCCAACGTCCTTTAAAAAATTGGTAGATAATCCATAGAGTCACTATAAAAGATAAGGTCGCAATAGGTGTCACTTTGGTCAGTATTTCGGATACATTCAGATCCCTCTGCACGGGCAACATGGTACACCAGCTGGCCAGGTCTGCCGGATAAGAAAATTGATGCAGTTCGACTTCCATCATTGACATGGGCTGAATGCTGGCGGACACATCCACGACACCACTTTGGGCCACATCCAAGATTTCTACGTAGTTTAAGGCCCTGCCGTCCACGTACTTATTAACAACTTCCAGGCTGGCATTGCACTTTCGGGCATAGGCTTCCATCAAGTCCCACAGGTAACCAAGGATATGTCGATGTCCCTCTTTGTCCACGTAAAGGAGGGTGTTTGGTTCTGAGTAGTCTGGCATGGTTCGAATCCTACCTTCATGAAGGTTCATCATCTTATCCGGATACAGTGTGGTCATCTTACTGTCTGCACTAAAGAAATGAGTCGTCATTTTAAATTCCGGGTAGGCCTCAATGCCATATATAGTTTTCGTTTCAGTGAAGTTGCCAAAAATTGCGTTCACATTAATCATATCTTGGCTCAGACAAAAGCGCAGAACCTCATCAACTAAACTGTCATTTATGTCCGCGTTTAGCTCAATCAGGATTCGGGCCTGACGTCGGAAGCGCAGACTCTTTGACAAGCTGGCAAGCAGATCCTTCCAACGCATTTCCGACAGACAGGCCAACACCAACAAATCCTCGCCAACAAATCGATTCAATATTACGGGTACTTCCGATCGCCAAATTATCGCAGGCAGGGTACCGAGTCCAGTTGAAAGTGTCTCCTCCAAAGTACATTTTTCCTCCGATGGATTGAAATAGAAGGCGCTGGTAAAATCCTCATCACGGCTTATCAATGTCACTAAATTAACGACCAACTTGCTTTCAAGTTGCGACATTACTGCCGAGCTTATTACTTTATCGAGGGGTTCATGTAATGCCCACCGTTTTATTTACTGGATAAGTTTATTATGAAGCTCTAGTCAATATGTTACAGGCTTGTTTTTTTTTTTTTGGTGACATGTTTTTATTTGCACTCATTATTTACATTGCTGTCCAAACGAATACAAATATACTTAGTTTAATCATAAACTAGGCCCATCAATGGGCCAAGACTGGCCGCCGATTTAAAACATGGGCCGCACATCGGAATATATGGTCAGCCCATGATTGAGAGAGCATCTGATGTTTAAATAGTCCCAAGGCCTATCTAGAAGCTTCAGCCAAGGATCAGGTTCAAGCATCGGCCGATTGTAATATACAATATCGGCCAAGCATAGTGTACATCCGGCTTGTAAGCCTCGACCAAGAACGACGCAGAAGTTCTGATTCGAAAATGGTATTCCCTTTTGAATTCCGATGAAAAACAACGAAGATATTGACAAAGAAGTGTCTCAAAAGCATCCATTTCCACCACATGGTCTTCCTCCCACCCCCCCAAAAAAACCCCCCCCCTCCCCCATTCCACCTTTTCCAAAAACATTCAAAATTTATTTAATTTCTCCACATTGTCTTAACTTGGTCAATAATACTTTCTGCCTCTTGTTGTTTTTGGAAAATTTCTATAATGTTATGCCATCCCCCTTTTTCTTCTTCAACTACCAATCTCAGTCAAAATATAGAAAACTTTATTTATAACCGAAACTTTGATTTATTTATACTCTTGATATTTTAATGCAGGTCGGAGGCAATAAATATAAGATTATAAGTATGTCGGAAGCTTCTATATTGGCTTCCCCATGATCTTAGCTAGGCCAATGAGATTCCCCACTATAATTAAGGGATCACACACTCAATATTTGTTTAAAATTTTGTTTGTGTTTATTTTATCCGCCACCACTGCTCACAAGTTGTCCAACCAAACATTGATATAATAAACTGCTAGTTCCACGAAAAATACGGCCAGGGACACGGAGAGAGCCACCCCATACATAAGTAGGACATACTGCCAGTCCGGCCAACTAATCGGCTGGAACTGATGTGGGTGGCTTTTATCCTCCAGACGGATACTACCGGCCTCTACCATTTCAAAGAAGGATTGACGATACCAGAAACGCAGCAACCCAGCAGAATGCAGTTTCAGGATAAACAGTCCCAGTCGGTCGTGATATAAGCAGTTTTCTCGAAGAATAAGTGCGAACATCGACAGCTTCTGTACGCAAATAGTCTCTGAGTAGCGAAACAAAGGATGTCGGAAGTAGCTTTGGGCTTCGTTGTAGAGAATCCATTTGATAGAAGTCACTGTGTAGGCATACGTGGTGTTGAATTCATTGCGGTCTCTGGCGACTTCGCTAAGCCCATCCTTCAGCAGGAAAGAGGAGGCATACCTGCTGCGAAAATCAAAGGGATATTCGGGAAACTCTGCCCGAATGCCTATGATACGAACTCCCGCTTTTTCCATTTCCCCAATATTTTGTATATGGTTAAGCTGCTGGGGCGCAATGAATAAGGCCGAAAACTGCCCCAGAAGGATGCAAAACAAAAACAGGTGAGTCATTGGTTTCATGATACTAAACAGGCGAGTTTGTAGCAGTCTCCTTTGAGCCAACAGGTTGTAGACTCCGTACAGGAGTAGCAAGTATAGCCACGTCCAGGGGGACTTCATCAACCTGCCCAGTGCCTCGTGGCTACTTAGCGTTCTCTCCATGGGCAGCATGGTACACCAACTACCCACCATTGCCGGATAGCTGAATTGGTGCAGGTTGCTATGCAAGTTAGTATAAGGACGCAGACTGGCGGCAATGTCGACAGTATTGTTCCCCACCAAATCCATAATCTGAGAATATCTTAAAGTATATCCGATTTGGGGAACGGATACCAATTGAATGGTTCCATTCAGATATCGGACAAATTCCACAAGCAGTTTCCAAATGGGACCAGTAACCTTAATGTCTCCAGTCGGCGATTTTCCGACGATTGTGTGCGGTTGCGAGTTTCCAGGAATGGTGCGTATAACATGTCCTCCGTGGTTTCCTAGTTTTTGAGGGAAAATAGTGAGCCATGTCTGATAAACCTTCTTAATAAGTTTGAACTGCGGGAAAATATCGCTGGTGTAAAAAATTTTAGATTTTAAGAACTCCATCGATAGGATAAGGACATTTATCATAAAATACTCCTGACTTAATTGTAGGATGTTTTCAGCGGAAATTTCTTCATCGATATGATCCTCTGATTCACACAGTTGTACAATAACAGGCACATTTCTCATTTGATTTAACATTACCTTGAAGGCGTTCAGTACCCCCCTGTATTGAGAAGTCTTTAGGCAAACCAATCCAACTAGATCCACGTCTTGGTGGTGCCGTAGATAACGAGGATATTCGCGATCATCCCAGACCAGTGTGCTGACATTACTACTACCCAGGAGATCCTCCATCCAGCAACTGCAGGAGTTTAGGCGGTAGTAGAGCAGCGTCCGGTGTCGGCGTTCTCTCCTCAGATGGTTCCAGAACTGGTGGAGGACTTCAGATCCACTCCACTTGGAGTTTTCCAACGGAACTTGCACCAACATGGCAGGCTGGTGAAATAGTGGTTAGTCAAAGGGTTGGTCCTGGTTTTTAACGGCCAGTCTATGTGCACTGCTTTTATTCTGCTTGATTTTACGGTGTCAGCATTTTTAAGGGCTGACTTGCAGAACCCTTTGGGCAGCTCATTTCGAATGCTCGAGTCCTGAATACAATACACCAAGCGCCAACGCACGAAAGCAAAAGTTAAGACGCACAAGATTGAGGCATGTCTGACCTGTCGCCAGAATGACCCAAATAATCAAGGGGAAAAGCGCCAGAGACGAGCTGAGTCGCATCCCAAGTACCCTGTAAAAATGTAATCATTCAAAAGATTATGAGAACTGAAGGAATCAGTTAAGTTTGCGAGGTAAGGCCCCGTGCCAAACAGTCTGGGTCGCAGAAAAACAATTACTGGCCCGACGAACAACAGACCAGCGTGTTGACAATGGTCAAATGGCCGGGCCAAATGTGAAGATGCAGCTGGGGATCGGCTAACCCGCGAACCGGCGACCCCTTTGCCGACCCCACTAGCTTGCATACCAGCCAAACGAATTGTTGTGCATGCAGCACTCTGCCGCACACATTTTCGAATACACCCACTGCTGGTTGCAGGTTGCAGGTTGCTGGCTGCAGGTTGCAGGTTGCAGGTTGCCGGCTGCCAGTTGCAGATGCACATTGGGCAGCACTTTGCTGGCTCCGCACAAGACTGGCAGCCATGTCCATGTCATCATCATCATCATCATCGCTTGGAGTCGGAGCTGGTGTCGTTGTGGTCGTGGCACTTGTTTTATCGTCATTTTACAGGCATTTTTCATAAATTACAGTTTATTGTTGTTTGATAAACGGTCAGTGGTGGGCGCTACTTGTATTTTGTGACCAGCAGCGACACGCAAATAAAAGCCAAAACAGAAATTACTGTGGTTTTATTGTATTAACATCGTAGTCCCCCTCCACCGCAGTCTTCACAGAACTCATACTCGTACCAAATTCATACTCATCGTCGTTGGCGTTGTCCGTGTTGTCTGGCTTGATAAAGTTATGCGTTGACATCTTTATGCCCATGTGTGGGCACCGAACGAGGTCCAAACCAATCCGAATGGTAGTCATGTAAAATGGGAAATAAAAACCAAATTTGATGACCATTGTTAATTGCTGACGAAAAGCCTGAGAACTTTTTCCCCGTAAGAAAATATCTCACTTGAGCTAGCTCTAGATTTTTGACATATTCTTTGAATGTAATTACTTTTCTGGATTCATTTCTTCCAGTTTTACTGGATTATTAATTAAAATCAAATTAGTTTAGCTAAAATGATATCTATGGATCCTGTAAAGCCTCCCCTAGAGATCTAAGCGGCGCTTAGCAAAGCGAAAGATACGAACCGTAACTCACCCACTTATGATTTACGAGCCAAAAGCTGGGGCCCCTAGGCCCCGAGGCTCTATGGGCTTTTGGCGTGCAAATTACCAATGCAAATATGCATCCGTAGAGTGTCTATCGAGGGGATAGTGAAGTGCGGTGGCGCACTGAGATTTGCATAATTTTATGGCCACAAATTCCACTTAAACAACTTAATTAGATTTCAAAGAGCAGCCAGCAAGAAGCAGAAAGCAAAAAGGCTGATTTGAAGGCACTTAAATAAATAAACAAAATTCGAAAATGGAGAATGGATGGCATGTCCCTTTGGGGCAGCCGTTTCTTATTTATGTACGTGGCCAGCGCCATTTTGGCCGAGTCGCGATAGTCGATTATAGCCCGGTCAACTGACTTATCTCCCACTGCGGACTACGGCCGACTGGCTAAACAGCAGAAAACTGGCCACCAGCCAGATCTGGATGTGGTCGGGATCGAAACCACGCCAACTTGTGGGCCCCGGCTCGCCATCCACCATCCGCGATCCGCGATCTAATGGCAGCTAATCTAGTTAACAGTTTTTCAATTATAGACGATTTGGTGCAGCTGATAATAAATGCGATAAAACATATTTCAGGCCAACGACGCCAATTGGCCAGATTACATCAGAGATTGTGGCCCGGTCTGGGCGTAGTTCGGCTGCAATTGTCAAAACGATTTGGCCCGGTCCGGGCTCATTTGTTAGCCGCCTATTTGGGGGCTGCGGGCGCTAATTGATTTGCCAGCTTGTACGCGCCAAATTCGAATCATTAAAATCTTAATTAGCGACCGGCATTCATTAGGGTCCCGGACCGCCCTTCAACTCGATCCGATCGAGGCCCTTCAATTAAGCCTCCCCATCGATCCCGAGTTGCCCAATTCGATTTGTGAATATCTCGTCCAGAATTGCGTATTGAGAAATCACGTCACCCCGGGGGTTATGGCAAAACTATCTCAATTTTTTTGGGCAACAAATAAAATTAATGAGTAGTGCACCGCTAACCCAGTTCAAGTGGCTGGCCAAATGTCAGTGGGCACTTTTTTGATAAATGTGCCACATGGCAGCGGGACAACAAGCCACCGATCGAAATCGAAAACGAAAATGAAAATGTTGCAAATGCACCGGAGCAGCCCCTCCTGAAAGGTTGCCAACCGGCCGTCACTGCCACATCAAAATGATGCCCTCGATCCGACGCGGATCAGCTCCAGGCTCCAGATTAGTCCGTCCTCGGCCAAGTCGTGCGCCGACAACGAGGAATATGTCAGGGTCTGGGGCCCCCAATCCAGCTCCGGTCCTATCCACTCCGTTCCGGATCGAAGTGTGCCTGTTTAGCAAACATTGCCGCGGCGAGCGGTACAAAAAGCACCCTCGGACGAGAAGTCAAAATGTGGCAAATGTGTTGCGGCTTTTGGGGACTTCTACCCTTCGAGAAGGTACTGCAATCATTGAAATATTCAATTATTTTATTGTACTGTCTATAATTTTGAAAGTCTGTGAAGCTTTTCATGATTATCTAGGATATAAATGTGAGAAAATGTACAGGAAACTATTGAAATCTGAATAACAAATGGGCAAATAAATCTGGCAAATTAAAAACACATGTGCATATTTAAGAAAGATACATTTATTGTTTATTGTTCTTTGTGGTTGAACCTTCCTTAGCTCATTCTCTAGTAAGAGCATTGGAAAATTGTTATAGAAAACGTAGTTTCCTCCAATTTCTATAGTTTCCCTTGTCGTTCTGTCGGCGTGACAGCTTTGGGCCACAAAAAATTGCCAACTAATGTCGAAAAATTTAGCATCGACCTGGCCCACAACCGAGACTTGCATATGTCCAAATTTTCTTGGAGCCCGAGGCGCTTCTGCTGCAGCGGATTTCAAAACTGAATATCAGAACTACTCGCCATCAATCGATCGCTCCACTATCTTTTTCTTTTGCCTTTTTTGAGCTTTTGTGGCTTTGGCTTTTGTTGCTGGGCTGGCCTGGCAGTCAATAAAATTATAAATGCCACTTATTAGACCGAACTATTTCTGGGCAGCGCTTCGCTCCGTTGGCTGTCTGACTGTCTGACTGGCTGGCTGGCTGCCTGGCTGGCCGGAGCTGCATTTGATGTATGTAAATATAATGAAGCGAATATCAGGCTAATTAAAATAAATTCAGGGCGTGGCGAGCTCTCATGCCGTTTGCAATTAAATTAATTGCCCGCCATTGCTTACTCGCCGACCGTTGTTTGGAGTTGCATAAGTCGGCTATTGTTGGATGCGGAACTGTGGCTCCCAGGCGAAGGAAACCGAATGTATGCCACTCAGACTAGTATCGTGGTCTACTTTTTAAGGGTTCCTGGAACGCAGAAATATCAAGACTCGTCATCTTCCATTAAAATCAAAAACTTGAGTGTCAGTGTCGTCCCATTAGCTCCCTGTTGAAGCCAAGTCTTCTGCAATTTTCGCACAGTGAGGAAGAGGAAGTCTATCCTTGATCACTTCTACCAGCAGGTGCTGAAATGTATCTGCCATGGATATGAGCTCGCTGGCAGTTGGCAGCTTCACAGTGCTCGGCTTTTCACTCATCGTCCGTTTAAACAACGAAACCAGGAAGTCTATGACAATTATAAATCATCTTCGCCTGGCCGTCTAGCATTTTTGCAGCTGTCATGATGAGCACTTCACCTGCTGGCAAGTGACTCGAACACACCAGCAGCAGCAGCGGCAACAGCAATAGTTGCAGTGGTTGCTCATTACACCAGCAACATCAAGAGCAGCAACACCAACACCAACAGCAACACCCACCCCGCCAACAAATGGGGCAAGTCAAGTGCTCTGGCAAACAGGGCGTCTATTCGAGCCCCTCCATCCAACCCCCTGGAGCTCCGACGTCCACTCCGCCTCTGTCTGCCTGCTCCTAGCCTTTTAGCTTTTGTTTGCTCTTCCGACTGACGCAGCTAACTGGATTCCGTTTGTGGCTTAGATAACATTGGGCAAGCGGCAAGTTGATGTCAAATTTCTGGACATGCAGCGAAAGGTTCTTAAATTAGAAAAGCGTGTGCTGGCAATTCTTTACCCCTCCACGCCACCTTCTTCACCCACGGTGTCCGTCTCGCTTTTCCAAAGTATTTTCACATGTTCACTGACTTTGCAGCAACTTTGGCTTTGGGTCGTCGTGTCGAGTTTTTTTTTGCGTCTATTAAAATGCTATTTTGACTGGAGTAGTTTAGTTGAACAACTGTGGCAAAAGGGGGCGGTGGTCGGGGGCGGGGCAGTGCAGTCATCATCATTTCGAGTGCTGAAAAGCATTTTTATGTTCTCGTGGCGTCAAGTGCCGCGCTGTTGGATGGAAGAAAAGCCCGCCAAAAAAAAAATACAAATAAAAAATCCCAAATACAAAAACAAGAACAATGTTGATGATAATACTAACAACAACAGTCGGCGGCAGCAACCGCCACTGCAACTGCAACTGCGCGGCGTGCAAATAATGCAATTTGTGCAATGCCCCATCACAAACGTGGGAGTCGAAAAGCTCTGGTGGCTCTGGAGCTGACTTGGAGCTGCCTCATTTTGGTAGCTTCCCCACTGAGCAGCCAGGCTTAAAAACACTGTCAGTCAGCTATGTAGGTGCTGTTGCGCCCCCCGAGTTGCAAGTTGCAAGTTGCTTGTTGCTTGTTGCTAGTTGCAAGTTGCTGTGTGGCCAACGTTGATTGCATTCTTTGGGCTACCGCTGCCACAAAACAAATAAGTGCATTTAGTGTTTAACAAATGTTCGCCTTTGCGCTGATGGCGATGTTGATAAGAGCGCCCAGAATGAATTAACAGCAATAAGCCCGATCTAAAGATCTCGGCGATGACAGTTGCTAAACGAGTTATGACAACAGATAATGATGATAATGCTGATCATCATCGTCTGCTGCTGATGATGATGCGGCCCATTAGAGTTTGAGTCTGTTTGCCTAGCTTTAATGAGACTCACCGGTCCCCCGAAAGTCGTCTGGCAATAATTGAATGTCAGAGCTGCCCGCCAAATGGCAGCGAAATGAATTGCAATCTTGGTTCGGGCCATAGGAATTAAAGCGCATGAAACGGCGGTCATAAAGAAAAAAATATACGCCGCCCACACCGAGCAGGCGAAATTTCACCTCTAGCAGAGCAAACACACTCCAAACCTGCAGTCAAGTGGATGTGGAGCAAGATCCGCTTGCCGGACCTGGCTGTAACCGAAGCTGCAACTTGCGAATTTCAGACAGAAGACGACAGACGGAAGACTGCAGACTGGAGACTCCGGACTTCACTGCAAGTATGAGACTGCAGGCGGGTGTCATTTAAATTAAATTAGAGATGCCAGCTCTCTAACTGTAACAATGAGTGATGCACGCACTAAAAGTTGACAGCTAGCCCATCAAACGGCAATGGTTGACAGTAAATCAGGCAGAAAGAAAGATGTCGGCCCAGGTCGTAAAAGCCATCCTCGACAATTGCAATTAGCCAAGAACGCGCTGATGCCGGACCATCATCAATACCAATCGAAATGGAAATACCAATGGCCGATCGATGTGAAGAGGGAGATGGAGCGGTAGCCGGCAGTCAGCAGCCGGAACGGGCCATGACCACGGTACCCAAATGGAGCGCCCACGCCAAAAGCCAGCGACGCTTTATGGCCCCCCTGACCAGGTGTCAAGTAATTCGTCATGGCTTGTGGCAGGTCGCCACAGTCCGATCCGGTCCGGTCCAGTCCGGCGGCAGCAGATCCGTTTGCATGCAAATTAGAACAAGCTGGAATAACACACGACCGAGATGCTGACGCTGACAAACGGATTTGGCATGCACCTGCACAGGTCTCTGCCCGGATGGGGGAAACTTTGGATTTGGTGTCCGATTCGGATTTGGATGTGGCTCTGACCCCTGAGCCGGCTTTCACATCGCCAGCACTTTCAAGTTCAGAGACAAATGGCTAAGCATTCGATTCGATTTACTTTTAATTTATAATTTGGCAAACCTTTTGAACCACACTTCGGCTTCCAAATGGAAGCAGTCAGCAGCAGTGGACCTGCTCTCCACCATCCGCCAGTTGGAAAAGAAATGAAATTGTCGATGGCCGTCGCCCTGGCAATTTGTGGATGCAATTTCATTTTGTAGTCGGTTCCGCATCATTGCCATCCACTGCAAGAAATGTACAAATATTTAATATTTAAATACTAAACCTTAGAAGAGATCTTCTAACATCATAATCTTTATATTCATTTAATTCTTAATTATAAACACCTGAAGCTTAACATTTTGTTGCAGTGTCCTCGAAAACAGTGAGCAATAAAAGTAAAATAGTGCAAATAAAATCAGGTCAAATGGCGCTCACTGGGCTCTAAAAAGCATTATTTTGGGTCCAGCCAGCCGCACGTAACCGAAGACCATTTGTTGGCCATTTGAGAGGAGAGCTGCTAGCTGACTAATCCGATGCTTCCCATGGATGGGCACTCCTTTCCCAAGACCTGACCCTGGCAGCATTTAAATCGCAGCTTAATTGACTTTTGTGCCAAAGACACAGCTGCGTATCCCCACAGGCGAGCCAAATGCGATTCCGCCAGGAGAATCGAGACTCCGGAGCCAAGACTCAAACTCAAGACTCGAGAGTCAAGTGTGTCGTTGTCAAGGCGACGTGGACAAGACATCAATCATCACTAAATTAAAAATGGGAAACGTTTAAGATGCCATCGAGGGGGGTGAGCAGCGGCCATAGAGAAGGTGAATGTGGGGATCGGATTGGATCGGATCGATTCCGCTCCTCATAAATAATGCAACATCAGCCTAGGGAACAGGTAAAGCTACACAGCTAAGGCAACAGCACGGCAACAGCAAATGTCACATTAAACAGGCAATATTAAAGCTGAAAAGCAGATGACACCGAAATCATGTTAGGCGGCACTTGAATGAGTATCAAACGGCAGCTGCCATAAACACACAAACACACTGTCGTGCGATCTGTGCCAGGAGGAGCAGACGGCTCTGAAACTCTTGAGCCCCCCGATCCCAATCCCAATCCCAAACGCAAAGCCACATCCACATCCACAGCCAAGCTATGAAACTCCTGGAGACAGTCGTTTTACACTTGTCGCCGGCAGTTACCAAAGTTGGCAATTGCCGCGCCACTTTTATGTGGCCTCCGCCTTGGGGATCGGAATTGGAATCGGAATCGGACCGTCGGACGCATCAAATACTGGCTAGGTGCAAACGCCGCACGTCAATTGCTGCATTAGGCCAATTCCGATTGCTGGCCCGATAGAAATGCCAATACCATTGCCACTACCTCTTCCACTACCAATTCCAGCTCCAATTCCGCTGCCACTGTCGACCACAAACAAGTTGTCATTGTCGCGTTATTTATGACAATGTTCGGGATGTTTCTGTTACCCTTTTGCTGCCCGCGACTCCGGCAACACTTGTTTATGTTAATGCCAAGGGGTCCAGGCCAGGCCACTGCAGTGGCCACTCCGCTCTACGCCGCTCTTTTTGCCGCTCCCCGGATGACAGCGGCTTCCCATTCAAGTGTCCGTCAATTGGCATCGTTAATAGAGTTCGAGCTGGAAGCTGGCCAAAAGTGGCGGGCGTGTGACAATTAAATTGTCAAAGCCGCAACCTTTCGACGTGTGGCAAGTGTCGCCCGTCGCAAAGGTGGCAGCTCATCCTGTTCCTCTACCTCACTCTTTTTCTTTAATTTTCAATGTTTATGTGTTTAATCAGGGCAGCTTAAAGTACTAGATTTCCTCATTTAATTTAAAAGTATAAAGTATTGAAAGTGCTCTCCCAGAGCATAATGAAGCAATACACATGCTTGAAAATGGCAACCTCTCATTTATGATTGGTATCATCTACTGGTTTTCTCACAAGCGTTTTGCGCTTCCTTTTGGCCCGATAAATGAGCCAAGATAGCTTTAATGTCCAGGCGTGGCTCGCCAGGAAATGTGTGCGCTTTTTTCGGCTTAATGAAATTCATATAATTTTATTAAATTTCTTATCAGTCGCAATTGGCCCTAAGCAAGTGGCCAAAAGAGAGCCCGTGCTCTTGGCCAAGACTCTCTTTGGCCGCCAAGCTGCTGCTGTTGGCAACGCCAACGTCGACGACAGCGTCGTTCCAGACGCTTGGCTGGGAACCCCTTTTTTATTGGTCAAAAGCTGATCGGCAACTGATATTGCAGCCAACTGGAAATGAACCGCTACGACTGCCGCTCTCCACTGGAAGGCTCGAAGAGAGGCAGAGTCGGCCAAGAAAGAGTTGGCTAAGAGCAGAGAATCGCGATAAATACGAAGCAACGAACGACGCTGGCAGCGAACAAAAAACGCGCAACAGGTTTTCTTGGCTCGGCGCTTTTAGCGGCTTTTTCAGCCAGGCGATCCGTTGCGAGAGATTTTGTTGTTGCTGCTGGAGCTGGTTGTTGTGGTTTTTGCTGTTGTTGTGCTGGGTACTGGACTGTATTACTCGGTCAGTCGGTCTTCGAGAGGTTGTTGCTATTTGCCTGTTTTTTGCTCAGAGATTTCTGTTTTGCAACTGACGGAGAGTTTCTTGGGTTGCTTGCTGGATTCTCCTGCTTCTCCTGCTGCCGATGTCGATGCCGATGTTGCTGCTGCACCGGCAACTGCAATATGTTGCTGCTGTCGGCGTCGCTGCTATTGTCTCAGCCACTGCATTCGGCCTGTGAGCCGATTGCAATTTTTATCCTCTTGCAGTTTCTGTGCGACTTTCTTGCGGGACTGTTTAAGCTGGTTGCGACTGCGCAGAAAAAAAAAATTAAGATCGCAAATCGAAGTTCGAGTTTTGTGCTTTGCTGAACGAATCGCGTGCGCGGTTTTCGTAGTCGCGTGCGCGCGTTTCCAGGGCGTTTTGCGCGCGATTTTCGTCGCCTGGCTTCAATTTCGTACGCTTTTTCGCTTGGCCAATGAACTGCGGGCCTCCAGATCGAAACCGAAATCGAAATGAAAATGGAAATGCATATCAGGGGGGGTGCTTGCAAATGAAATGAAAATCCCGTCTGCAGCTGGCACTCAAACTTAATCTGTGTTATTGTGCGGCTACCTTAAAAATAGTGCTCGTAAAAAGTCTGGCAACAGTAAAAAGCCATTCAGTGCGGCCATAAAACCAAATCAAAACATATACACTCGAGTATGTGAAGTTTTATCTGCCCTATTCCAAGACAAGACAAACATACATATAAAGTAATATTAACAAAAGACCAAACTCGTTTCGATCGACAACAAACATATATATGCGAGTATAAATAAAAAAGGCAAATTAAATTAAATTTATTTTTAATTACTCGCTGGCCAAAAGATCACATAAAGAGCGTGCAATAAAATATTTGTATCAGTAAATTAATTATATTGTATATAGAAAAACATGTTGCAATAAAGCGGTCTTAACGACACACAAATAAAGAAGCAGAGGCTCTAACTCAGCCGTCAAAATTCAGATTCAGTTTAATCTTCTGTCGTATTCGCGTCGGACTGAAATACAACAAATAAAACACCAAAAAAACAAAAAATAATAATAATAAAAACAAAAGACTTAGGCAACGAACTTGCTGCCACTTTGTGGTGTCATTTGCTTACACATACATACACACACACACATAACCCCACAGATAACGGCTCTTCGGGCGCCTCCGGATTGCCGAGTGATATCAGCCGTAACAAACTAATTGACAACTCAAATCCTGCCAAACCACGTAAACGCAAGCCCCAGCTCCAGAGAGCGAGAGAAGGAGAAAAACAGAAAACAATTGTTAAACAACGTTTCGCCTGCCATTCGGACTGTCGGATTGTCGGATTGTTTGGGAGGGGGGACTTCAACTTCAGATACAGCTTCCAGTGCAACTTCAATCAAATCGCTGCCCCAACGACAATTGCCAAGTGTGCCGCTTAATGTCTTCAAATGCATTTCACCAACACTGGCAGGCTGGATAACAAAAAGCGAAAAAAAACAGCTGAAATAAATTTACATAAATATTTCACTTGCCAGTTTTTGCTGCCTGCCAACCACATCCGCGTTTCATAGATTTAGCCTGGCCAAGAGAGTATCTGTGTCTATTGTATGTGCGTTTGTTTAAGTCGCGAGTGTGTGCCTTACTTCTTCGCGATTTCAGACCGATTTTCGATTCTGAGGAGCCGTCAAGAGCATTTTCCTTGCCGCAGGTGAGTTTAGCCTGAGTTTTACGCGTTTGTAATTGCATTTTATGTGCCACTGCCGCCCATCTAGCACTTGGCTCCTGGCGCTGTGCCACAGAGATTTATCAATTAGCAGAGGCAGCGATTTCAAATACAATTAACTGACAAGTCTGAGGCACTAGACGCGTTTGTTGTTTGGCCATAAAACCGTTAGTTAAAACATTTTTAACTACAATTAATTGCTATGGTCTTAAGTGAGAAACATACACATACAACAAACGCGCCGTTGGAGTGAAAATACCAGCATGGCTCTAAAAATAATTTATCTTAGGCTTTAGTCGTTTCCTTGCCTTATGCTAAACCCAAAGTGCAACAACAGCAGTAGCAACAACTACAAATCAGCAATAACAATAATCAGAGTGAGCCATAATTACAAGTTCAGTTGAGCAATTTAAATAAAAACACTTCAACACTTTAACAATTGACGCGTCCACATTGTCGGTGGGATTGTTGAGAGTCTTGTGATGCAATTTATTGGAAAAGCGATTTAATTTTTTTTGCTTTCCTCCTGTTCAATTAAGGAGGAAATACAGCTGTAAGCAAGCTTAGTTTTTGTATTTGTTTTATTTAATAAAGATAATTACAATTGAATGAGGCATTAGAGTTGCTTCGTAGGCTGGTAACTGGGGAAGTTGGTTATTGGGTGATGTCTAGGATGAATAATGGAACTTTTAATGATTTATCAAACCAAAGTATATGTCTTGTCCCAGCTAAACGATGCTTAAAGTTTTTAATTATTTTTTGATGCTATAAAAGGTAACTCAACTTAAATAGGTTGTGCATTAGTCGCTCAATGTAAACGATGTAGCATACTCATTATTTTAGAGTATTAACTAGAACGCACTAGAGTTGCTTATAAAATCCTAAACAACTTTGAGGAAATTGCAATTCGATAATGAAAAAGTGGCAGCATTAATGTTTATAAATAAATATGCAAAGATTTATTTAATTCTCGATTCTCACAATTGCGAAACGCAAGTCACGAGATCCCAAGCCAGCAGGGCGTGTGCTTTTTTTTTTTGAGAGGGAAACGAAGGGTGGGGATAAGGAGCCAACATAAAGCGAATTAAATAAAATTTATGGCCTGCAATGATGACGACAACAACAAATGCGACGACTGCATCAGACACAACAACATACCGCCACAATAACAACAATTGTTTAATTGCCGAGCTCTGACAAAGAAATCGCCAAGTGGCTGGGACAAAACGCGACAAATGAGTGCAAGAAATGCTGGAAATAGTCAGAGCCAGCGATTCTTGGTAGCCTGCGAGTTGTTAATTGTGGACTCGGATGAGTCAACAAGAAATTTTCTTAATAGCTGTTGTTACCGTTGCAGCTTTTTTTCCTCCATTTTTTAATTAATACTTTTTTTTTTCAACCGCGCTGCTGCCGCTGCGGCTGCTGCTATAATTTATGAACTTTTTTTTGCGGACTGGTTGCTGGTTGCTAGCTGCTGCTGCTGCCACTGCGACTGCTGCAATTAATGTGACTGATTCAAAGCGTTGGTAGCGCGTTGCATTTGATTTGCTTGGCCAGTAGTAATTGTGCTCATTATGCCAGGCTATTGTGGCTGCCATTGTTGTTGCTTCTGAGGTTTTTGCTCGATCTACGCGTCATTACACATGTTGTCTAGACCGAATGTCTGTCTGGCAGTCGACATGTCTGTCGTCCAGCCAGTGAAGCTGTCAATCTGGTTGGCATGCCGTTTAGCCATCGCTTGACTTCCAGCTAGCACTTGCTGCCCTTTGTCCTCACCCCTCCTCCCTGGATTCATTTATCATAGCGAATATCGATCGATGACGCACTTGGCTGACATTTGACAGATTCAATGTGATGTCATCAGCTTAACGCAAATGTCATGCATCCCAATTACTGAGATCACCCGGTGATAGTGCTGGTTATCATTCTAGGCGACTATTGTCAGTCAGTTCGTTGCCTAAGTCTTTTGTTTCGCCACTCCCTCGCATTTTTGGCTTACACCGCCACATCGATTACCGCAACCCAAACCCAAAAAGCAACTGTAATGAGGCATGCGCAAATATTTCGAATATTACTCAACCCCGAACCAGCCAAGCAAACAGCCACAAACAGCACAAATAGCACAAACACAGCACTGCCAACAATGGTCGAAAATCGATGACTATAAGACGTTAGCAGGCGCCAACTTATGCATGCATACTCGGATATTTTGAAGTTTTCTTCATACAGTCTTCTCGATGTGAAGAGTTTTCACTAATTTCAAGCCGCAGCCGAAACAAAACACGCGAATCGAACGGCAGCAACAACATCAACAATGATAGACAGTGCTGCATAAATAAAAGTAAATTTAATGACAAGCAAAATATTTCTTGTCATGCCTATCAGATTACAAGATTTCTATATGAACCCGCTGACGATTCACCACAGCCTCTGGATCTTTGAGTGGGGTTTTGGGCTTGTACGGTTTACTACATACAAACTATATAGATATGGGTGTTTGTTTCTGTTGTTAGAGCATGATTACTGGCTCTCCAGGAGAGACAACGAACAGTTACATATAGCCCAGTACATGACAAAGCCGTTAGTGTCATTTGAATGCGAATGTTGCAAATGTTACGAGTGCCATGCAACAGCCAGCGCCAGGTGATGAGGCTTCAGGGAAGGTGTCCCCACTTGCATAAATCGCCACAGCAACAGGCTTTGATAGAGCCGCTTGAACACTTGGCCAACTTCAAAATTAATACCAAAGATTTAATAGGATAACCCAAGACTGAGCTCCCTTTCGAATGAAGATAAAAACTGACCCAGTTTTTATTAGCTAACCTTCAGACCCTAACTTACAAGTTCAACTCGAACAGTAGGAGCAATAAGAAACAAGCACCCATCGGACATTCCCATCAAGTCTTCGGTCGGTTAATTGTCTTCGAACGCATTGAGACCTCCGCCGGGTGAGAAAAGTTTTCGGCCATTACAAGCCCAATTGCCAAACGAAAATCAATTTCACACATTACAACAGAAACAAATCGAAACGAAACGAACCGGAATAAAGGCCACGAAAACTTGGAGCTTCGGACCAAATGGACACAAAGACGCATGAAATTGCTAATTGTGCGAATGAAGGGCCCAGCCCATCACGGGGCCAGCCTATATCGCCAGATACTATGAGGTATAACTTAGAAATATAGGCAGAAAAACGCCGTAGGCTGCTACAATTAAAATCGTAGCGAATTCCCAACCAACAAAGAAAATTTAATTACGCCGCATGTGGCAGGGGCAACCCTTTAAAAATCGGTTTTGGTTTGTAATCAAGTGAAAAATTTTCAACGGGCCTAATGAATTTTTTTTTTTAATCGAGCAGAAAACTGGGCGGGATCGTTTTATTTTGGTCCATGGTCCGGGTCTGGGGAAAAATCGAATTCGACTCTAATTTCGACAAATATTAATCGCTAATGATGTGTGTCTGGCTCCGTTTGAAAGGAGGTCACACGAGATACAGGGAACTACTCCACAATTTGGCAAATTGTTTGTCACTTGGATTGAACAATGGGAAAAGCTGACAGCATTAATTTATCGCAATTAAAAATGCGTTTTCTGTCAGCGTCTGCGACTTCTCCTAATTGGAAGCCGCGAACTCGTCCAAACGAATTCCGATGGCATCCCCAATCGACTATTTTTCTCCATTTGTGGCGGTGAGACTTTATCAGCGCAAAGCCATCGAGCAGGCAAGCGGCATATTCTATGTTTATTTAAATGGATAATTTGCTTAATTAATTTTCAAACTGAAACGCTTCGCATTCATCATTTTAATTAGCCACATGTTCGGGTTCAGGCCTGGAGGCTGGCCCAGCACAGCTTTTAATTTATAAATAATTTATAAATATTGATTTGACAAAGATCTGCGGCAATAAAATCTTTGAGCTATTAATTAGAAAACGCAGGCGATAGTCAGTAACCAGTATCGAATATCCATAGTTTTGAAGACTCGTGTGAGGAAGCGCAAGTCACATTAATCTTCTCGACAACTTTGACCAAAAATTCCTCAGCTGGCGACAGCCATTAATTTCACTTTAATGGGATTGCAACTAACTAAAATTAAACAAAAATCAAAGCGAGCATACCAATTTGGCTTTGTTTTCATTTTTTTGCATAGATCTTACAAGCCCCACCAGACAAAGGCCCCATGATCGAATCGAAATTAGTTTTCCTTTTGTTTTTGCTAGTCCATTTCATTTGATTTATTTTCCCCTGCATCCATAGCTACGATTTGCATATTTCTCGTAGGTGGTTCAATGAACTTGCTGTGGGGGAACGGTGGGGGCGTCGCGTCGTTAGATGAGGCGGCTGCGGTGGAGCTGGTGGTGCTGAGACGGCGACACTTCCAGCTCTTTCGGCTCGATTCAGCTCGCCTACGCGTTAATTTGAGAAATTTGCAAACATTTGCATGAAATCAGAAACGAAACGAAAGGAAACCAAAACAAAAACTAAAACCAATAAAAATAAAGAAGTGGAAAATAAACATGACAGACAAAATATAATTTAAAAATATTGTAACCTCTGAAATAAATTGGATTTGAAAATATTTGTTCTAAAAAGAACAAATTCTTAGCCCTATTTCATATACCCCATCTTTGATAGGGTAACTTAATAATTGCACAATTGAGAAGCTGCTGAATCTGGGATTAAATAAATAACGCATTTGCCAAGCCATTGATAATGTCAATTTGGGCAGCCAAGCAGGCAACAATTGCAAACATTTTGCCAGCCCGACAATTTCTATTAAAGCATTTTCCAATCGACTAACCACTAACGAGGACTTCCTTGGCACGGCTTTTGTTGGTTTTAAGCTTTTTAATTGCAACTGAGTTTCGACATGAACTGCGTGCATTTGCGCAATGATTTTCCCGATACCAAAACAGCAGCCACATCCATGGGAAGCAGGCACTGCCACTTGCAACTCGGTTACTTGCAACCAACCATTGCTCCTGGCCCGCTGGGAGAGTTTCTTGGCTAATTGATAATTTCATTAATTTATGCACCTGATGCCAACCAACTTTGGCCACTGATTGAGATATTGGCAAGCGGGAAATGCTCTGACAGCAATTTGCCTCCGTTTAGCATTGCCAGCTAATGACTGGACTTGGCTTTGCCCCGAACCCATTATTAGCCAGACTCCGATTCTGAGACAGACAGCCATAGCCAGACCGACAGACCGAGACCCAGAGCACTCATACTTACATCCATTTATCAAGCAACCTTCGCGGTAACCCCATAAATATATTATTGCCAGCAATTGCCTCAATTCTTGTTACGCACTTCGCTTTCAGCTCGAGTGTGTAATCGAAAATGCTAATTAAGCTGCCGGCATTTGTTTAGCATACCTTGTGCCGTGTTTTCGCAGCCTTACGCACTTTACATGTGCAGGAGGTTGGTCAGGTGCCTGGGCTGGCCGGGGGGAATAAATCTTTTAGCTCGATTCGGATTTTCAGTCTTGCATTAATTAATAAACGTCGTGATGTCGCTTTTGAAGTGTCTGTCATTATGAGATCAATTAATAGGAACAAAATTCTAGATCAAGGCGAAAATCAACAAAAATGTCGCACAAGCCCCGTGCGTGTTGTTGTTACGATATTGATGTTATTGATCGACACGCAGCCGCGATATCCAGCCTGGATTTCTGCTTTTAATTTCGCGGATCTCTCTAGCCAAAACAGCGATACGGCCAGACAGCACGACGTTAACGAGAATTATTACATCACACAGCGACCGAGGCAGCTGCAGCAACGAAGGCAAATTGAATGGCCACCTATCAATCATCCATCCCAACTACTACTCACTAAGCCGAGCTAAGCGGCTATCAAAGACCGTTTTACTATCAACTAAGATTTTATGTTAAAATGTAAAAAATTTTGTGGATATAGAAAAACGCAAATATCAATTTACTTTCACCAAAAACTCATATCGCAATATTTTTTACTACACTAATAATATTTTTATTGTTCATGGTTTGTCTCTAAGCATTCCATGTTGGTTCATCTAAAATTTTTTTTATTGCTTGCCTTACTCGCGGCTTGGTTCAATTTCCATAATCGTCGTACGCTACGTTTTTTTTCCAGTGCATTGTAAATTTATTTTCAATTTAAAATAAACGCATTTTTTCACCGCCTTATATTGCTTTGGCTGGCTGTTGTGGCTGTTATAATTAATGTTGCTGATACGAAAAATGTTGTTGCCTGGGCTGTTTGTTTGTTGTTTGCTGTAGATATGGCTCACAACAAAGTTGCTTGTTTTTTTGGCGTTTGGCGTTTGCCATTTGCTGTTCGGCGTTGGCTGCACTTGCTAATGTTGTTCGGTTTGTAGTTGTTATTGGAAGTATATCAGTTGTTGGCGGTTTTATGTTACACACAAATATTTTCGCTATTAAAAACGGAGCAGCAGCCGTAGCTCCGATTCGTACGCAGTTAAACCTGCAGCAGCAGCCTCAAATTTGCCTTGCAAATCGAAATTTATATGCATGTTCGTTTGAACTTGATTTTGTCTCGACCAAAGCAGCAGCGACTGCGGCGGCGGCATGACAAAAGTCACGGGCCATGGCCCGTTGGCGAGGGGTTGGTGCGGGGGCGGGGTCAAGTACAACCCGCTGACCAAATGCAGCTGCACTGTGCGCCTGTGCGTGAGAACTAGCTTTGAAAAACAACAACGCCAGCCAGGCTGCAGCTACAACAATGTTGGCTGCCTTAAATATATCAAGATTTTGATTTTTGCATTAGAGGTTTCGTGTATCGGTGGGAGTGTGTGTGTGTGTTGGTGTGCTGGCAAGTGTACTTGAAAATTGACGCCGCACGGCAGGCACGCATTTGTTTTTGTTGGTCCGGCTGGTTAATAAATTTCGCGATACTTATCAATTAGCATACGAATTACATGCCTTGCAATCATAAATAATGCGTGAGTACTGAGGCAAAAATCAACTAGAAAACGCAAAAAAATGCCCAGAAAAACAAACCGCAATTGATGCATAAATTTTGATTGCTGCAGTTTCAGTTAGTATTTGTTTTTTTCCATTACTTTTGGGTGCATTTAAGATTCGTTGTAATTTATAAACATTTCTACACACTTTTGACTCAAAGGTGCGTGTTTGATTTGCCTCCGATAAGGAATGACAAATAAACAACAAATCATGCGGCACGAAACTAAGCGAAACGAAAGACTTAGGCAACGAACTTGATGGCATGATCAAGAAGCTTACGGTGCTAAGCTCCCTTCCCCTTCCCGCCCATCTCCCATATTCCCGTAATCCACCCACACACAACTACACAATTCCCGCCATTCCACAGAGTCTCATTGTTATGCTCGACACTTTTGCGCTATATTTACAAATTGGGCCAATAAAATGAACACCAAGACTACAGCGACCTGGCCAGCGACCAGAAATGTAAGGCCATAAAATCGAGCAGATAGCAGAGGAGAAACAAAAGTCCACTGCTGATGAATTTTTATGCATGTTTATATGACGGTCATATAAAAGTCGAGTCTAGAAGTCAATGATTGTTTAATGAAACAGCGGCTCAATCGTGTTCCTCCCGGTCTGTTTCGGACAGCCGGTGGTGGGGTGGGGGTGAAGAGACATTAAAATGCCTAGCAAATAAATCAAAAAACTAGCTCCGAGGAGACCCACCACCACTTGATTACGCCTGATTTCGAGCCAAGCGAATTCCGCCCGCTTCGTTAGCACATCTCACCTGCTCGCCTGCTGGGCCTCGGCCGCGAGTAAGATGTCAATAATGCGCTAATCTCCAAAAATACAATAGCTTATCCGGAATAAGGCTTGCCAGCTGTCTAAAATGATAGAATCAAAAATACCCTATAGATATATACAAAATAAAACTTGCCTAATCATTCATATGATTTAGGGATCTCACAAAAATGTAAAGTACCTTTTTAAAAGGAAAGTTTTGTTTAATTTTAAATAAATATGTATGTTAACTAAAAATGAAGTATTTATTGAAATCCAATTCCCTTTTCTAGGAATAAGTTATTGGTTTTTATTTTAGTCATGTACCTTTTAAAAGAAAACATGCAGAAACGCTTTTCAAAAACCGTTTATGATTTGAATTTATTGGGACACAATTTGTCTGGTCATCTTTATCCTGAATTTATAAGCGTCGTTAGAGGGGAATATACGGCTTTCAGAGTGGGTTTTCGGACATCTGCACACCAATATCGTATTATTCACTCAGCTTGAGTGTAATGAAAATGTTTGGCATGGGATTATATGGATGGCGATGGCGTTGGAGATGATGGCGAGTAGATGGGGACGGAGGTGGAGATGGAGATGGTGGAGAGAGCGCTAAGCTGACACGGCGCTGGGCACGCGCTAAAACGCTTAGAAACCGAAAACGTTGATAAATCGATCGATTGAAACCGGGTTCAATCAACGCGCCATCTCCCTCTGCATGCCCCTGCCTCCTACTCTCGTTTTTCCCTCTGGGCTCGAGTCATACTTCATACTTACGTACTTGCTCGAATCGCGTATCTGGTGCTCCAGATCTGGATCTCACTCCGAATCTGTATCCGAATCCGAATCTGAATCTGGCAATCGATTGCCGTGTTGTCAGCCGAGCGACACTCAGCTCCAATGATTTATGCGTATTTAGATACTTTTTGTTGTCGTTGGCAGGCATTTAACTTGTGTTTGTGTGGGTGCCTGTGTGTTAGTGTGAGTGTGCGTGCCTCGTGTTGAGGCAATTACGCCCACCAGCTGAATTTCGATTTCGATGATATTGGCAGCGGATTTCGTACGGAAATTCCCACATATTTGAGCCTGACTCAAAAGAAATTCGCCAACTTTTATGGATTTTATTGGTGCTGCTTGTTGTTTTTGTTTTCTTTGCGTTTGATCTTTGCTAATTAAAAGTCAATAAAAATACAGGCAGCCGAGCCATTAGCCGCTCGGTCACAGCCACCTGCCGAGTCATCCGTTGACAAAAGGCATGACTAAGTGACTGCAACTACTCCTAATTGGCCGCCAGCCACATGCTGCTTGCCTCTTGCCACGTCGATTATCCAAAGCCATTGATTCTCAAAATCATTTATAAAATCTTACTTCTAGCTAAATGCAACAAAAACATATAAAGAGAAAAGAGTAATTTTAGATAAATGAAAGACCTGAAAAGACTTCAATTTTGTAAACCTTTTTTCTTTGTGTAGAAAGAAAACCTATCTGTTGAAGTTCAGCCTAGGCAGCTTTTCTTAAGGTGCCAGCTTATCGCAGAGATGCTGGCTCGCGGCTTTTATGATTTTTAAAAATTTAAGTCACGCTTTTGGCAATTAAGTGCCCCAACACCGAACGAAGGCTGGCACTTGCAACCAAAACCACTGTGTGGCCCAAACCAGACAGGTGGATCTGAGGGGTGTTGGGCGCTGGTATCTCTTTGCCTACATCGCCCTCCTGTGACTTCCTGAGACTTTTGGCAGACCCCTGGCTGGATGTGGCTTTTCTCACCGCAATATGTTTGGGCGACACGAGTCGCATTTGCAATTATTTTGCGGCTCATTAAAGTTTTAAACACGTCGCTCACGTAGTGACGCGTCTGTCAGACGGCTGCCATGTAGCCCGGCACCCTCTTCCCGCTCCCACACCCATAGATTCGATTCGAATCGGATCGGATCGGTTCGGTTCTCTGCTCCTCCGGCCTGCGAAAATGTCATTAAAATCTCCGGGGAGTTTTACTGTTTTGGCTGCTTTGATTTCTGTGCGGATTTCGCCTGGCTCTTGCTACTTTTTCTCAACGTTTTTCGCTTGCGAAATCAAATAAAAGATTTCTTTTTTATCGCTCAAGAGCCGTTTGTTGTGTGGTTGTTCGTTTGTTTGGCTCATGTCTGGTTTTTATTTTATGATTATTATATATTTTTTTTGCTATTTTTCCTTTTGTATTTTTTGAAAATTGCTGCCGTCGCACCAACGCTGCACACGCAGACATACAAAAGACTTAGGCAACGAACCTGGGGCAATTTGCTTTTTGCCTGGCTAATAAATGATTTATTTTGGCTTGTGTTTGCCGCCGCTGTCAGATGCAATTAGTAGTAGTTTAATTGAAATCGGAGCAATCGCCCAAAATGTTTTTCCGACATATAGCAGCGTAGTACGTACCCACTTTGCTCTTCTCTTTTTCGCTTTATACCATTATATATACATATATCTTGGAGCTGATCAGCCAAGGCTGAAGCGGTGTCAGGCTGCATTAATGTGTCGGCCTGGTTTTCTGGTTCAAGTACGTTTCCTTCGCTGACATCGGGCAAATTCCATTTCATGGCCATTTGCATGGAAATCGCCTCTTCGCCGTCGTAGTCGTCGTCTTCCGTTGTCAATAACGATTTCCATCATCATCATCATCAGCTGCTGCCGCAGCATCATCCTGTCCCCGGATTGGATGCGGATTCGGGATCGTGTGTCTGCACCGAAAGTGGAATGCGAACCAGTTTTGTGGCGGCTCAAATCTTCGATCTTCGCCATCTCTTTCCGTCCTTGCCCCCCCAATGCCCACCACTTTTCTCCCGAGTGGCGTGCAGTTCAGTTTTCGCCAACTAATGAAATACATATATGCAAAAAATCAAACTAAAGACTTTGGCCCGTTATCAGCCGCCTGTCATGGAGTTTCCCCACCCATCCCCGCCAAGAAAAGAAAAAAAAATAAATGAAAACCAAATGCCACATGCCTTTGTTTATATTGTCAGCAGCATCAGAAGCAACATCAACGGAACGGAACGGTTTTCGGGCTTTTGTCCCCAAAAATCAATGCATAATTTATGAGGTCTCCGAGCGGCGAGTTCCGAGCTGTGAGCTCTAAACTCCGAGGGTTGCATCGCTTTATTATGCTAATGTCTGCGGTGGTAATTTGTTCATTCCGTTTCTGGCCAACTGGGCTTAGTGTCATAATTAAGCGGCTAATTGATTTGTTGCAGGCGTTTGTTCAATGCTGTTATTATTCCGTTTTATGAATTGATTGGTGATTAGTGATTAGCCAAGGCTCGCAAAGGTGCCAACAGCTTCATCAATCAATTAGCTACAGCTACGGCCGAGATATATTTCTGCGATTGCGTTGCCAAAACTAAAGGTGGAAAAAAAGCAACGCCCTGGCCGGCCTAAACTGCGAATGCAATCGCAATCGCCATGAATTTGGCAATAGCTAGACACCCAAAAAGAAATAGCAACGGAAATGCCATAAACCATATAAAAGAGAGCAATGATTAGAGACTGTGACTCGGAGTTGAAGTTGCGCTACACTATGAGAAATAGTTTCGAATAATTACTATTTCACTATCTTCTTGATTGGGTTTTTGCAAGAATCTTTTTATTTTGAGTGGATAACTAATGTAATTACACTTAGGAGTCTGGGCAATGCAATCTAGAGACTTATTTAGTCGTTATGGCATTTATATTTTTGTAAGTGCAGTCTCTGAGTTTTGACCACGTCGTCGTGTCTGGCCAGCTTGGCCTGTTGCGACTTGTGAGTGGCGCACATGCCCCCGCGAGAGGTCGTCCAGCCACAGATCCGGCTTGCCTGTGGATTTGGATTTAGCTTTGGACTTGGATTTGGCCCAGACTTCGCGACTGTGACTGGGCGATGCTTGTTACAAATATTTTAAAGCGCTTAATAATATGCAGTTTATTATTGTTATTGGCATCGTTGCGGCACATAAAACATGCAATTGGCATTATTAACGCCATCGGCTTGGGTCGTTTAACTTTTCCAGAGAGCCGAAATCGGTTG
This sequence comes from Drosophila monieri, assembly GCA_035047585.1. Lineage (NCBI taxonomy): Eukaryota > Metazoa > Arthropoda > Insecta > Diptera > Drosophilidae > Drosophila > Drosophila monieri. The sequence goes on along the minus strand of JAWNPJ010000008.1, from coordinate 372,282 downwards.
TTTTGGGCGTGTGTGGGAATGCAACGAATGACGGTGATTGATTATGCTCATTGACCATTTGGCCGGCGTACTAGCGGACATACATATGTCCCAAACACAAACCCAACCCAAACTCTGTTCACACCTGGCCAGGGCATTAATAAACATTGAAATTAACCGCACTCTAATTAACTGCAGGCCATTTGAATATCGATACTCGAGTCGGGGCGGGGGTCGCATTCGGCACGCAAGCGACATTGATCGAATCAAAAGAAACAAGCCGTTGCTGGCTAATTAAAAGCAAAAGTGTTGCTAATAAATATTTTTATATAATGGCTTAATAAAGTGCGTGATACGGGCGGGAATCGCGATCTGCTCTAGCGGAACGCCCGTTGAATAATAATAAAGCTTATGGCTCTCTGCTCTAAACACGATTATGAATGCGAATAGGATTTGGATTTGAGACTGAGACTGGGTCTGAGGTACATTAGTCTAATGAGCTGGCCGAAAAGATTTGCGTGACTTGCCGAAAATGTATATGTAAACATTTTTTTTTTCTTTCAGTTTCTTGCCTGCACTTAAGCTCGCTTGAGGTGTTGGCTAATTTCTCAACGCCCCCAGTTGTGGGCGTTTTGTGGTGTAAACTGGAGTACATTTGGCTTAAACTAACAAAAAATTATAAATTTGATGAATATTTTCGCTAAATTGCTTAAATCATATACAATTTTGCCAGAGGCCATAAATTACTTCAGTAAACTGAAAATTAAATTAAAATTTTAAAACAGCAACCTGTTCTACAAATCTCTACTGGCAGCTGGCAGTTGCCAGGAAAATTATCTCATATTTGAGGATTGGGCAATTGAAATAAATGACACAATCAAACCATTCAATGAATCTGTATTGAAAGCAATTTTAATTTCGAAACACAGCTTCGTGCTTTTATCTTTGGGCTTATCCATTTTTGAGTGCATCTCGTGGTGTGAGAGATGCAATATTTTAGCACTGCCAGCTGATGACTGATTTCGATTTCCGTATTGCCAAATTGTTGGCGTTTGAACTAAGCCGACACAGCCGCCACAACCACCATGGCCATCGCCACCGCCACCGCCGCCGACGCGACGCTAACTGCGTGCAACTTCGGCGGCAACGCGGCGTATGCGCATTTTTAATTGCTCCAACATGTTGCAGCGTCAGCTAAAGATTGGCAGCGTTAGCTTTATGTTTTTGTAATTTTTCTTATAGCATTTTTTTTTTTTGAAGCCAATCTACCGCTCTGTCAAAGTGCTTGCGGCGCGGCAAATTAAAATTGACATTTGAACAGCCCCAGCCCGCGACTCCGTCTCCAAGTGGCGCGTTAATTTTAAATGGCTCACCATTTTTGGTCCGTCAGGCGTTTACTTTTTCATTTTTTTCGCACACTTTATGAATTATCAATATGGAGCCGCCGCCCCGCGGATGACACAAAATGTGAACTGTTGCTGGTCAGCCGCCGCTTTTGGGCTTTCTGTTCGGCTTTGTTGCAACGCAGGAAATAGTTTCAACTCCGGCCGCTCCATATAAGGTCTAAGTATTTGCCAAATCACACGCCACACAGTCGGCCAGTCAGCCCCCAAAGACAATGCCGTCGTCCAGTTTGGTGGAGAGCTGCACTGAGAGAAATTAATAAAGCATTTAGTGAGTTGGATTAGATAGCATTAGGCAGTCTAATCTAATCATTTGTAGAATAGCTCCCATGTGTTCTTGCTTCGCATTAAATGTTTCTCGCTGTGCATTTGCAGCATCAGGTGGGGCTCCAAGGGGGCAGGGTAGCGAAGGCTAGAGCCAGAGCTAGACTTGTGGCTGGCTGTGGTCACGATTTTAACATTTTTGAGCATGCGCAGTGCGCACCCCAAAATTTTGCAGCGTTTGCCCATTAATTTTCATTGAAAACGTTTTCATATTTTGCCACAGTTTTCTCGTTGCTGCCCTGACCGAAGTGAGTAGTTATTGTTGTTGCCACATTTTCGTATAGCACAATATTTTCATTGTAGTGTTTTTGGCATATATTTATGTGCCGTAAAAAATGCGATCAAGATTGCAGCCAGGCACTAGGTACCAGGACCAGGGGTACCAGGTCCAACCCAAGCCAAGCCCGGGCTTTCAGCGGACTCCATTTTGGCCGAAGACCCAGTACACGACCAGAAGTACTGCCCACATGTACACTGTATATTGCTGTTCAACTTTGCACTTCAATTGCGGCCCGTAGTTTTTGGGGCCGCTGGTGCAAATTAATGGATTCATTCAGCGTTTTGGCACCCGCCCCACAGCACCACAGCGCCGCACCACTACACCACCGCGCCGCTGCGAAGTTCAATGTTTATGTTAACAACTTGGCACCTCTACTAGCCAGGCTTATGGGGGCAGAAAGCGGGGCAAGCGGTTGGTTCCTCTTTTAATTGAATTTCTTGTTTAATTTATCAATTAGAGTGTGGCCTTTGTTAATTAAAGCCTCGCAGCCACACACAGCCACAGGCCGCCTTAAATGCTGGCCGAATTAGCGGCCAACTAACGTGGCCATTATATGGGACGCAGCCAGGAAACAAAGAAACCACAAATTGACCCACGGACCGTCCCGCCGTCATTGTCTCTCGGCTTTTATTCTCCTATTTTTATTTTGGGGTGTGGAGCAGGGCGAGTCCCTGGCTCTGCTAAAAAACAAATGCTAATTATATAGCTACCGAGTATGTTTCTTTAGTACGAGGCTCTCTTATTGATTCTCGACTGCTGGGCAAGGTTATGATTTCGCGCCAGAGTCTCTCTTTCCGAGTTCCTCCTTGGAACTTGGATCTGCAGCAGCAGCAGCGGCTTAAGATTTAGCTTCAGCTCTACTCAGCTCCCTCAGCCACGCCCATTTAATTGCCACCTAGCATTTAAGTTAACTAACTGTTCATAAATAGTTATGGCATACACGGTCAGCCGGGCTAAAAAACCCAGTTCAGTGCTGGGCTGCGCCCACAAAACTCAGCCAAAGTGCTAGCTGGCTGCAGTCATTGCAGGCCAACAAACAGTCCGCGGCCTGGGACTGGGACAAGACTAAATATTTTTTATTTTTTTCCTCCAAGTTTTGCCATTGTTAGCGCAACAAATTTATTTTCCCACTCTTGACTGGAGCTTTGTTTTTAGTGCCTCTCAGCTGGCGCTGCTGCTGCTGCTGCTGCCATTGCTTAAACAAAAATTAGTTAATTTAGCGCATTTTGCCGGATTTTAGCACTGCTGCCAATTTGATTTGCAGTCCAATTGCTGATTGCTTTATTAACCGTTAATTCGCTGTGCTAGCCATGTCCTTGATCAGCCAAAAACATGGCTTCCGCACTCTACAGCCTGGAATTATATCATTATTTTTTTGATAATTGTAAGAGTGACTTGAAAAGTCTTTTAGGACTTTAGCATAGAATTTAACAAACAATCAATATATAGGTTTGAGATTGAAAGCATCAATAGAGTCTTAATTAAATCTTTTCATAAACTAAACCAAAAACATAATCTTAGTATTTTATTGTTTTTTTATGACTTTTGTGTGACTTTCTATAAGAAACTTATTTTTTATTTATCTGTTAGACTTCCTTTTTCTATGAAAATGATGCACCGTTCCGGTTCCCATTGTCACCTTTATTTTCTTTCTAATTGAATTATGCGTCTGGGTATTGAGATTGGTCCAGCCCGGGCTTTCCCACCTTCATAAATTTCCCATATATGCAAAGCAGAGCAAATAGGGCCTAGCTCTCGAGGCTGGATCCCAGGCTCCCAGGCATAAATCACCCGGTCTCAAAGGAGACCCCACACACAATTGAACCCCACACAAATGCTCGTGAGGCGGCGTTTCCATTCATGCGTGGTTCGTTCGGTTCTGCCACAACATTTGGAGGTGTCGTTTATGCAAATACGCCACAAAATGATGGAAAAAAAATAGTGAGCACGCCCAACATGTCGCAGTGGATGTCAGAGGGCGTTCATAGTGGGGCCTAATTGCCAACGATCATAGCCAGATCCCATTGTGATGCAGAAATCGAGAAATCGGGCTAAGTGCAGTTTTGAGAACTCTGGCCATGTAGAGTCGGGCATTTGCATAAATTAAGCCACTTGAAGCCCCCCGCTGACGGCAGTGTTGATGTGGATATCGATGCCATGTGTCAATCAGCGGCGCATGCAAATCAATCAGACGATGGACAAGTTATTCGTCATACACCTGACAGTTGGCCACAATTTATGAGCCAGCAGCAGGCCACTTAGCAAGATAAAAACCACAATAACAATGACAATGGCAATAACAAGCGAGACATGAACAAAAAATGTTTGGATACGCCAGTCTGCGTCTGCATTGCTTTTGATGCGTCGTCGCTGTGGGAATCGTAAAGAGATGCGTTAATCACATTTATTTATATCTATTTATGGGCACTCAGTGCCTTGCCGGCCCTCCAAAGCTACAGAAAACAGTATTAGGAAGAAACATCTCCGCCATCATCGGCACAACAAAAAGTGAATGGTTTTTATGCTGAGCCATACATCAGAGCCTCGTCGACTTGTACCATCCCATACAATTATGACTTTACACTTTGTGCCACCTTTTGGGTGGTTTACGATCCGGCGGTCAGAGTTTTATGGCCCATCGTTTAGCCCCGGCTAATGGCTGTTAGATTTGAAAAAGTGTTGACACTTTACTTACGGCCCTCTTCTATAAGCCAAAATATCAATAAAGGCTCGTAAAACTTAAGCCCCTAATGCCCCACTAAAAAAAATGAATAAAAAAGCCAGAAAGGTAGAAAAGAAGTTGCCAAAAAGCTGAAAGATCTGGGCCTTGGCGTTTCCGCTTCCCATCTTAAGGAATCTCGGAGCTGGCATCTTGTTAATGCTGTGCGAAGAGGTCCCACAATAGGACTCCATTCAGATCGTGAATCGCCTTAGGCATTGTCTAGGGATTAGGCATTAGCTGAGACTTGTTCTCGGCTTGTTCGTCAAAGATCTGCATAAGTTCATTATAAGACTATTTGAGTGGGCTCGGGGAGAAATCGTGAATGAATTCGAGCAAACAGAAGTCATGAATGAAAAAGCTGCAGATGGGTGTTGGCCATATTTGATAGCTTTTTTATCACTTTTACTATCGGGCTAGGGGCCACAAGATTCATTCACAAGACCAGACAGATTTCTCTCTATTGAGATGGAAAGCCCTGATAGGAATCGAATATACTGCTCAGTTCAATGTACCCACTTGCCAACTTGGCTGCCGAACATTTGAAAGACAGGGACCCAACCCATTGGGCAACCCATAAGGAAAATGGTAGAAAAAAAACCGAAACCGAAACCATTTTGGCAATTTGGAGCAGAGCAAGCTGCAAGAAATGTTGAAATACTTAACAAAATCCACAAGTAACGACAACAATAAAAAATAAACGAACGTTTTTATAGCTTTTCAATTGATTTTAAAGTTTTTGGCGTGCAGAGCAATAAATAAAACTGCGTACGGCGTATTATACAATAATAAATCTCCCAGACCCAGTCGCAGTATCTGAATCTGCAGCAGTGTGTCGCAGATACTTCTGAGTGTGTGTGTTTTTTAGTGTTTCTGCAGGTATTCACAAAAAAAAAGTGGGCGTGCTGCGTGTTTCGTTGTTGGCAGCGCACTTTGCACATTAAAATGCCGCGCATGCGTGCCAAAGTGTTGCAACGTCAGTCACCAGTGCCGCCATCCCCCTGGCCGCCACTGCTGATGCAGCAGGATGTCGGGAGATCGTTCAGATTCGGATCATGTTGAGCAATATCCCAAAAACACTTCTGACTTGCCTGCCAACCGACCTGCCTCCCTGGGCGCGGAAGCCTCGCCGGCGTTCGTAATTAATGCTGCACTTTTATTCATAATAAATTCACTTTAAATGCATGTTTTCTCGCACATTAAAAGCGCATAAATTAAAAATCAACACCCAAATGCGTCAACAGGCGTCTCGCAAGCTGCGTGTGGCAGAGTCTCAATGGGGCAAGGGGGCCAGCTGGGACGTGGCCACGGCCAAGGCTGCCTCATCACTCATACGCAATGAAGACATTTATATGGCAAAAACCATTTAGCGCCAGCAAAGTTGTCGCTGTTGCATCCTTTTGGCGCCACCAGTAGCGAATCAGTTAGACAGGGGTGTGGCTGAAGGGGATATGATGTTTATAACTGTCTTTTAATGGGGGGACATCATAAAATGAAATAAAATTAATTGAGTAAGAGGATCGAGAGTGATGGGAGTGATCCACAAGGTTAATGTTCTATACTCTAAGATAGTGAGTCTTAAATATTTATAAAAATATTTAACTATTGAACATTCATTATGCAACTCTGAAGAGATGACCCAGTTTTATGACGTATTTTCTTTGTGTGGCAACTGAGTGATCCACTGTTGTTGCACATCCCCCTTCGGAGCGCCGCTGCCCTGGGCTGCTCACGCACTTGCCAGTCGGGCAGTTTGCTAGTCGGCCAGTTAGCCAGCTTGCCGGTTAGCCAGCCAGGCGCTTATCTGGGGGACTTGGCTTTTTCTAGCCGCCACAACACACGCAATGGGCGTTGCCAGGCACCTGTTGCACCAGCAACATTTGCTCTTGTCGCCCGTTGAAATCAGAGCAAGGCAAGACCCGCACACACAAGCACACTACAAGCTAAACACCACACATGGAGTTGTGTCTGTGCAGGTTGCAACTTGGAAGTTGGCCCGATGACAGCGAGCTGTGTGCGTTGGCTTCGCCAGTGGAACATGTTAATTCGAGCGTTGCATAAAGCGGAGAAAACGGAGACAGCATCCGAGACAGAGGCGGCCGTTACATGGCAAACCGTTGCAGCTCTGGCTGGAAGCTGCTCCTTATTTTATGTAATTGGCAACTAAACACTTTCAGCCACATACTCCGGTCCTCCCCGCCTCCATCTGCTGATCCACCCATTTAAAAATGTGCTGCTGCTGCGTCGTTTATGTCTAATTAAAATTGCTCTGCGTGCCGGGCGTGCCAAACGCTAAGACGCTAAACTAAACGGAGCTAAATGTGGCGCTGTTTTCTGTTTTTTTTTTGTCTCCGCCATGGCAGTCAAGTGTGTGTACTTATATGTTAAGTGTGCTGATTTGTATTAATTATAAAGCTTTAATGTTGCTTCGCTTGAAACTATTTGCAGTGCACTGAGCTGGCATTTCCTCCTGCGATCGCACATTCTTCCTGCTCCGCCGCCGCCGCCGCACGGGGGGCAGCCAAAGTAAGTAAGTCAATAAATCTATGCAAAACTTATTATAAATCATATGACAATTTGCGAGGGGGTATTTTAATTACCTGTTTTTGCCACCACCAAGCCACATGCATTTTGAAGGGGCTTTTCATAGTCAGTGGCTGGTGTTGTTGGTGGGGCTGCTATCTTAATAAGCCGCCTTAATTTGGCTTAATTTGCGGGCGGACACAGGGTCGTATGAGTAACATTTAATTGCATGCCAAAAGCTGAGGCGAAACAAAGGCAGCAGCAGCACTTGCAAGAATTTCAGCTGGAATTGCTCATTACGAACGGGCCATTCCTCGGAAATAGCTCCAGTAACAGTCCGGCAATAACAACAACAGTAGCAGCAGCAGCAGCAATAACAATAACAATAATAATAATTAAAAACCGATTTTTTCTTCATTTCGGTCGTTCGTTTGTTGGCAGTATGACTGGGCCATAAAACAACAAGAAACTGGGCTATAAACCCAGTGGCACTCGTGTGGTATGTGGTGCTTTTAGTTTATAAATTTGCTTAGTCAAGCGGCAATAAACGGCGCCCAAATATACAACCCCCCCCCCCCCCCCCCTCCCAACCCCCCACCCTCCCCCCCGCCACCCCCCCCCCCCCCCCCCCCCCACCCACCCCCCCGCCCCTCCCAGCAGCCCACCCCCCCCCCCACGACCCCCCCGCCCGCCTAATACATTCTTCCCCCCCCACAAATATTCTTTTTTAAAATTTTTTTTACTTACAAAATAAAAAACAATAATAAGCTGGGCGCAGCCCCATGGCGGGCCAAGGAACCCCAAGCCAAGCTGAAAAATTAAAAAACATATAGATCCGCAAAAAGATTGCAACTAAATATGATTGCAATTAATAATTTAGCAATAAAATTTAGCACCCGACGTCGGAATTATAACAGCCGTGATTAACAATTAAGCTTTGCCACTTAGGCAGATGCCAAAAGCAAAAAAAAAATCTAAAAGACAAGCGGTAACAAAAAATGTCTGTCCAAAATTTTTTTTCGACCAGCCACATTAGCAACTGCAACAGCAATTGTTGCTGCCATTGCTGTTGCTGCCACTGGGGTTAGGCAACAATTAAGCAATTTTCATAATTACAAACAATGACCAATTTTTTGACACGCTTGCAAAGCGCGCAAAATTTTTTTTTCGATTTTAACCAGCGGCAAATGCAGCAGCAACACCAACTACAACAACAGCAACAAGCTGCAAGTGCAAATGCAACTGCAGCGGCGCAAAACGCTGATTTGTGCCTGGCTGCCGGGTGATGCATGTAACTTGGAAATGTTTCTTGGTGTAAAACTCAATGCATAACGAATCCAATTATTACCGAAAAATCGGCCTAGGGGGTTCTTAAAAAACATAAATATGCGGAATGATCCGTAAGACTTTTTCGGAGATCTACTTGCATTACAAGCTAGTTATAATTCTAAAACATACTCAAAGCTTAAGCCAAGAAGCCAATTTTGGCTTGGTTGCTGTCTTGCCACCTGACACGAATCACGTGTCCAGAAAATGCGCCACAGACAATTGACCAGAGGCTGCCACCGACGTGTCGTGCATTAGTGTCAAGAGTCTAGAGCAGAGGTAGAGGGAATCGAGTTTACAGGTAATTTCTGAACCGATTTATATAATCAGCAGCGACACAAAACGTGGCAACATACTGCGAATAATTCGCCGCTTTGGGCAATCTAAAACAATTTGCGTTTTGTTTCTGTTTCTGTTTCTGCCACAGACAAGAAACCATTGCGATCGCCTTGCCTCGGTTTTGTCTTGGCATTTTGCGTGCTGAGAAATTGGGCAATCCACTGACCAGGGGGAGACATCTGAGCCGGAGTGTCCCACCCGCAATTAATGCATAATAATTGCAAACGAAAACCGAGTCGAATCGAGCAAAGTCAGCGAATCGGATTGCAACAAAGTGCGGCAAGTGCGGTGTTGCAAATGTTGCTGTTGCCGGTCTCTAGGGTCTTCTGCGGCTACACGATATTAAACAATAATTGTAACTGTAAAGTGAGCTTAACGTGAGTGCATCAAAGCATAATCTCTCTTGCAACAGAGACACAGATACAGGTAGAGATACAGATACACAGGTACGGATACCTAGAGACAGCCGCAGACGGATGGAAGCCAAAGCGCAGACTATAAAACAAAACAAAAAACTCCAAGAAATATTCATTGAAAAAAAAAGCGGACAGACGAGGAGTCAAGAAACTTGGCTAGTACGTAAAACATACCGCCTTATAATTAGAGCAGAAATTCTGACGTTTCTATTTCAATTTTCCAACAAACGCCACGCAAAACTGCCACGCCAAGTGACGTTTTGATTGAGTGATTGGCAACAAGACGCGGCCAAAAAAGTGGCAGAAGAGGGGGTATGAGGTAGGGGCGGGCAGTAGGCAAACCAACCAGGCAGCAAGTGTTTGCCCACTGCGGTTGGATCCGATGGTTGCAAAAATATCTGCATACCAGACTCTGGACGACTGGCTATAACTGAATGAAAATCGTTGTGAAAGAAGGTTTCGAGTTACCCTCGACAGCGATCTCTCGTATCTGTCGCACTCCAAATCCGGCACGTAATTCAAGCTCCGGAGAAATTTCCATTGCACACACACATCAAGAGTATCAAGGGTATCAAGAGTATGAGCACCTCGGTCCGATGTCTACTTGATCTACTGGATCAAAAAAGCAAAAACCCCTGATCGTGTCCACTTTGTTGCAGCATTTATAATTATCACAAGACAATTTATCCAAAGAGCAGATACAGAAAACAAAAACCATGTTGGGGTTGCGGCCAGCGGCTGCCACACCCACTTTTATGCCATACGAGTTCCAAGTGGTAATTGCACCAATTTGAATACGTAATAAAATCGAATGAGCAGCAAATCGATTAGCGATCTAACGCGCCCATTGTGTGGTCGTATCAGATCTCTTTCTGCCCCGCTTCCCACTCCTAGCGACCCCTCGACGACAGGCCATAGTGGCTATCAGACGTGAGCACGAGCTAGACGACGAGACGTTTGTCCGGTCGATCGACTTGCGGATACTGTCCACAGCTCAATGTGAAGGTCAGTAGGTGGCGGCCAGCCAGGTGACTGCAAACAATCAATTAGACTAACTGCCTAAAACGGTAAAATCCATATGTGCACACTGCACCAGATACTCGTAATGCTATGCACCCGGACTGGGCTCTCCGGCTGTCGATCAGGAATATGGGTGTGCACCGGCTTCCACTCATGCATCAAGATCAAGGTGAGACTGCTCTTGACTGCGCATTGAAAAGGGGAAGTTTGTGGATACATTTAGAGATTTTTAATCTCCAGGCAAATCTCAGGAAGTTTTCCAGAAAACTATACATTTTTACCTTAGTAACTACTTACCATAAAGTAACTATAACATGTCTTAATGCCATAAAAATTTTCATTACATTAGGTTCAATAGACATTGGAAAGTAGTTTTGATGGCTGGATTAGTGTCGTCTTAGCTAATGGCTTGTGGTGTAAGCAGTTATTGTAGTCGGTAATTGCTTTCTTTAATGCCACTATTTTTGTGGGACAAGGCTTGATCGAGTCAAGTCCCGCCCACACCCACCTGGATCCAGCCTGAGCCCGAGACCGAGTCCGAGAGCTGTGCTCCAATTTAATTTGGAAGCGTTTTGACAGTTTGCAGTTATTGTTTGATGCGCTGTCCATGTGATGAGTTCATTAAGAGTGCCATAATTGAGCCTTTAATGCTCGAGCTCGACTCATGAATGGGCGTGCGTTTTGACAGTCAGATTGACTGACTGCCTGAATGACTGCCCGGGCGAACGGAGTGACTGACAGCCTGACACTGATGGGCCGAGCATCTGAAGCTGGCTCTGGCCCAGTGAAATTGATACGACGAAAGTAGGCAAGCTGGTAACTAAGCCAACCGCTTTGATGGCAACCACTTCCTGCTTTGCTGGGAGCTTCAGTTTTAAGTCCCGCTTAAGTGTATTGGGTTTTATGTGCACCCATTTAATTAAAACAAGGGCTTGGTTATCTGGTTACTACCCACCTGGTCAGCCGGTCAGCTGGCCAGCTACCTGGCCTTGATAACGCCCAGCCACCTCCCTGATCAGAGACCGCCGCCCAGCCCAGCCCAGCTCGAGCGCTTCCAGGGCGCTCCTTTCGATGAAAATTACGGATATTTGATGCCATTAGCACAAATATTGCCATCTGCAATTGCAGAAACCCAGCCCGTGGCTCGATCATATTGATTTCCATTTCCATCCGAAACTCCGCGCGTGGCAAATCAAATCGAAATGAATCGCAATGAATCGTATCGAATCGAAACGGACCAATTTGAATCGCAGTAAAGTCAATAGCAAGACCAAGAGCCAAGATCAGGCCGGACTCTAACTCACCGACCCAATGAAATAGATCCGCTTTAATATCGGTAATTAGGACCACACCTATGCGATATTCAAAGTGATTTTTATTACAATCGCAGGCGAGCTTAGATTCTGACTTATTTGTATTTTTTATGTTTATGGCAGCTGCCTTTTGGCCGAAACTCGATTGGTTTCAATTTGCTGTTTGTTTGTTTGGATCTTGGTGGTGTGGTTGGCCGTTTTTTCATGGGCAAGCTCTTGCATTTGTATAAAGTATTTGCATGCTGTTTTATGGAACCGCCACTTTGACTTCAAAGTCTCTCCGAGCCCGGGGCAGTTGCATATCACACGATAAGCTGACCTTAAACTTGCCAGGCTGCTTTTGTTGTCTCGAATTTAAATACACCAAGCAACGGTCAACATATATGTGCAATTAGTTTTCCTACGTATCTGTTTCTTTTTCTGTATCTCCCTTTATTTTCTCGTGTGTTGAAAGTCGGAGGTTTTTCATATTTTTTAGATTCCGATTTTGTGGCCAGCCAGGCAGTCAGCCAGTCAGCCACTCAGCCAGCTAGGGAGCAGCAGGTGGTCCTCGACTGCTCCGCCGCCAAAAGCTAATTGTGTTTTTCTCACATTTGCAGTTAGGCACCGTTGGCTCCAACTCCATGGTTGGGCCATGTGTATCTGTGAGATACTCATATGTGAGCTTAAAACAAACACACAATAAATTGCCTGTGCACAGCAGGCGACCAGGCTTCGGTGGTTGTGTTTGATGGTGGTGCAAGTACTGGTGGTGCAGCGGTTCTACTTCCATTTCATTTTGCATGCTGTAAATTAAGGCAGGTTGCCCGAATGCGATTCCTGCTCACCGCTATCCGTTAATGGAGGAAATCGTTAGGATTCAGCTATTAAGTACGTATAATTGCTTGTTAGCGATTGCGAATGCGAATAATATGCTCACTGGCAATCGCAGGTGACTGCAGCTGAGAGTGAGAAGACCCAAATTGAATCCAGATCCACAAGGTAGTATCATCATTTTCCATTTTCCCATACAGTGAGAGAAGAATACTTTTCTTGGAGAGTATATTGTTCGTCGAAATATAAAAGTATTCCCCTCTTAATCATAGGATTAATAAGCTTTCGAGGAGAACTCAAAGGAGTAAAGAATTTGATTTTATCTCCTAGTTAGTTAAGACTTTACCGTGTATTAATATCAACCATATCCCCTGAATCATAGAGACGATTCTCGGGCACTTGGCTGTCATCGCGGCCATTGCGTTCGCCTCCCAGTGGCTACCTGTGTTTTCTCTCGCTGTCATCGGATCTGTGGCCAGTTATCTCACATTTGTATCCGCTGGCCGGCTATCAAGGCTCCATCGCCTTATGACTACCTGATTTTCGATTCAGCAAATCCCCCCAACCGGTTGCTGCTGTCTGGAGACTCTGGGAGCCAACTCGACGACAACTGGCACAGAGCTCATGCTTCATTAGACGTCACATTTGGCGAACTCCGCAAACGCAAAACGCAAAGTGTGCAAAAAGCCAAAAGCAAAAAGGCCAGAGCCAAAGCGAAAACGAAACGAAAACGAGTCGTCATCTGACAACAAGATCATGAGATTCGAGGATCTCTCGTAGATACGAGATTTTCGCAGATTTTCTCAGCGATTTTCAGTGTGCCAACTAATGAAGGCAAAGGCGCAGAAATTAATTTGCAAAACGAAAATACGGTCTTGGAAAAGCTCGCATAAATAAGCAGGCACTTGCAGACAGGTGCGGCAGGTAATGGAAATTGCTAGCCCCGGAGGGAGGCGGTGCTGTTGGAAAATTGTAACTCGCTCATGCAGATAAACAGTTAGGAAAGCCACAGCCGAAGGAGCGTTTTTCGAGTGGACGTGCAGACCACATGTGGGCTGAGCGATGCGCTCGAAATGAACTCACTCGGAGTGTCTGCAATTGCATTTGCTCGGACAGGTGGGTGGCGGAGGCGGGGCTGGGCATAAATACACACTGCCACAAAGTCAGCCTATTTGCTGTACGGTTGCGCCCCTAACACACACTCAAGAATTTTCCATGTTTCGGCTTCCGAGTCTCGGCAAGTCCCTCCAGTCTCCAGTCGATTGTTTGCCCAGCTCATACAACTAACTTTGACTTTGAGCCTGGCTGCTAACCTGACTGAAGCCTTAGTCGGAGGCAAACATCTAAAAGTTAACAGCCAAGAGCGGACAGCGACTGCCGCCAAGCAGTCTGTTGACTGTTTTCAATACCAATTTGGTGGCAGCCAACACATGGGTCTGTTGTCTCGCTCGTATTAGTTTTAAATGCCACATTGGCATTGTGCAAACACTTTGAACCAGGTCTAAGCGTCAATACTCAAAGCGTTCTATAATAAAAATATTGAAACTGATTTTGTATTCAAAAGATATTTAAACAAAAAAAATATGTGTCCATCTAAGTTTTAGGTGAAATTTATTGGAAAATCTTGTTTAATGTTCTAGCCAAATGAACAAAACTCACATCATTCAATTTGTTTTCCGTGTAGGCGATAGATCTTTGTCCAGAGTCAACAGAGTCACAGTCAGCTTCGATCCACGAGATAGCCCCTGGCTAATAGTTGGTCACCAGCTGTGGACAGCTGTCCCCCTTCTGGCTCTTGGCCGGCCGGGTTGTCGCTTTGTTTGCCCGCTTGTTATTTGCCGTTTGTCTTTTGGGCCTAAACGGCGTTAATGCGTACAGCAAACACTCGCACAGACCACCGGCAAACTGCTGCCGACCAGGAGCTATGCTATATGGCCATATAGCTATTCGAACAGGAGATTGGGGCAGGGGCTCCCGGCTACCGTTAGCCACCGGGCCGGAGGCTTTGCTTTGCTAATTGGCCAGAAAAGAGAGTTTTGTGGGTATGCGAGATACTGCTTGCCAGAAATTCTCAAGTAATTATGAAAATTTCACTTTTTGCCAGGCTTCTTTTTTTTGTCTTTTGGTTAGACGATGGCATGCGCCATTCCAACCAGAGGAAATTATGCAAAAAAAAACAAAAAACGCAAAGGCAAAAGCTAAACGCGAAATTTTTCAGCTGCTTGCCATTTTCGGCCATGGCAAATTGTTTGCCCAGTTGTTGGTAGTTGGCTGTTGGCCGCTACTGTTACTGCTAAGGCGATGGCTTCAAAAGTTGTAAATTAATAGGCGAAAATACGTGAAATCGCAACAAAAAACAGAGACAAGTACAAACAATAACAGAGACACTAAGCCACAGTCACACATGCGCACGGCCAATGGGTGGACGCCCATTGCGGGTCTTTCAATCAAATGGCCGAAAATGGCTTCTATAAATTGCGGCCCATGCATTAAATGTGACTATTTTCAGTCTTTTTGTGGGTTCGGGCTGGCAGCAGGGGCTGCGGCACTTACCAAACAATAAACATTCATTTTACTATGCAGCTGACAGAGATTTGTTGCAACAGCAAGCTGCTGTCAATTGCCAATTGAAATTTATGCAGCCAGCACCCCGAATCCCGCATCCACCTCGGCATTTCTGCCCAATCTGCCCGAGAACATTTTCGACTGGGTGTGACGACAGCAGCGACACTTGAGTCAATTTTAATTATGTGTACTCGCAGGCCGGCAAATAATGACGTCGGGGGTTGCCCAAAAATGGCACAGACAACATGGCCATAGCACCGGTCGACCACTCGACTGTTTTTTTTTTAGCCATGCGGCAGCACAGTCCTCCTGTCTGTCTATCGTTGTCAAATAGCCTTAAGAGTCTGCAGCTGGAGAGCTGGAGAAAAAATCAACTCTTGGCCAGGAAGCACTTTGAATGGCTTGAGGGGTTTGTCATAGCTTTAAATAATGTTTCCTTTTAAGATGCTTTCCATATAAAATCAATCCTTAATCTCAACTCCTGCTTGGTTTCAATATTTATAAGCCAAAAGTAAAATAAAGTGAGGGTATAATCCGGTAGATTAAAATCCATGCACTGTTTGTTTTCCATCGCACTTGTTTAGCATGTAGACCTCGCCCATCACAACCGCCAAAGAGCGAAATACCACCGGCTGCACCACCACCGGCACCGCCACACGCCCACGAGGCGTCGAAATGGGCACGGCTGCCATTTTTGGGTGGGTGTTGTGCTCTCAACACTTTCGCCAGTCGATTCCGATGTCAATTGGCTCTTTGGCAGGCTGCGCCGCAAATTGCATTGATTTGTGTGGGAATGCGGCGTTAATTTGATTTGATTAATCAAAGTGCATGCACAGATTTCACCCATGAGACGCCATCGAAGGTGCAAAGCCAAGACATGTGCCGCCGGGTCGTGTGTTTTCTGTTCCTTATGTTTTCTTCTTTTTTCGAATTTTTTTTCGGCTTTTATGTATATGGCCAATAATTCACTCAGTCCGCCTAACGGTTTATTAGCATAAATAAAAATAAAATTGATATGTTTGAACTATTTCCTGCAGCAATGCGCGCTACAATTTTCGTACATGACAACCAACAACCATCGACCAACGAGCAACGACCAACGAGCAACGAGCAACTAGCAACAAGAACAACCTGCAACCTGCAGCCAGGTTTTAGTGGCTGCCACAGATTGAGCCCGATCCCAAACAAGCTGCAACTTAGCGGACGGACTTGGAGTCAGACTTAAAGTTAGACTCGGCAACTGCCACTGCGGAATTGGTAGCCGCGGCAACAAAATGTTGCGATGCCAGGCGGCGACTCATGCAAATGGGGTTAGGGTAGGGTAGGGGCCCAGGCCAAGATACAGATACACCGTCGTATCTAATGGTTATATAAATTTGGCACTTCATGTAGTCCACAGGCCGGGGCTGGCTGTTAGCCATAGACGTCGTTGTTTAAGCGCTTGTTTAGGCCGCGAACATTGCCTTGATTTGAAACAATATCGACGGGGGAAGACAAACGACAGGAAAAGGCTGGGTTCACTTGTAGATTCAGCCAGAGATTGAACCTGGCTGGTGTAGCATGTAGCCAGAATGAGTGTATTATGTAATTACTTCTGTTCCCCAAAGTGATAAGCTGTAAATCCGGGATGGGTATTCGAACTGCGACTTTAAGGAAATAGATGCAAGCTGTGGGACTTTATGGCTGGTGTTCTAAACATTTTAAGAGGCCACAACCCATTGCATTACATCACGTCTATGCCACGCCTCTCCCGGCCACTTGGATGCCTTGCCAATCGAGACTGTTGCGTTCGGTTTTGGCCTCCCCACCTGTGCCACCGAGTGACATGTTAATTTTTACAGGCCCAAAGCCAGAGCGAGATGGCCGAAACACGCAACTGACACGCAGGTAGACCAGTCACTCAGCTACTCACTGGCCACGCCTCCAGCGCCGAACTATCCAAATCATTGGCTCTGGTCGATAAAGTTATCATTTATGCAAATTTCCCTGACAACTTTGACAAAATCGAAACAAGCAGTTTGAGAGGCGGTCTCTGAATTTTTTCGGCTAGACCGCAGAATTTTTATAAGGTGTTCAGCCAACAAAGCTTGGCCCAAACGCTAATAACTCTCTAGGAGGAGCTCGGGCTAATCATATGGCCAGCGTGTCTGTGTGTGGCCCGGCAAAAAGCGTCTAATATGCAGTTAACCCACAAATGCCAGCCCAAAGAAAAACGGCTAAGACAACACCGGTTATTATTAAAAAATAAAATGATTATAAAACCAACAACGGCCAAGAGCCGGCGGACAATGAGGCTCGGCGCGGGCCAAAAGCTACGCAAGCCATAATTGATGACGAAGAAAAGAGATCGATCATATTGTGCGAGCGCATATCAATCACGACCACGACAAAATGTAAACACATACACACACTATACAGTGGATACTGAATACTGGACACGGTGGCCTGTGCCAGGCCTACCTGGCGAATGCGTAACGTGTGGCATTTGTGGCTGCTACCTGACCACGAATGGCAAATGTTTAACCCGGCTAACCGTGCGTATGAGTAATGTTCAAGTGCAAAACACAATGAGCCGAGGAGAAGAAAACCGAAATACTCGTACCACACACCACACCGATATAGATATAGATAGAAATATGTGTAATAAGGCCCCGGCATTCCATTGAAACGAGTTTCAAATTAATTGGCCTTTTCATAGCTGAATATTTTCGATTCGGTTTCTTTTGGCTTTTTGGCCTTATGCGGGTTCAATGGTTTGTTCTACTTTCTGGGCCACCCCGCCCGCCATCCACAATGCTGGATTACAAGGCGAAATCCGCGATCTATATGGTGCTGCTCCTCTTTTGAATCATTCAAATCGCCCGAAATCGCCCCGAGGCGAGTACCGATGAAGCAAAAAAGACCTGGCCCGCCATGGACCCAAGCGCTCTTGGACCCAATTTCTTTTGGGCCGGCACTTTTTATTTGCTTTTGAACATTTCTTCATTGTTTGTTTTGATTAATTTTTTGCTGGTCCCCAGCGCACCGGCCGTGTTGTTGCAAATGCTTAAGTGGAGCAGAAAAGATTTGGCTGGCAACTCGATGCTTCCGTTGCTAAACGTTTCGAATTAAGATTCCCTTGCCACAGCGCCGAACAACGAACACGGCGCTTCTGAATGAATGAAATCTCGAAATGGAATGTGCTGTCCAGCGGAAATGAGCTGTGCTCCATGGACGGGGTCAGCTTTCTTTTGGGTGTGTTGTCTCTGGTATTGAATGATTGCCAGCTATTGGCGAAATAAAATGCTTCGATTTCCCTTTTGCCGCCATAGTTTCGCGAATCCTCCAGATACATTTATTGCTTAATTAAGCAGAAACATTTTACACTCGTAATTAAAGCTGCCGTTTTTTTTTAACACGATCAGCCAAAAATTCCAAATAAGTTGAACAAATGTCAGGCCAAAACAACGCTTTAATACGAAATAAATAAAAACACTCGAGAATCTTTGAACAATAAATCTTTATTTATACGGACAGGCCTGGAAAAACACTTGTTGCTGTTTTTGTTGTCGACCAACGACCGTCGACTGTCGACTGTCTTGTTGGCTCATTTGACCTTTATTTCATAGAAAAAAGCGGCGATGTCTGCATTTGCCGGCTGCAATTGCGGGAGAGAGCAAAGAACCAGTTGGCCATTGATCATCCTCCCCGCCACCCCACGCTACCAACCATGTTGCCCAGAGCCAAGACCATTGATTCCAACACCATCACACTCTGTTGGCCTTGTTGTAGTTGTCGGCAAAGCTGGGTGGAAATGGGTGGCCCGGGACTATACCCTGTAATGGACAGAGTTAAGGCAATTTTTCAATTGAATTTCTATTTAAAGATTTTGAATCATGATTGAAATATTCAGTTTCGAAACAAGTTTTTGCAAATCAGATCAGGCACTTAAAACTTAAATATGCGCCATAAAAACTTATATAGACTACGGCTAATGGAAATATTTTATTCAATGCCAATTTTTGTGCTTATGATTTATATTATTTTTATTGTTTTCCTGAGTTTTCCATTAGGCCACATATACCCTGGATTAATGGCCGGCTAAAGAAAAAGCCGTTAAAGCTATTTCGCATCATTAGTATGATATGTGCGATGGTATGGGTGTTGATTTCTGACTCTTGCGAATGTGTGTGCGCCTCTGAGTGTTGCCGACTGTGAGAATTACTAAATGCGCATGTAAATACAAGTGCCGCCGGGGGGCGGAGAGGAACGTGGAAGTGCAGATGTTGCCGTGAGCCGGCACACGGACATCCATACATATTCCGAGGCATTTAATATCCACCTTGACTTTGATAGGCTATAATCGTTATATCTGCGAATGAGTGTGAGTGTATGCGTGGCCGTGCCCATGTGTCTGTCTGTCCGGGTGTCCGCCCGTCCGTCTGTCCGCCTGTGCCCGTAAATTAGCCGCAGTTAGTGACCCGGTGCGGCTGCAATGGCATATTTCATGCGCTAAATGCATCATTAGGTGCCTTGATTTACGGCACACGTGTGCATGGGAAGGGGAAATAAATGTACGGCGATCGTGGATTGGGGTGAGGAGGATATATAACATATATCCGCCGGCTATGTTTTGATAACCAAATGCTTATTGGCCAGGCCGTTTAATTAAAATTGAAAACATTTTTTATGCCATCAGCCGCATGGCCAAGTGCGGCAAACAATTTAATTAAAAAATTTCGTTTGATTTTTCCCCAGCATGAAAATGGTCAGCCAATCTGCGGCAGCTTCAGTTCCACTGGCAGTGGCAGTTGCTGCCAGAGTTGCGGCCATTTGTGTTGCGATTTTGGCCACAAGCGGTCGGCCGTTTTTAGTGTTTTTGGTCAAAACGAGATCGCAGCAAGTGGCACGCAATGTTGCAGTTGCAGTTTGAGTCGATGCTGCGGCTGCTGCGGTGGCAGTTGCCAGGTTGCAGGAGCCAACTGATGCGTATCGAGCGGCATTTTAAATGAAGCGATTAAAATCGAACGCCTGCACAGTTACACATTTGGCCCCCGGCCACCTGCCCACCACAGCATCACCGCGTCACTGCCCCACTACCCCACCATCCGCCATCCACCAGATAGTGTGTATCTTTTAATTCAATCAATTTTTCTCACAGCTACCCGTTGGCATGCGAGCATCGATCATGTAAATTGAAATTGAGTTACATGACCAACATGACATCATTCGGGAATTTGCAATTTTCTCCACACTTTGGTAATAGAGCACTTCCCCCAAACCATCTCACTTAATATTACACGAAAAGAAATGGGCTTGAACATTTTGTGGATCATATTTTGGTATCAACTATAAATGCTTATAAAGAGTCTTCAGTTTTTTGAAATTACAAAATGTATAACTTTTCCATTGGCTAAACTTTCATCATTTTTTTGCGTGCACTACTCCACTGGGTAGCGTGTGGGTTCATTAGAATAAGCAAACATTGGGGGTCTGGACAAAGTATCGAATCGTATAGCGGTCAACGAGCGAGTGCGTGTGGAACACCCACAGTTGGATAAACATTGACGCGGAGCAATTAGAGCCCCGAGACAAGCTGGCAAGTGGAAGAGATTTCGTCCGAGAGCTATCTGGCAGGGGTTACCTTACAAATGTACGAGTATCTGCGTTATTTATGCGCCTGTTTGCCTTCTCAGGCACCCAAAACAAACACACAGACATCGATGGACGATTGTCATTGATTTATGCCACTAATTGTTATTCATCGCACCGTAGGTGGGCCTCCATATTTACGTTTATATATATAAACGTACGTACTACCGATCCGAGCCACCCCGGCTCCAATTTGATTTGGGAGCTGTTCTATATCGCGTGCTAATGTCGCATAAATCAGACGCCGGCCAAGACTGGCAGCCAAAAAACTACATCACCTAATGATTTGTTTTGGGGCCCTGACAATGGGCTACCAAAAACGGCCTTAGGTTACAGCATCGCCATCAGATCGCCGACTTTTCCCCACTCTCGAACCGAACCCCACCTCCCATTCTCCCAAATAAAAAATCTCTGTAGTTCGTTTCGTTTAATGATCGCCTACGCAAAATGTGGTGCCTGAGATTTGTCTTATGTCAGCATAAATTTGTCTTAATTGATTTTAAATTCGGGCATTCTCGTTGTTGCTTCAAGATTTTATGGCCGCCTGCAGGCCAAATTTGAATCTCTAGGAATGAGCTCGACTACGAGTATATGGCAACACAACAGCAAGAAGCATTTAAGCTCAAACAAGAAATTATATTTTTCCGCTTTTAGGCTCTTGCATAGCTAATGGCCGGCCAAAACTAGTCCGATGTTTGGCTTTTGATTGAGCATGAATATGCATGCTCAGATAGCTAATTCAATTAACGAGCCTTAACGACTTTATCTGAGTTATTTGGGAAGTCGGTCAGCAAGTAGGAACCAGAAAACGGAAAGGGCTTGCTGCCCTTAAATGTCACAGTGATTAATACATTTGCACTTACCTGATTTACGTTGGAGTCACAACCACCCAAGGGCGAAAAATATCCAAAAATTTCCATTGAAATTTCTTTCTAATAAGCCATCAGTCCGTGTATCTTTTCACTCTTTGAGATCTCTCAGATGGAAGTCCAAAGACCTGATATGATAGAGTCACCAATGGGCCAACACCTGCTGTGCAGGGAAATTAGTTTGTTGGTTATCTTTATGGGATGCCAATCAAAATAAACATATGTAAATAACCTCTACTTTATTTCAGCGCATAAATATGGTGATATATGTAATTTACATTTATTTACTGGAATGATGTAGTCAGATCGAGTGTGGACACATTTAAGGCAGCAAATTATCAAAACGAAATTGCACCATAAATAAGCCAGTTGAAATGTTAAAATTATGAACAGCAATTCAACCCAAGATGCAAACAAGCTTCAGCTAATGGAGTCGGGTCGATCTCCATCTGATTTGACCGATCGATCGATCGATCCATCCCATCGGATCTGAACGGAACGGAATGAAACGGATCGGATCGAACAGATCGTCGCACGGTTAATGGCGTGAATTATTTACCGATTTTAATGCCAAGCCAATACCCACAATACCAACAACACCACCAAAAAATGCAAAAACAAAAACAAATACAAAATAAAACCAATATCGATCAGACACTGCTGCGCCTTTGTGATTATGTGCTGCATTGATTGTTGTTAATACTTTTGCGGCATGTCATTGCTTTTATTTAAAACAAATCGTAAATGTTTAAATGCCGCTAGCTTTTGGAGCTGCCGCCGACGCTAGCTCTCAAGTTTTTAAAGTTGCGAGGGAACCCGGGACATTGCTCAATGGCTAGGTTTGCTTTAGCTCTGGCCATAGATTTTGTGGCTATAGGTGGTTACTGTACGGTGGCTATCGGTGGCATTCGGTGGCTCGTTTAAGGTGTGTCCCGGCCCGGAGACCTTATAAAAATAAACAACAATGAAATGAGACTCTGCGCTATCGCTATTGAGTGCGTTAAATGCCGTGTATGTGGAGCAGTTTGATTTTGTGAAACGCCCCGCTCAGAAAAAACAACAATGAAACGGCCTAAAAAGATCAACAACAATAATAATTTTTTTCCCCCTTTTTTTTTTGGCTGAGGTGGCTACTTAAATAAACAGATCTTGGGACTGAAGTGGCCGGAGCCGCAAGAGGGGGGAGATAATGAAAAATAGCGGCATCAAGTTGAACAAAAATAAACCACTCTTTGAGATATTTTAATCATAATAATAGACAACAGCCACAAAAAAGCTGACAAGAGCCTTTGTCCGAATGTCAGTCTTAATAAAGGCGCAAAACTTTATTTTAAACGTTTTTTAATGACGTCAATGAGTATGCAATTGTTTCGCCCTATATGTGTGAATATAGCCCGATAAAGCCAGACTTAAAAATTTGAATAGGCCATACCACGCACTTCGTGTTGCCGTCTTCCCTCACAAAACCAAATATCAGCATTGACTTGCCCAAAAACTAAGCCCTTTGGTTTCACTACCTTGGGTTCTTTTTGCCGACATACTTAGTTCCATTTCTAATTTGAAGCCTGCCAAAGCTGAAACTGACACCGAGACACCCAGAAACCCCGAATCCCCGACGAAATCCTGATCCGACACCTACGACATGACATCACGTACAAATATCGCTGGCACGATTTTGCACTATTTTTAAATTTATCCAACACCTGCGCAAAAAATAAAAATTATCTGAGAAAATTGAAATGAAAATGGAGATGCCAGGAGATCAGCCGAGATCACGCTGAACATGAAAAGCATGAAAAGCGTTTCGTATTTTCAAGTCGAGAATATAGGTGAGGCCTTTGGGCCAATATCGGATTGAGGGACTGCGGACTGCCCCTCGGGGGATGCAAATTGTTTTGCTCTTGAAAACGAAAGAGTTTTGACTCGAAGGCGAGGCGTTGGAGATCATTAAGCTAAACGCACGACATTTCCGTTTTAATCAACCACCCGCTACCAGCGAAATTAACTCGATTCACAAAAGCAGCCAAAAATGACAGAAACAACGCGAATCGGAGGAGATTTACAGATTGACTGTGAGTCGTGAGTGGTTGGTTTTTGTGGGTTTATACAGAATTTGGAAATACACTTTAAAGGGTTTCAAAAACGTTGCTTAATTTACCTCTTTTAATCATTTAATGAAATTTTCTCATAGTTAATAGCAACTAAGTCCTTACGATTGGATTACAAATTTTCACAACAAATATTTTATAAGCTGTATAGATAAATGTGGCCACATAACTCACTGCCATACCATTATTCCAATCATGCGAACATCCAACTGCATTCCTATCAATCTCGCCGGCACTTCTCCACGTCTCCTAACCTCCTCAATCTTCATGCCTGGCAATCTGAGCTGCCAAACCAACACGATCTGCAGAAATGTCTTGCAGAAAAAAGAGTAAACATAAAAATTAACTTACCAAGAAAAGAGCTGGGGTAGCAGGCTGGTGCTGTGGGGGGGGTCGAGGGATCTGATCGAGGGGGGCGAGAAAACGGAATTTCATGGCTCAATGAAATGGCCAGCTGAAGAACTAATAAACATCAGGCGGCACCGCGGCAACACCGACAGCCAACAGCCACAAGAAATGGCTTCAAAAATATAGTTCATAGGCATTGTGATTGCCTTCAATAAATTGCAAATAATTTCGACCTCATTTCGCTGGGCTGGCCAACGCCACACGGTCACGGACAACGCCTCTTAAAAAAAAAATGAAAAAATAGAAAAATACAACAAAATACAAACGCCAGCTCCTTTGGAGCCAACTGAGCCACCTCCGCAACTTAGAGCTCTGCGTGATATAATTTCTGAGATCTATAGACAGATCGGAGTGCTCCAAAAAATATACCACGCATGTGCACTGCACACACACGGACTTAGTGCGCCGTCATAAATTTTCCTGCGACTCGGTTCGACTTCTTTTTAATTAAAATGCTATCAAATGTCAAGTTTACATGCCATAGCGCCAGCTGCGGTAGAAAATCCAGAGTGGATTTGGAGCCGGAGTCGAAGTGGAAGTCGGAATCGGAATGGGAATCAGAGTCGGAGTCGGAGGCAGGCAAAAGCAAAGCAAACACTTGTCATCTTGACAGGCCAAACAAAGCGTGACAGACGCAGGGAGCGAGAGAGAGAGTAGTGTGGGGAGGAGGCTGGGGGGCTTTTCCCCTAACGAGGGTCATTCAATGAGTTGAGACTGCATTTGCATTTGCATAGGATACCCACACAAACGGACCCAGTGCACCTGGCAAATGTGGGCAACACTCGTGGACGCGGACTTGGACATGTTTAAGTAATTGCGCGCGTGCGTGGTGGCAAACAATTGAGACACACTGGGTACACACAGTGCTGACTGAGCTTAGGCTCTAGCCTTTGTTTTTTTTTTTGTTTTGGTTTTGGTTGGGTTTTGGCTCTGGTTTTTGGCCTCAGCTTGGGCCAATGGATTTGGGCTTTGTCCGTTGTCGTCTACAGTGTGTCTTTTGATAGTTTTGCGGCGATAAGCGCGACATGTCAGCGTCAGAGTCAACTCGAGATTCAGATTCCGCCTGGAGTTTAGCGTGGCAGCTTTAGATTTCGAGCACAATATATTTTGTCAGCTCAAACGGTGTACATAATAGCCCAGAGATAAGATTGTAATGGGCCGGTTAAGCGGCTCATAAATCATTGGCATGGAAATTGCTTTTCCATGATAGACAACTTGTTGCCTGGGATAGTTAGCGGTGGTATCCGATGTGTCCGTATATTTGCCGCCAGACTGACTTCCGCAAGGCAAGGCGAAACCTGCAAACTAAGTCATTTTAAGCAGCACTTTTCACTTTCCGCTAAACACTCGACATCCGCTCGACATTTTGGCCAGCTCCGGGAGGGGGCTAGCTCACCGGTGAGCTGGTGAAAAGTTCATTTAGAAAACAAACAAACAAAAACTTAAACTCATTTTCATAACAGCCGCCACCGGTCAGCATCGTGAATGTGCAGCTTTTTATTTGTCTTTCTTTTTGGCCCACTGCTTCAGTCTGGTATGCGTTTCCTGCGCCGATTTCTAAGTAGAAATATGCTGGGAAATCAAGAGCTAAATGGAAAAAATAGTTGAAGCAATTGCGGAAAGGAATTTTCGAAAAATTAAAGTTACCAGCAAGAGGCAAAGATGATATACAAAAGTATATTAGACTGACTAAAATGGCGTCTAATTTCATTACACTAACAAATTAATAAATTCCGAGCCATTATTTAAAGGCTTTCAGATCTAATAAATAAAAAATAGAATGGCTTAAAAGGGCTAACTCCCAAAACTTTGACACAGTTGCCTAGAAACTATTCCATTCGCGGCGTTTCCGCCTTTAAACGTCCATTTAACAATGCAAAGTTTGCCGCAAGGGCATGTAAAGTGCCAAAAAAAATAGAAATCAAATTCCACATCTTATGTGGTGAGGGGCTGCTCCCAACTATACAAATTTCCTTCTGTATATAATATGATTGATTGCCCCGTTGACCTGGAAACGTAGCAAACTAATAGTTACACTTAACAATGGGACCAGGGGACAGTGAAGCCCTACACACAGAAAACATACCAACATTTTTATACACATATGGTTTATAATGAAAATGGGTCAAGCGGGGCGGGGAGCAGGCTCCACGAAGATGAAATAATAAATGCTGCATTCCGGGAGTTGCCTATGATTCAAGGAGCGGGGGTACAGGTAGCTGCAACACTTCGAAAGGGAATTTATTCCAAAACGCCAGACTGCTTCATGACGTGGCGCTATTTTATTTTTCGGGCATCTGGGCAGTTGACGAAAGCGGCAAGTTAATGAGCTGCCCCCGATCTGTGTTATTCTTCTGATTACTAGGTTTTTTACATTATTATATGTATGTTACGCCCGCCTCCCGTTTTTCCCCCCACTACCGCACTACCACTGAGATTTCAATTTCACTTTTTCATGTATGGTAGAGAGCCTGGCGGTGTTGTCAGGCCGTCATGCTAGTTGATTTTTTCATGCGGAGAACAAAAGACTTAGGCAGCGAACTTGTTTTGGGCCACCGCATGGGTAATTAAAAAACCGTTAATATTGGGAACCCTCCACTTCCACCGTGGCTCGGGTGTCAAATCAAACATAAAAAGAAATTATTAAAAATTCATAAAAGCCACAGAATATAGATTGAGTCGAAAACAGATGTGAACCAAATTGAAATTTCGGCGTAGAAATGTGAGAAAAGTCAGCAGGCGCACATATCGAGGGTCGTCATAAAATGCAAAACAGATGAACAGCGATATCTGGAGATAGAGGTTCGAGACAGCCAATAAGCCCGGGTAATGCTCCTCCCTCCTACCTCCTTGCCCCTCCTAACCCACTCACAGTCCACCCAAAATGTAGCGTTAAGTGCTCAATGGCCAGAAAACGGCATTAAGCCATAAAATCGTATCGAAAGAGAAAGAGCCAAAAGAAATTCTCCAAGCCAGACCAAATCCCACAAAAAAGCGAAAGAAACGATTGATGGAGTTCAAATGCATATTGATTGACGTTGAAATGCTCTAAATGGAGCACAACAACCAAGAGGCAGGTGCAAGTCGGTTGCCCCGGCTGTTTTGTGGCTAATAAGTGGCATGAATTAGTGAAACGCTTATGGGGGTCAGGTCGTTGCGGCACGCCACTCAATGAACTGTTTACGGGGAGTTCACTTCCAATGGAAAGGCTTTTAAGAAAAAGCAAAATAAAAAAAAACACTGAAACAGTCACAGTCGCAGTTTGAGATCAATGGGCCATTGAGGCGAAACGAAATCGTAAATTCGAAATCATTGACTAAAAGCTTTTGATAAATTATAAACAAGGGCCCATCGCATCAATGAGAGCATTTCTGCCTTTTTTTCTATCAATGGTCAGCAGCTGAGACTCCAAGCGGCAGCATAATTGTTGTGAGAAACACACATCCCGCTTCCCGCTTATTTATGGGAAAAATTCAATAGCCAGGGCGTGTCCATCGGCCTTTCCCCCCGTTAATAAGATTCTTCCCATATTCAGGGGTCAAAAGGTTTTTGTTTTCCAAGCCAAAGTTATTTTTGCACTGATTTGATTAGGAGACGGTCGTAAAATGATAAATTTATGTGGCGAAACGATATCAAAAATGCTGACAGTTTAATGCTCAATGCTAGGGCAGCCTATGCAAATTCTAAAAATAATCCCAAGCCACCCATAGAAACCCCAGGCAGACAAAAGAATTAACCAGAAGGCAGGGGAACTTAAAAATAATTGACAAATATATTAAAGAGCATAAATCAGCATCAGAATCGGCTGAAGAGAGCCAGTCTCTTAACAACAACGATCATCTTCATTGATTTTGTTTTTGGCCAAGACTTTTATTATCATTTACCGCTTCGACCGGGTCGACCACAACAAACTCATCTTATAATAGTAGAAGAAAAAACTTGAAAACCCCCAAAATAAAACACCCAAAAACAACAACCAAAAACAATCTCCGCCGGCGTCACGCTCTCAGCAACGTCACTGCCAGCGTCGCTGCCGGCTTCGCTGTCGACGCTGCCGCCTGTTGGCCAGCAACTTCTTGGACATGCTGCTGGCTGGCCAAGAGCAAGATTTAGTTCAGTTTCAGTTCAGTTTCAAGTGTTTGAGCGTTGCGTGCGTTTCGTTACGAACTGCGAGCGGAGATTTCGATTTTCGATTTCCGAGCTTTTTGAGCTGCGAGTTTGTTTTGGCTTCTTCGGATCGGCTCGAATCGCTTCTCGCTTCTAGCTTCACCGACTTCCGTATAAGTTCACAGGTTTTGCCGTCGGGCTAGCATCAAAATATTTCCATCGCATCGCGAGATTCCTGTCGCCCACCGCTTCGGGTATTTATCAGCTAAACGGAACGGAAACCGCCAACGGAAGTTGCGATACGGGGCATAGTTTTTAATTAACCCGTTCCCGGGCTGCCGTGCGCAAAAATTAGTCAAGTCCAAGAATATTTTCCGGACGCCAAATGCAAATGAAATAGTGGCAAGCTGGTTAAATTTATGAATGCAGGCCGGGAATTATGTTTCGTCTGATAAGAAGATGCAATGATTTATGTGTGTGAGAGTGTGACTCGATCTGCCGCCTAACAATCGAGGGCCATAAATAATGGTCATTATGGGCTGAGGCTTGGGAAAAACTAATGAAAATCTTATTGTGTGGCCAAAAAGCAAATCCAACACGAGTATAAAAGAATAACAGACTATAAACGTCAATCTTCATTGTACATATTTATGTGGATTTATTAAGCTGTTCAAATTGGATAAACTTTCCGACCACTCTGACCAAAATTTGAAACCGGTAAGTGTAAGTTTTGCTTCTTGCTAGTTCGTTGTCCAGGTTTTTTCTCTACATTTTACCCGTCCGACATTTATGCTAAGTAGATCCATATTTAAATCAAATTTCTATAGTTTATATATTTAAAGTTAGGCACATGCATATTTTTCTGCCTTTTAATAGTTTTTTCAGGCTCTTTGTGGAAAGACACAAAGACTGAAGACAGTATGCCTCTTATCGCAGGCATAAATTTAGTTTTTATCGCCATCGTTTTGTATTTGGAAAGTCATGACGCGCAAACCTTAGAAATTCCCCAATCAGTAATCAAAGCCAAAAAACCGCAAAAACAAAGCCAAACTGAAACTAAATTTAAAAAAGGATTTTGACTAAGCTACTTAGTATATGTATAATTTTATGGAGAACTCTGTTTTTTTTTCGTGGCTCTTTTGTGGCTAAAAAGTGACAAATTAAATACAAAAGCTTACAAACTGCTGATAGCTCATCGCAACGGCATTAAAGCTATTTTGTAGCCTTATCAGCATTTTGACGATCATTTCTTTTCTACCAATTTGAGTGCTCCCATTTAATGGTGGCAAAAATCTCGCTTTGGCCCCCTCAACCTCTGCTTCGCTCAAATTAGTCACTCGGCTTGAGCAAGCCAGCAATAATTATATACTAATTTAGCGTATAATTAGCTAATTAGAACTGCGCAGCAACTGCCGCAAACCCCAAAAACTCAAAACGCACAAAAATGTTCCGGCAACACCTTCCATCCCAAAAAAACATAAAAATATATGTAGAAACAACAACAGTGAGCACTATGAAAAATGCGCAAAAATTCGCGCTTGCGAAAATAGAAAACGGCCAGCACCAGGTGAACCCTTGACAAGACCGAAAAACTTGAAAAGCTATTAATCAATCGAGGCTGGCCTCATGTTTGGCTTGCTGTAAATAATAATGACTTCATAATTGATAATTTTGCCAGTTGCTGGAAGAAAGTTAGCCGAACTTTGGCAGTAGCCGTCCGATGCTATAGCACCCGGCCAAGGCACAAGATTCGCTGACACATACGAGGCTCATAAATTAGCCATCAATGAATATTAATCAGTTTTATTTATTTAAATTGTATAAAAATATAATCAATAACAAGCAGGCACCGATGAACAAAAACAACGGCGAGAAACTAAACTTTAAGTGTTTGCAGGCAGTAAATTAAAACGAAGTCAATTTTAGATAAGATCCCCAAATGGGAGCACTACAATTTTTCACCGAACTGCCTATGACAGAGATCCGATCGCCAACATAAAACTTAAGATAAAAAAATAGAGAAAAAACAATTGGCGCCATATAGCCCAGGGAAAAAGAAACACCTTAATGGCATTTAATTAAAACGAAGGCAATAAAAAACTCAAGGTATTAAAATTATTAAAGTGAAACGTCGCCACTTTAAATTAAAAATGACAAAAACGGAAAATAAAAATAATAAAAAGCAATTCCAAATCAACGTCGCATTCAACAGTGCAAACAAAAGACTTAAGCAACGAACTCATGACGAAGATCGGCTTTACTTAACTACACTCGCGTATAACTTTGTATTAACTCTTGATCATAGTGTTTGGAGGAACTCGAACACGAGCAGGAACAAAAGACTTAGGCAACGAACTCGATAGCGGTCTCAGCCAAAAATTATGAATGAACCCAAGCTGCGATTACGGTGTGCAGCTAAAAATAGACAAAAACGACTTAAGGCAAAGAATTTTTAGATTTTCAATGAATGAGCTGTAGCTAAAAAGTTTATTTTTAACTAGAATAATAGCTAATAGCTAAAAAGTTTATTTTTAACTAGAATAAACTTTTTAGCTAAAATCTTTGAAAAGACATAAAACAAAACAGTTTTCTTGAAAATTGAAACTGTCAAAAATTTCTCTGACTCAACTTATTTTATTTGTTTTTATTTCTGCGTCAACTGCTAAGTTGATTTGTTTATTGTTTGTCAAAAATTAGTCACTCATTTGTCCATTTAACATGGACAAACCAAGATTTTCTTCAATTAACGGCAAATCTCGTATGTTTGACCAAAAACGAAAAAAGGCGACAGACGAAGGAAATAAAAGCTGTTAATTTGTTTGGGGTGCCCGATGGGTTGTGAAACCACTGACTGATTGATTTTGTTTATCTTATTCGTTTGGTATTCGTTTTCTAATGTCTAATATTAATAATTAAAACTCTGCTGCCCGCGTCATGCAGCTACCAAAATCGGATAGGTGTTAAAGCGCCAAAAGGGAGGAATATGTAAATTTTAGCGTTTGCTTTCGGTATTCGGTGTTATCTTTTTTTTTGTTCATAATTTTCTATGAAAAATGTTGCTGCTGCTATACTAGCTGGCTGACTGACTGTTGCTGTTTTCTCACATAAATCTGCCACAGGCGCATAGAAAATTTCACCCAAAAGAAACCGGAAGCTTGGCCGCCGAATGGAATGGACCCCGTGAATTTTGTCCGGGTCGCTTCGTCCGGCCGCTTAACTTTAGCGGGTGTTTATCGGAGGTAGAAATTTTCATAAAGTTTTTTTCATACAAGACACGCAGCACATTTCGCACTCCATTTTTTCTCACTTTCGCATAATTGTGGTGGGGTACCCTTATGGCTCTTTTTTTTCGTGAATCTTTTTTTTTATTTTTAGACTTTGTTCGGGCTCTGCTCTTCCACGCTCCTCATGTCAGACACTTTGTCAAAATAGCATTTGTTACGCTGTCAGTGCCAGCCACCAACGCACTGGACAGCAACAAAGGTAGCAACAACGACGGCAGCGGTGGCAGCAACAGTAACAACAACCAAAGTACAAAAAATAACAACAACCATAGTAATAACGAGCGTTATCCAAGCATCATCATTATCAACTTTTAACCATCGGTTTATGTTGTTTGCCACCGAAATGATTTAATTTTGACAGACCTTTTTTTTGCCTCCCTCTCCGTGTATTTGTGTACATTTTTTCCAGAGTTTCTTTCTTGACTTTTATGTGTGGGAGTTTTTTGGATTTTAATTTAAATTTCTTTGTTGTTGTTCCTGTTGCTGGTGTTGTCTATTTTGGTCATAATTTTTGTCGTCTTGTTGGCACGCATTGTGGTTGTTGTTGCTAGAGTTGCTGGTGTTGCCGTCGCATGAACTTTATTTGATATGCATTACCCCGGCCTGGCCTGGCCTGGCTTTCGTCTTTGTTTATTTCTTCTACGACTTCTCCTTTTTGGCATTAAGTGCTTGTAAATTGGGTCAGTGGGAAGTTACACTTCAGTCGATCATGGTTGTTGTTGCTTGTACTCCACGACGTCATGTGTCATAAATTATTTGTGCTGTGTTTTCATGAATGTGGCGATATACGAGTATGTTGGGCTGTATCCGCACTGAGAACTTTTGCCCAGCACTGTGAGCTCTGACATTTTCCCGTTTGATTTTCGTTTGCTTTACTTATTTATTTATTTACTGCCAGCTACAAATACCAGACAATTTTCTTAGACTCGCTGCAGCGGCTGCAACTGGTATTTTAAGTGCTTTTCTGCTGGGACGGCATTGATTTGAGCAATGCCAGGTACAAACACCTTTTCTCTTGTTTACGATCCTCATAAAATTCGCCAGAATTTTTCCAACCACGGCTTCCTGCCAATTTGTGGGCATAGTACATAAAACGATTTGTTTATCGTTGATGCCGTGTGATCTGATGCAAATTCCCAGAGGATTCACAATAAATTTAACCCTGATTAGCTTAGAGGTTTCATGGTAGAGATGAATTTTTTATTCGAGTCCCCTGCATCTATGCTTTCCAGTCTTTTAGTTTTCCAGCCCACCTGCCCCCAACATGATTGCAACCTATATTGGGCCGTAAAAATTCAATGCCCCATCCGCATAATCTCGTCCATGGCTCATTGAATCGGCCATAGAGCTTTAAAACGCGGCAGTCGGCATTCGGCATTCGGCAGTCAGGAAGCGCAATGTGCAATCTGAAGTGATTTTGGCTGTCTGCTGTCTAGACTCGAGATCGAGGCACACTCACATGTGCCAGCTGCAATGCGGCAATGCAGCAACTAACCGAACAAGTGCATCGGGCTTGGGATTCGTTTGGGGTTAGAGGATGCATTTGCAGTGCTTGGCTTGATTTTTATTGACACAAGTTGCTGGCTGACTGCTGACTGCTGCTCTGGCACACATTTTGCATATTTTATGAGTTCGTGTCGATGTCGTTGCCATTGCCGTTGTCGTAGTCGTTTTTGTGCAACGAGCTTTTTGTTCTTCGTCGCTGCCACAGCTCTTTGCATAATTATTGTGGAACGTATTTTCTTTTGAGTTTGATTCGAATTCTATGTAATGCCAGCTACTGAAGGTGGTTGCTTTTTATGGCCGCATTTAGTGCCTGGTGATGGTGAGCTCGTGTAGCCCATCTGTAAGTACAAATACCCACGGACATGTGACCCACTTGCTGGAAGATATTGCTACCAGCCCATCTCCCAGCCCCTGCCCCTACCCTGCTCCACCACTACCCACTGATCGCATCGCATAAATCAAGAACAGTCATTAATGTACCTGGCATGTGCATAAGCTTTTCGAGCAAATCAACATCGGCTGAGGAGGACCCCCTGCTAAATTAGTTTTCACTATATACTCACTATATATACCCATATATAAACACACAAGTACACGGGGATTTCGCTTGTTAACATTAATAATAACTTGTAATTTGCAGTCGTTGTTGAAAATCACTCACTGAGCGCCGTCAGACGATGGAAACCAACATCCAAAAACAACAAAAAAAAATACAAAAAACTAATTACAACATTTTTCACATGTGTATATATAAACATTCATTCATTCATAATATGGAGCCAGCATAATGTAATGTAAATGAGAAAACCAAGAGACGAGAAGAAACTTGACCAAAAAAAGCGCGGACTTTGAAGATCTTCCGCATGGCTGGCTGGGCTTCTGTCTCCCCCGACCTGCTTCAGCCCGCCTCACACTCCCCATGCATACTGTGTATATAGCGGCCATATCTCCCCCCGAGAGTGATCTCAGTGTGTTGTTAATTTCTGTTCATTAAGTCAGAAAATAGCCAGGTTTAATGTTCGAGCGAGGCACAAAATTAATTAAACATTTATCAAAATCAACGCCGCCTCTCATGGCTCCGCGATAACAGAGAAGCTCTGAAGATCTGAAGATCCCCCCAAAAAAAAAACACACCGTTGACATTTGGGCATTTTACGAGTATGAGTGGCATTGTTTTGGCTCTTTTCGCTTTTCGGGATCGCTTAACTCTTAACTCATTGTCATTGCTATAGTACTAGTCAAAGTACGAATGCCGCTCGAAATCGTAAACGAAACCGAAACTGAAACCGAAAACGATGCCACAAATTCCAAGCTGCGACTTGGATACAGACGTGGACTTCAACACCAATTCGGCTGTCGTTTCGAAATGAAAAATGCTCAAAAACCGACACGACCATCCAAAATAAGAAAAAAAGAAGACAAAATCCAGCTAAAACCAAAGAAACACTTGGGCTCGTTATTCTTAACTTGAGTTTTGCTTTTTTCGGGGGTCTCTTGTTTTTCATGGATTTTTTTTTTATTTTGCTTTTTTTGCCTGGCCTGTCCAATGCGATTCAGGCTCCGATGTGGATGGCCCAGTACTTGAATTGCACTTGAGTGCTGTAAATATTTTTAAAGGCTGCCTGGCCGGCTGGGAAGTTGAAACGAATCTCGAATGCCCTCCCTGAAGGCAGATGAGCCCAAAATATCGGATCGAGATGAGCCTGGCTTATTATGAGGTCAGCGGCGGGCTTTTGAAGTCATCATTGAGGCTGTCAAAAGTCATTCAGCAGGTCACTTGAAACTAATATCTATCGACAAAGTTGTACAGGCGAAAGCGGTTAAAAATTTGGGTTGACTTAAGATTCTGGGGAAACTGCAATTTGTTTCAATCACAGCTGGGTGGTCTTGGGAAACTACATAAAAAAATGGAAGTTAAAACTTTATTTATTAGTCAGTTAAAATCTCAAAAATATAAGTGCTATATGGACTTCTTGGGAGAGAACTTTTTACCTTCGGCTCCTGTTGCTTGTTTTGGCCGTGTTGTTACTTTTGTTGCCGCTCTGTAAGTCTTTCGCGTTTTTTGGCAATTTGGGTTACATTGGCCGCTGTCTGAAAAATTATCTGGCACTTATATTCACGCTTAATTGGCATTTTTTATGAAACTCGAGCGTGCTGAAAAGTGCAGCAGCAACAGCAACAGAAACACAGGCAGCCACACAACAGCAAACACAAACAAACATTCGTGCTCTTCTCGAGACTCCTTTTGCGGTTTCTCCCGGTCTCTGACAATGACACTGGCACTCAAAATCAAAGGAGTAAAATCAATTTAATGAGCAAAACATGCAATAAATTACATAGCCAGACAAATGAATTTTATTTATTTCATTTTCCATCCTTTTCCACAAATTGGGTCACATATGTATTAAAGGAATTTGTTGTTGCTCCACATTATTTTTTATGGATTTTTGTATTTTTGATTTGGTTACGTTTTCGAATCGATCTGATCAGGAAATGACCAGGCCAGCGGCCAAAGCGAATTTCAGTATTAATAATTTGAATTTTATTAATTCGATATTGAAGCAATTTATTTTATTTTGCCTCTATCTTGATTGTTGTTCCTATGATGTTTCTTAATTTTTTTTTTATTTTAGCAAATGACAAAACGAGTTCCCCCAATAGGTTGACCTTTTGCTTAATGCTATGCATGATTCTAAAGCAGTTGTGTGTTTATTGTTTCAGTGAGACTGTCCGGCAATATGTCAGAGTCAGTGCCGTAAACTGGACCAACACAACAGTAGCGACATCCCCACAGCCGCCAAGCCAATAAAATGTAAGTCGAGGAATTTGAAAAGGCATTCAATCAAAGGCATCGGGCCACTCACCTAGATCGATTTATTTGACATCAATGGCGTACGGGGCCAATAAAAGGCTGCACAGCTCCGGTTATTTGTTGTAATCAAAATGACTGATGAGCCAGCTCCATAAACTGGTTCGCATCTATTGCCCAACGCGTGGGCGTTTTATTGTTTTGGCTTGGTAGCTTTGGTAGCCAGAAATTAGAAATCTCTGATTCGATTTTAAATGCAAATTGATTTCGATCGCTATATTTAAATGCGTCTAAATTCGATTTGTTGCCTTTGTCTTAGGCACGAAATTTGAAATATTTTCGTAGTATTGATTTCTATTTGGTAGCCGTCCCGCTGCGCCAACACCGCATCGGTCATGCGGACACAAATTAATGAATGGGTTCGCTTGGGAAATTCTATCGGCCGAAGTCGGAGTGGTAGCCATAAGCATGCATCATTGACAAATCGTTGGACAAAGACTCTTCGAATCACTTTGCCAGCTTAAATACTCGTAGTTTGGGCTTTAAGCCGCGATCGCACCAGCTCAAGTGATAAATGATAGCCAAATGAGACTTGGCTTATGGCCTGCGTACACCTGTTTAGAGTCAACACGTTGTGAATGAATCGCTTCCGGCATGAATGGAATGGAATCATGGGTTTTTGCCAAACGATGATGCCAACCAGTATCGTTCTTGAGTGCAATTGACTAAATTCCATGTTTATTACTCGATTCTATCAATGGGAATAGAAAACATGTCTTTAATGGATAATTTTGTCGCTTTATAAGCCATTTGTAATTTCATTAATTTAAAAGGAGGCTTAAGGCATCAGTTTTCTTAATCAAAAGCAAAGTTAACCCAGAAAAAGTCAACATCTATGTTTGCTTCGAAGCTATTTGATTCCGCCATTAAATTTCAATTGCTGTCCTGGCATAACTGGCTATAAAGTTTTTTCTACAAAAAGTTATAGCCTGAATTGACGGTTTCATAAAAACGTGAACTGTTAAAGCTCTGCAACAAGAAAATCCTCTGATGAACACCCAGATAAATGTCAGATCGCCATGGAATAGATTCACTTCCGAAACGATCCCATCACTCAAAATTGTAGTATTTTTTTTTTGTTTTACGATTTACGACTTGAAATAAAGAAGCCTTTAGTGGCTCCTCATCCGAGGCACCTGCTGTGCCATCTCCACATCAGCATACAGCAAACAGAGCCTGGTCGTCATTATAAAGTCCAATAAATTTTCGCCAATGGTACATAAAAATTTGTCACATAAATTACAATTTGCGTGCTCCTGTCGACTGTCCAACAACGCGCACACTTGTCAGACACAGATGCAAATACTCTGGCTAAAACTAACACACTAACCGACAACCAACCGACAGTTGGCATTTCGCAATGAATTTGTAAGAAGCGAGGCGTCGGGCTGGCCCCAGTCGACCCTAATTGCCATTGAGTGTTGTCCCGGGCAAACGACTAACACTAATTGTGCGTACAACTGCAACTACTCGAACAAATCCCCGAACAGCTCAATTTGCATGCCGCAGAGGGGCGACGGAAGATGCATCTGGGGCCTGCACTCCCGTTAGAGGTGGACGCAGTCCAGCATTCTGGGCAATTAGCCTGGCCGACGGGGCTATCCCGTCCCGATCGGAGGTATGGAGACTTCACTCCGAAATGGAGCGCAAGCATAAATGTCAGCTTCAATTTGGCGTGCAATTAAAAGGGGATTCGGTGGCCAGGATGGTTACTCTGGGGATTCACTGACAGATCACCGGGGCAACAACTTTATTTGCGGATTCATTTGCCTTCTGAAAGATGAATGGGTCTGCAGCTGCCGCTGCTGGCGATAAGCGATAAACGCCAATTCAGTGGTAGAAAGTAAGGCGCTCGGAAGACGACTTTCTTTTCTTTTCGGGCAAAGAAAACTTCTGGCCCAGCTTTGAGATAAAAGAAGCTAAATTGTATCTAACTCGATTGTAGTTATAATGCTGATTGTGAAAAATTTGGGCGTTGCTCATGCAAATTATTGATTCGATTCGAGCCGATTGGATCTGGCGTCTGGCACGAGTTGGTTTCATAATTAAAATGCAGGCAAAACGGGAAAGAGTTGCGGTCACTCAGAGCTACCGCAAAATGTATAAATTATGCAAAATCAAACGGCAGCAACAGCAGCGGTAGTGGTAGCGGCAAAAAAGGTATATTTGAACACGAAAAAGCAGAGACCTTAAAATTCATATTGTTAGCAAATGTGGGCATTGTTAGTCGCCTAGCCGCTCGCCGATTGGTCCACTGAAAGTTGGCTCATTAGCATGTTAGGCACACGCCCCACACCACAGCACACGCCCCAAAAAACCAAAAGCAACAAAATATCCACAGCAGGTTGAAGTAAGCAGAACTATCCCCTGATAATGGCCACAATGCCCGGACGTACATAGTTGAGTTATCTAGCCCAGATTGTCGATGGCGGTGGTAGCTAGTTGGCCGAGATGCTGTGCCAATAAATCAAAATTATTATCCGCACATTTGGCTGTTTATGGCGGCGCATGCATTGCGACCATTTATGGCCATGGTTCCTGGTTAACGGATAGTCTGGCGGCAAAAACGGCTACAAAAAAAAAACAACAAGCATACAGCAAACGGCCTTTGAAAGAATGCCATAGTCGGATAGACGGAGTAGTCCCAGTCATCGGATCGAAACAGTGGCGCTGGCGTTGGCTTATCTTTCGAACGCAATCTGCGACCTGGAGCCGCTGGAGCAGCTTTAGCAGGCCACATTTGAATATGACGCACGAGTGGGCCAACTAGGGTGTGTGCTAAAAAATCCAGTGCCAGCATCCAGTATTCAACATCCAAGCTGGAAGTCCAAGTGCCAGTGGCCAGGTCTGGGCTTTGCTTTTTCGTCTGTGACTTGTGGTGAGCACGCTTGATTTTCGATCGACGATAAGAAATTTATAGTTTCGGCTTAAAAGGCATTAGAGTGTAATATATTTAAAGTTTGGCATCGTATCTATATAGCTACATATATTAACAACTAAAGGAGTCGCTCAGCCCATTGT
The DNA here is from genome assembly GCA_035047585.1 of Drosophila monieri. Classification (NCBI taxonomy): domain Eukaryota; kingdom Metazoa; phylum Arthropoda; class Insecta; order Diptera; family Drosophilidae; genus Drosophila; species Drosophila monieri. The sequence goes on along the minus strand of JAWNPJ010000008.1, from coordinate 333,459 downwards.
TGCTAAGCCTTTCTGGCTATGCGGCGACTCCGGCTCAGCCCAGAGCCCGTGGGTGTGTAAATCTATATGCAAATATTTGCATGCCCAGTCGCAATACAAAAGACTTAGGCAACGAACTTGGCTCGGTTGTCATAAAGTCTCTTTGCCATGCACCCGAATAAGCTAGAACGGGACGAAAGGCCGAAGCCAATATTCTTTATAGATCAACTACATGCAATCAATGAGTTGGGGAGTAGAGTTATAGCCGATTGGCGCGGTGTTGAATAAATCTAATAAACCAAATGGGAAAATCTATAAAATTAACGATACATGTATGTTTAACATGATGAATGGGAATTATAAGGTGTTTGGAAATTGACTTGAGCTAATTATAATGGAACTCGTAATGGTTATGCACTATTCTACTAAATCAAAAAGATATAAATCAAAAGATTATTAAATGAAAAGAAAATAACACTTTATGTCTGTTGAAGAAAAGCAAGAGACTAATTTATTCGCCAGAACCTGTTGGCCATTCCTCGTATGTGTTTTGTTTGCATGTTTATGAACAGAGATAGGTTTTTAGCTCAATTAATTTTTTTAGGCACAACCCCAATAATTTTCACAGATTTCCCTTTTCTCATTCCCAAGCACCTAATCCAAAATAATCCAGCCATAAAGCGACAAACTCTTGCAAATTCATTTCTATGCAAATTTCTTGTTTCCATTTGGATTTTTCCTGGAGTTTCACTTTCAATTTGTATTTGTATGGTTTTTGGTGCTTTTGTCACAGTTTCTGTTGCAGTTGCTGCACTTTGTGTTGCATTGTTGTTTGTTGTTTTTTGAGTATGACAATGTGTTTGCTTTGGTTCGCTCCGAGTTAAGTTGAGTTTCTTTTGTCTAGCAGCTGAAATTGTTTTATATGGTAAAATGCAATTTGTGCAACTTGCAAAAGCGACAAACAACAACAGGCTAAGCATCCTTTGCTATATATTGAAAGTGAAGTCTCTTAGCATATTTGTTGTTGTGTCGCTACTGTTTCACTTTGTGAAATTTGCATATTTGCGCACAGCTGCTTTTTCTATTTCTTCGGTGCTTTTCTTCACTTGCCGCCGTTGTCTTCTATTGCATTAATTTTGGCTTCTTGTCGTGGCTAATATGGTTGCTCCCAGGTTGCTGCTGCCGTACCTTGATGCTGTTGCAGCAGTTGCTACTGATGTTGCCTCTTTTGTTGATCATGTGCAGCATTTGTCGTTGGTGCTGTTACCACATTCTGCCGCTCAGGCGGTTTGTAATTAATGGTTAATTAATTGAAACGAAGTAGCTGACAATCTTAATGATCCGTAATTTGTTATTATGGTAATTTATACAAGCCAAAGCCACAGTGGCAGCAGCAGCAGCAGCAGCAACAAGAGCTACACCAACACAATAAAGGCCTTATCCGTGGTTGTCGTTGTTGGCGTTTGTCTTGTAAGACATATACAAATAAAAATTCATTAGCTTCTGAGCCGAGTGAGTTCGGATGACGGCGACAATTGTCTAATTGCAGTCACGAGCAATTTATGTACCTCGTATCAACTATGAGTTATATATATCCATATGTCCGGTATATTTATATCAGATCGGTGGTCCCTCTACATGGCCAGAGCAACGCCCACAGGTGGCCCTAAAAGCCGGGCCATAACAATAAATTGTGCTAAGCTTAGTGGCGAAGTCAAAGCACCGCAAAATAATGTCAGAGCCCAGAAATGCCAGACTGGAGGCTGACGATCTCCTCCGCCCACTCCTCCCACTTCCACTCCCGATCCCACACCCACTCCTCCCCCTATTTTTCTTTATTTTTTGTTAGTATTTTTGCAGGAAGATGAGCACGACTGGCAAACAACAACGGGCCAGAAATTTGCATCTTGACGAATTTAATGATGATGATGAAAAAGACGCCACAGAGGGAAATGGCAGAAAAAAATAGAAAAAATCATTTTGATCGAGGCAAAAAGAAACTTCAAGGAGCCCACAGACAGCACACGATGTTTGTTGAAGGCATTTTGGGATGTGGGAGTGTTGCTGCTGCTGATGCTGCTGCAGCAGTTCCCGTTGCTGCGATGCAATGCGATGTTGCTGCAATGTTGCCTTTGCCGTTGCTAGAAAATATTTATGAAGATGCCTTTTGGGTGGCATTGCGGAATGTTTGACGTTCGCTGTCTCATGTCAAGTGCTGTGTCGTTTGATGGGCAAGTGAAAATATTTTCATTGCACTTTGACATGACAGCCAAACAAATTACTAGGCGCACATAAATACTGTAAGCTTCATAGGTCCATAGAAAAGAGTATTAAGCCCAGAAGAATTCAGAGGGAGTCTGGCTGATACACACCTACTCGACGGCATGACCGGTTAAATGGCATTAATGAATGGCAGTCAGCCTTCAAACTAAATACATGGGAGCGTCACCCCTTTGTCTGTGCTGATTAGCCAGAATTTCTGGCCATTTCGGTCTCCTGGTCTCCTTTGTTTGGCTGCCAAGTGGCGCCTGCAGCGATCACGTCACAGACTCAAAACTCAGACACAAAAAAAATAGATATGGTAAAAAAATAACAAACAGCAAGAGCAACAATTGTTGGGTTTCTTTCCGATTTGATTGTTAGCCCAAAGCTCACGATTTGGTTTCAATGTCTTCTTGGATGGAGCGGTGGCCCGGGTTCGCTCGTTTGCCAAAATCAATAAAGTTATCATGATTTTCTGGCAGAGGCGTCGCTCCACGTAAATGCTTTAATACTTTAATTTCTATATATTTTCATATCAATCCAATTTGAAGGCGCCAAATTAAGTTAGCTGTCAAAATTTCTGTACATTTGGGGTGAACGCCCACCCATCGAAATCGGGCAGTCGAAACATAATCAAAATTCAGGAAAATAAACTCAATTAACATGTCACGCTTGGGCAATGAGTGCAGTTGCCTTATATTTGTTGCCTGATTTTTGTAGCCAGATTTTGTTTAGATTTTGTTGTTTCTGTTTCGGGTTTGTCATTATTATGTCGCCAGTCAAAAAGGCAACTGAAAGTAACGGCTGCCAAAATTCGTGCGCTACCGTTTTGCAATGGCTTAGAACAACGGCAGTGGCAGTGGCAGCTGAAAAAATTAACTTGTTAAAATGCAAATTTTTGACTTGGGGGGCTGACTGCTCAGCTCGGCATTTAGCCTTGTTATTACTCCGCATCGGCGGCATTGAGACTTTACCATTCCCGTATTGATTTTGATAAATGACCCCGCCGAACAATTGCCAATCATATTTTGTTGTGTTTTTGCCTTTTTTACGGGCTTTTCTGGGCTGGGTTCTGACTAACTGGCCGTATTGATTGAGCGCTGCACTAATTAAGGCATTAATCACTGTTCAGTGCCAGGCTGGCTTGGAACGTATGACGGGCTAACTGTAACCCAAAAGTAGTGTTGTCGCCGCAGAGTGGCCGCTGTGAAAGTCGTGGGGGCCCCACGAAAATTTTCACCCAACTGAGCCCCAAAACAGTGTGGGACGCCAAGATGGACATGTTCTGATACAAGTTTCATAGCAAATTTGAAATTTATTGTGCCGTGTTGCTGCGGTGCAAGGCACGACAGCAACATCATCCGCAACCGTTGCAGTTGCAACTGGCAACTTGCAACAGCGGGAGCAGCACCCACAAGCGCAAGGCCGTTACACGTTGCACACAACAAAATGATGATGCTTTTAATAAATTTTAACGGCTTTTTTGCTAGCCATTACTATTTTATAAACTTGTTGAAAAATACTACACAGCTTTAGTGCAAAATACAAAAGCATTAGCTTGATTTTGCTTTCACAACCAATATTTATTTTCGGGTAATTGAGATATATATCGAAAGCTCCTTAGTCTAGATAAATATTGTCTTCAGTGTCTCCACCATTTATGCAAATTAGCCGCGTGGGTGGCAGGACTTTCTACTCTAAACTGCACTTGCCCATTTGCATCGAAAGGCTTTCTTCCCTAGCGTTGTGCTGCTTCCAATTGATGCCTGGTTTTGATTGCTTTATGAGCTGTCGCTTGGCCTAATGTTCGGATAGTGTTTATGGTCAAGCATAAAAAACAAATGCACATACGAAAATCTGTGCAGCATCTACTGCATATGTGGCTGCAACAACAATTGCATCCGACAGTTGACAACAGCAATGGCAACGGCGGGCCAACAGACAAGAGACATGAGACAGACAACAGGCCAATCAGCAACATCTTCGTTAGCTGCAGTTGCTTTTACGGCTTTGTCATTAATCAAATGGAATTGAAATGCGCCGCGTGTACATCACACGCCGTTGTTGCATGTGTTGTTGTTGCACTGTAGCTGTTACTGCCAAGCAGCGCCCATTTGGAGTTTGCCATTTTTGCGCATTTTAATCATGCCCGTCTCGCCTGTAGTTATTTGGCGTTTTTTTTTATATGCCTGGCTATGCCAAAGAGATCTGCGCCAGCTGATAAAGCCATGGCATTGCCGGTTGCTTGTTGCTAGTTGGTGTTGTTGTTTCTGTTTCTGTTGCTATACGCTGTTAGTGTTGCTGTAGATGTTACTGTTACTGTAGCTGCCTCTGCTGCCGCCAACGCCAACGCAGGCAGCGGCCAAAATGATTAATACATCTTGATGCGATTTGGTTTGTAACGCAGGCGCAATAAAAACGTGGCTTTTGATTGACAATGGCAGCAAAAAGTTTGAGATGCCGGCCGTTGATTACTTCATTAGGCGGGGTTCGAAAGTTGCTGCTGCCACTGCCTCGTCCAGGAGGAGTACCATTTGATTCAATTATGCATTTGCATGCAATTGAAACATAAGCCACTAGCGGAATCCCCCAAACAGTTGCAGCTGCAATCGCAATCGCAATATTGCAATTGCAATGGAAATTGCCGTTGCTTGGCATCTGCAGCATTTCTTATCAGGCGGCAGTCCGCTGAGCTATTGGTCAATTGGTCAGCAAATTGCAACTGCAACTGCCACACTCGTATCCGGCTGGTTTGGTTTAGCTTTCGGGGCAGGCTCTCAACTGGTGGGCGATAATTATCTGCCTGAGAAATGATCGACTGCCTTATGGCCGGCGGTCTCACTTCGCTAACGATGACAATTTGCCGGGCAGCTACAAAAAAAAAAATTTTTGCAGCTGCATGCCTCTCGCATCAAAAAAGCAACAAAAAAAAACAACACGCACATTCAAATATCTGAGCTCCCGTGTTTTTCTGATGCGTTTTACGAGCGTTTTGCGAATGGTTTTCGTAATTTATGCGTCGGTAAAGAAAATTTCCCAATTTGAATATGTTCATGTCGTTTCCTGTGCGTTAAAATGGCAATATATCGAAAACTTGTCTTGTCGCCAAAAAGTATACCCCCTGTATTCGTTTACCCCCAGCATCATTAAATCTGTGCCGAACATGATTAACCCATTTTCTTACACAATTATCACATTGTGCACGCACACACTGCGTATACGCAACGCCGCGGAACGCCCCATCGTTTATCTCAATAAATGTGATTACGAGCCGAGGAGATGGACCGACATTCGATAAACTGCCGCTTTCCACTCTGATGGCTCCATTTTGGCCAATCGAAGTGCAATTTGATAGCGGTACGTGAAACGGCCTGGCGGAAAAAAAATATATATATGAGCCTTCAATCTGGTTTTTCCCGCGACAGTATTGTCTTCTTTGCGGCTTAGTCTTCTTTTTTTTGTAATTTGCTCTGCAAGCGGTTTGAATTATTTTAATTGATTGAGTCAGGGATTGAAGGGGTGTAGATGTAAGATGGCCAAAGTGTGGGTTAAGTGCGACTTGTTTCCAGTTTTTATGCACACGCATTTGACGATTGGTAATTGAAACTTGTTAGTGAAGACATTAAAAAATCGTTTAGCACGGTATTTGGGTTAAAAATGCGTGGAAAATCGTGCAGAAAAAAGAGCGACAAGTTTGTGCAGCAATATCGGTGGCTCCACCAAAGAAAAGCGGCCAAAGCAGAAGCAGCCAAAGCGTGTGATTTTCATTGATGGCAACACACAATAACAACAACAACAACAACAACAAAAAGAGTCAAGAGAAAATTGTGTAACCGCAATATAAAAATTCCTGCACATAAACTAATCTCAGACGACGGCTGCCTTTTGACTACCGCGTGATGCATTTTTCCTACATTTCTTCTTTTTATTTATTTGCTGCCCCCCCCTTTTTTGCATTTGACGCCCGCAACAAAGAGGAGGCCTAAGACGACCGCTAATCATACCCGGCCAGACCAAAGAAATTGTGCCGAAAATTGCCCATATATTTTCTAACCATTTTCCTTTGTCTGGCGCAATTTGCATACCCGAATAAATCATTGCTGCCTCAGCCTGTCAACTTTAAATAAATATATATGTCGCGGATAGCTCGAGCGCGCTTAATTAAAAACATTCAAATTATTGGAACGTTTTTATTTATGGCCCATAATCGGAGACCCCCACGATACCCCCCTGACATTCATACATTCAGATATCTTTTGGATTTCCGACCATAAAACCCATCATGCTATCATGTTTTTTAAATGATGCCGCCTCGGGCTGTTTGCATTGGCCAAAATGCGCTAACAATTTCTACGATTACGATTGCGATTACCATGCAGCATTGGGGGAAATAAAATGCAGCATGTACCCCCCCTTTTTTCTCCCGTTTAGACCCCAATCCCCGATGCATTCGTATTCGGATTCGAATTCGCATTCGCATGCATCTTCATCACGGCACCGCCGAAGACACGAGCACCGATGGGAAGATGCATGTGCCCGCCACATGCACCTTTACATCCACATCCATGAGATGCATCCAAACGCCAAAAAAATGCATTCACCAACACATTCATGCAGAGAAAAAAGTTTTAAGAATTTTAATAAAAATTATTTTCAAATCTTATTACTTTACAATAACTGAATATTCATTTTAAATAATATTCAGTTTACGTTAAGCTGAATATAATTTATTTTTCTCAGTGGCTGTATGGACGAAGACCACGTCCATGATTGGCTGGCCGCCAGTTATATGAGCACGTCTCCACTGGCCGCCTGGCTGACTGGCAGGCCGGTATGGCCAACTTTCTTTCCCGACTCGGTCCCGCTTCCAAATCACAATAATCGTGCTCAAATTAGTCAATATTTGAGCGCCAAAATGCTCAAACAAAGGCTTATTATTTTATTTCATATTTTTGGCTCGTTCTGCTGGAGCGCGGCGCTTTTCCCCGCTCCTGGCCATAAACTATATATAAAGTAATTTCTGCATTTTAAACATGATTATTAAGTAAACTACTAGGCAGGCCCTGGTGCGGCTGACAGTCGGCAGGCAAATGGCCTCAAATGATTACGCAGTCTTTGTTTTTGGTTTTTTGTGTTGTTGGTGAAATTTAAAAGTCTGTCTTGTTGTTTGGCCGCCCAGGCCGATGGACGAACGATAAACGAGGGAAACAAGCTCACCTTTTGGGAGCCTTTTTAAAATGTTAACTGACCGCTTAGCAAATGGCCTGCACTTGTTGCCGCATTTTGTTGCCTCCTTTGAATGTATTTAGCGATCAGGTGTTGATGCTGCTGCAGCTGTCTTGGCTATTTCCAGATGCCCCCTGCCAGCCTGATTCCCCTTTAAGATATTGCACTTAAAGTTTCTAGCAGCAGCATCAGCATCTAAAATATTTTCCAGCAGCGGCATTTTCTCTACGCTTCGCCCTTATCTAAGCTATGCAACCTCTACGTACGAGCCATGCAAATTTGTTAAGTCATTTCTGTTTGTGGTTCTCACGCTGCCACACTGCCACACAGCCACGCCGCCATAGAAACGGCAACCAGTCAGAGTAAGCCAGGGTAAGGTCCATTTTTCCATTTTTGATACAGAAATAAGCGACTTGCGAGTCGGTTTCGATGTCGGTGTCAGTGTCGGGGGAACCAAAATAAAAGGAGTAGAATCAATTTGACAATTTGAACATTTGGCACATTTGCCAGAACACGACTTGGGGGTACGTTTACTTAATAAAAAAAAAAACCTATACAGATACAGATACGGTAACTGAAATGGCCAGGTCTGTCGGTTCGATCACCTTAGGGGTATTTGTGGGATATCTGTACCTGAGCAGCAAACAGTAGCCACACACTTTATTTTTTTGCAACTATTCTAAATGCCGGGCACTTGCCGAATCTATGCAAATGAAACAAGACAAAACAAAGTTTGCTGGGCAGCGAAATATCAAATAAGCCAGGCCAAAAAACTGTCGCTGCGACAGGTTCAGCTCAGCATTAGCCAAAGTCCAAGAGATTTACGAGTCGAGCACGCCAAATGTGTTTACACTTTGTCACCCTTCTGTCAGTTTGATTTATTTATTTGCAGATAGCCGGCTAAAAGACTGAGAGTCGAAGCGGCTAAGAAACCGAGCCGAGCTGCCTCAAATTAAAATGCAAGTATGGCCGGAATGCAGGCCCGGACCATGTGGCTAGAATGAGCGAATGCGAATGTGAATGACTGATTGACTTAAGTGGCCAGCTGACAAGTGGCTTTAATCAATTGGTGTGACTTTTAATGCAATCTGGTGTTTCGTGTGTGCAAGTGCTGGAGAAATTGTGAAACCGAAAGCGAAATCGAGTTTTTTTTTTAGCGGGCTACAAGAATAGCTTGAATATTTTAGCCAAAGTGGATTCAAATTAGATTGAAGTTTATCTCCTCCTTATTTTCAAATATTTCTTTAATGAAAAGATTTATATTTGATTAACGTCCTTTGTTTTTTCTCTTACAGCTTACTTCTTTCCTAAAACTTGAACCATTTATTGGTTTTTAAGGCGCTACTCTGGCGCTTCAGGCTCACCAAATGATCGGCACCGAGGACCTCTCCGCATCGGCTGGTATGGACATCAGCGAATCGTTTCGGGCCGAGGATCTTTCGAAGGCGGACTTCTTCGACTTTGTCACCGGACCCGACATGGGCATTGGTATTGGCGTGGGCGTTGGTGTGGGCGTGGAGGCTCTTGGCGTCAGCCTACACCAGCAACAGCACCACCATCATCCCAACCACCAGCAGCATAGTCACAACAACAACAGCAGCCACATCCAGGGGGTGCACCAGCCAGTTTCTTCACAGTCCCAGCAACAACAAGGTCTTTGCAGCGGGACTGGGTCGCGGATCCATGACGCAGGTGGCGGTGGAGCAACGGGCGGCGGTGGTGGCGTCGTAGTGCCAGTGGGCAGTCGCAATGGTAGCAGCAATGGCGGTGATCCTACGTTACAAGGATACGAGGTAAGGACAAGATTTCAATTTCTTTAGTGTCTGTTCTAAGCGAAAAAGCTGGTCCTTCCTTTAAGATAAATCATTTCATCTTAACTTACTATTTTCCATAATTTGTATCCTTTCCAGTTCTGGAACCAGGACAAAGACAACAGCCGCCTTGACTCCAGCTCTTTCTTCGAGGATCTAGATCGCTACTGCTGGCAACAGCAAACTGTGACAGCATCCACCGCCAGTAATGGAGGAACCACCAGCAACAACCAGCCCAGTCCCACCTCGCCGCAATCTCACCAGCAACAACACCAACAGCAGCAACATCAACAGCAGCAGCCGCAACACCAGCAGCTGCAACAGCAACAGCAGCAAGGAAACGCTGGTAGCTCCTCGGGGGCATCCAGTGGGGCGGGAAGCAGCAGCGACACAATCAGCAGCCTCGACACCACCGACGGCCAGATCTACACCCTGACAGTATTAAACGGCGGAGAGCCTTGGCTGAAGCGCTCCGAGACGGAACAGCTGCCCAGTGCCCTGGATCTGGACAGTTTGCTGGGCAGTTTTCCGGGGTACATCAAGTCCGAATATCCATACGACGATAGCGGATTCAGCACAGATGGCAAGGATGTGATTGTAAACGGAGGAGGCGGTGGAGGAGGAGGTCCAGGCAGTATTCCCCAGGTCCAGAATCAAACGCAAACCCTGCCCTCGCTGGTCACGGCCATTTCGATAGCCGGTGGCAACGATTTGGGCCAGCAGCTGGCCCAGTTCCAGAACAACAACAACGACTGGCACATGGCAAATCACAATGCCGAAACGGAGCAGAGCACGGCGGAGTCCCTGCTGAGGAGTGCGCTCCAGGGCAAGGGCTATGGCAAGGGACTGCACATGCAGAACGGCCTGGTCATGCCGGTGGTGAAGGATGAGGATATGCGGCGATTACTGTTTGCGGATGAGACTGCGGAAGCCTTGGGATTTGCGGACTCTACGCTCAGTGCTGCCCAAATATTCGACGAGGCCCAGGGCCTGCACATCAACTCCCAGCATCAGCAGCAGCAACAGCAGCACAACGGCAACGCCAACATTATTGTGGACGACATGTTCGTGTCGCTGGACGCCTTCAGCGATGATTTCGAGAAAATGAAGCGCTTGGCCAACGAAGTCCAGCAGTTCTGCAGTGGCGGCTCCACGGGAGCACCCACTCCTGTCGGGGACTATGGTCCGCCAGGTGGGGGAGATGTGCTAATGCAAATATCCCCCAGTCCAGTACAGAACTCTGCTTCAGTGCAGTTGCAGCCACCGCAACCCCTGAAGCCGGAGGTCAGCACATCCACCTCCCCCAGTTCCGCTGGCAATGCCTCCAGGTCCTCCGGTGGAGTAACCAAGCCCAAGAAGCAGTACAAACGCAGCAGCAGCAACAACAACAATCCCAATGTGGCAAACAACAACAGCAGCAACGGCAGCAATCCCCTGGGCGGCGGCGGTGTCCTCAGCGGCAGTGGGAGTGGCAGCTCCTCCTCCAGCGGCAGTGCCAGCAGCAGCAGCAATAGTCCGCCTGCCAACTCCGGCGGCAGCTCGTCCTCCTCCTCCGGAGGCGGGCAGCGGAAGGAGCGGTCTCTGCACTACTGCTCCATATGCTCGAAGGGATTCAAGGACAAGTACTCGGTGAACGTGCACATACGCACCCACACGGGGGAGAAGCCCTTTGCCTGCTCCCTCTGCGGAAAGAGTTTCCGGCAGAAGGCCCACCTGGCCAAGCACTACCAGACGCACATGACCCAGAAGAACAACGGCAACCTGATCAAAGGAAGTTCCGGCAAGCACCAGCGGTCCAGTGGCTCCTCCTCGGCGACGACAGCGGCAGCAGCAGCAGCAGCAGCGGCGGCAGCGGCAGCAGTCTCCCTCAACCAGCGGCAAGTGGGAGGCGTGGGGCCGCCCAGCCTGCCCGTGATGATCAGCAATCCCAACACACCGCCCGGAGTGCTGCCCCCGGCCAATGGGCTGCTAACCAATCGGTAGTGACCAAAAGGAAGGGGACTTCCCGGCCAAAACTATTTCTTGTTCCTTACTCACAAAAAATGAAAGACACAAACTCGAAACACAAATGAAAATAAGAAACTATACTATAAACTATAAAAATGCCTTAAAAATACAATACTCCCAACTCGAATTTACGTCATTGATGAATTCCTATTTCAGCTTTCTGTGCAATTCCTACTATGCCCACACAAACCAATAAACACACTCGAAGCACTTCCAAATACAATACTCAATACTTAATGTACATTTATACGAAGCAAGTTAATTTTAAATGTGCCAAATTTTGAAGATTTTAATTACGCTACTACCAGTTAAAGTTAAACTTAAATAATCGTATGCTAGGCGTGTAGACATAGAAGTGTAACGAAGCTAATGAAGAAATTCTACGAGTGGTGATATCAAAATGAGGCCAAACGCTTCCTTGCTAAATGAGAGAAAACTTTAATAGTTTTTTTTTTTAATAATATTAATAATAAAATCCTCCAATTACATCCTACTCACCCGCAGTTCTTCACAGTCTTCAAAAAATAAAATAAATGAACAAAACTAGCCCAGCACGATGCGTGTTTTTCCTGTAGAATTGAAAGTATTTGTTTTCTTAGTTGCTCTGCCCAAATTAGCATAAATTTGTTTGCTAGTGTTAATGTATATATAATCATAATTAAATAAAACTAAAGCCAGCAAGGGGAATGCCAATAGTTTGAGGAAGGACTGAGCACTGACCTGAGGCACTAAATTCGAAACTAATCCTTTGAAGCTCATCCTACCACAACTCCCCCAATCGTTTCTCCTTCAAGGATCTCTTTGATCTCTCGGGCCCAGTGTTCACCGACTTCAATGGCATTCTGTATATTACTACATAACTTTAAAAATAATTATAATTATTAAATATATGTAATGTACACTCCAGCGTTCAGCAGTTGTTAACAGAATGCAGCTCAACTTGCACTTGCCATTATTTTTTGTATTTGATAAACACAAAGCAGCGCATTACTAAAGCGAACTCCCTACAATTAAATAATAACTAATCGACATTCCCCCAACTTGAGAAATAAGCCTAGACTAAGCTAATTGATAAATCAACCGTAGTTAATGGTTAATAAAACTGCCAATTATTTTGTGATAGTTTTTAATGGACATTAGCTTAAGATTACGCAAAAATATCTTCAATGGTGTTTGGGTTATGTAACGTTTTAACGATTTTTGTTATAAACTGTGTACACTTTGCAATACGAGTATTTTCTGCTAATTTATTGAACTTAATAGTTTATGTACATAGAAAGAAAGATATAGTATATATACTATATATATAATCATTTGAAAAGAGAAAGAGGGAAAGCGATCCTTGTTTGTAATCGAGCCTAGGCTAAGCCACACATCGAAAATCTTAGTTAAATCTTTGTTAGTTATTATTTATGCACACACACACAAAGACACGAAAAAGACAACAAAAACACACTCCAAACATACACATCCATCTGCGGTTAAGTTTTGCATTAATTTTTTTAGTATTGCAAGCATTAAAAATAAAGAAATCTAAAACGTTTTATTGACAATTAAGATGCGCCCCGTGTCTGCCTGGGTTAATTAGTTTCAGCTCGTTATGCGATGCGATGGGTCGGACTGGTCGACTGCTCGACGGTTGAGGTCTGAAATAATTTTCTCCAATAAAGGAGCGCGATGCACACGAAAGCGCATGCAGCTGCGCATGTCAACAGCAACTGCAACATCTGCACCACCAACAACTGCAACAGCAACAACCGCAAACAGCCACTGCAACAGGCAGGCAAGCAGGCAGGCGGCACTTGTCAGTCAAAATCAAAGTACCCGGCCCCAGACATCCGCGGGGGGGCCAACAAATGCGTGCCATCACCGCAGATTAGAGAAAATTTCTCACTCCACAATCGGGCCAACACGACTGCATCTCCGCGGCCGGCCAAGTCGTTTGAGATCGAAACATGTCGATTAGGGAATTTCAAGAGGCGCCAGTTGCCGTCGCACAGGTGGCTAACATCAGCGCGCACCTTTGGGGGAGCTCATCTACTAGCCACAACTTGGATCCTGGCTTTTTTCAGCTTCCATCTCCCAGCAGCTTCCAGCTCCCATCTCCCAGCTGCCACTGCAACAAGCACGCGTCTTAATTGCTTTCGATGTTGAACTTTGAGCCGGATAGCTGCTGTGCTGTGCAAATATTTGCCCAATGAAAATCGGGAACAGAAAGATCATCGAGTGGGGCAAAAAATAAAGACCCAACCGCAGCCGAGGCAACACGAAAGGAAAGTCATCTTTGATGGCTAGACAAATAACCATAAGCCAGCTGGATAACAAGAATCATAAAAAAGCCATCCTTTTAAGGCAAGCCCTTAATGTTGAACAAAAAATCAATTTATTTACTTTAACGCTGCGAGTCGTTAAATCGAAATATCTATTCAGTTTGGATTGTCTATTTAATTTGAGAAAGTGTAATTAAAGTTTACATATAAATTTAGTAAAGAAATATGAAATAAAAATATAAATACTTCATGTGTTTTATTTTTTCGTCCAAAAAATAAGTACCTTAAAAATATGGGCTTTGCCCTTTAGTCTGTAGCAGATAATTTCCAAAAGCCATACGATACTTGAAAATATTGCCATAAAAGCGAAGCCATACCATATATACTGAAGGTCCTGGGCCTGCATGGCCCGAAACTCTCGTCGCTGACTCAGATCCAGGAAATGCATTTCCCCTGCCTTGATCATTTCCAAAAAAGCGGTCTCCTTCCAGTGAAAGGATAACCCGGTTTCGGCTAATTCCATTATCAATCTAAGTACCGGCTCCGTGAAAACAGAGTTCTCGTTTATGGGGAATCCAAAGGGTATGTTGTTAAAGAAACAAAAGTCATTGCGCAGGCGGAACAAAGGTCTGGAGAAAATCTTCTGCTGCTCGTTAATCAGCAGCCATAGACCATTGGGAATCATATAGCCGTATCGTGTATCCAACGAATCGCGGAGTGCGAGATACTTGCTAAAGTCTGGTTCTACATAGAACATCGGCTCGTATTTGCGAAACTCCAAGAGTCTTCCGAAGAGCTCCGCGAATTCTGGCTTCCAGGCCACCACTTTCATTCTGGATTCCAAAATGTCGTCGTAACTTTGGAATTCAGGCTGCTTTGGTGAGGTCGTCACATAGCTGGAGAAGTATGAATTGTACCAGGCCGTAATCAGGATGCCCAGCACACAAATCTCTAGGTATATACCTCGAACTAGTGTGGGGGCCCTTAGCACCTCTACAAAGGACTGTCCCAGCACTCCTCTCAGGCAGCTGTCGTGCATGAGGAACTCTGTGGAGGCAATCGGATAGCCGTGGAGCCTCAAAGTACTGGTTAGAAGGCACGAAATTATGACCAAAACGCCCAAGGTTAACAAAAAGGCAGCCAGCTCAAAGACCCTGGTGTAATACTCAAAAGGTGGAACATCCGCTTCTAGGGGCATCATCAGGCACCAGTTCAGCTGCTCGTAGGGATAACTGAATCCGAACGGGGGGAAGACTGGTGGAAAAGTCAGCGCCATTGACATCTCCACGGAATTATTGCGAACTGCTTTCACTGTTTGCATTGAAGGTGCGAATTCGAACGGTTTCTTGGCGATCAGAGGCTGGACAAAGCTGCAATTGTACTTTTGCTGGAAGGCCATCATGAAGTGGCCCACAGTTCCGTCATAGACAATCTGGCCCTTTTTGTCGTAGTAGGGAATGATACGAGGCGCAGTGCCACCAATGATCACCGGCAACTGAAAGCCCCGAAAGTTCCTCAGACGATCGGGATAAAAAATGACAGATTCCTCGGTTGTTTCAAAGAGGTGTTCCTCAATCCGCAGAGTAGGGAATGGGGAATAGCTATAGAAGGTTTTTGTAAGCTAAAAGCAAAGGTTTTCTCATATAAGTAAGTATCAAGATTTAAAATTGTACCTCATAGTCCGCAAAGAGAACCATAACATTCAGCAATCTCATTTTCCAGCAGTTGGAAAATAATTTATACAACATCGTTTCACTGGCCACCGGCGTTTGTAATAAAAACATTACTCTGGCAGTGGTCATATGCCTAAGATTTAAAACCAAGGCTTTCAACAAGTCTCTTTGATCATCCATTTTGTCATTAGCCACAAGAACCAGAGATATCACACGATTATTTGTGTTATTGAAAACGAAATACGTAACTTTTTCATCCAATTGAACAACAGGAACAGGCAACTCTTCCATTAGATCTTTTGGTAAAGTACTTTCATTCAAAGCTCCATCTGGGAGGGTATAGTTTCTGTTCTTCATAAGCAGAAGGTATTCAAAGTCCAACTCCTGCTTTATCCTGCCGAGTAATTCAATTAACGTGGAGGCACTGGCCCAGCTAATCAGGCAAAGACCGCCTAGTATCCACTTTGGACAATCCATCATGATGGTCGAGGGACAACTGCATGACACTGATTGATGCGGCTGCACATTTAAAGGGTTGCTAATGAACGCCGCTAATGGTTAATTCCAATTAGCCGGACATGTTAACAAGTCCCCGGCGCAAAAAAGGCAACCAAAAATGTGAAAACTATACCCTTGGGATAACATGGAAAAACACTGATGTAACCTCAGTCCGACAACCGCGAGGACAAGCTTAATGATAGAAAAATTAGCACCATTTTTTGTATTTACTGTTAAGCTACTAAGCAAAGCGGTGAATGGATATGTTTTATTTAGGCTCTAGCATTAAAAGGTAATAGTAAAAAGCTTGATATTTTCTTGCGCCAAAACCAAACCACTTCCAACACAAATACTAACGTGGCCAAGCCCAATAGGAAACCACCGGCTATCAAAATCTTCTCCAAATCCTGTAGCTTCATGGCTCGAAATTCTTTTGGCTTTCCGCGATCCACCAGGCTCAACTGACCGGCCTTAATCATGTCCGTGAAGGCCATGTCCTGCCAACGATCCAGGAGACCCGTAGCCGTGACATCCAGAATCAGCTGCTCCAATGGCTCCCGGAATACCGAGTTAGCCGCAATGGGAAAAACAATAGGAATTGTGTGGTAGAAGCACAAGTCCTCTCGCAGGGTGAACAATGGCGAACTGAATACCTTCTGTTGCTCCTTGACCAGAGACCACTTCTCCAGCGGCATCATGTATCCGTATCGTGTGTCAAAAGAGTCGCGTAGCATCAGGAACTCCTTGTAATTCGCTTGAAATTCAAACATCGCCGAGTACTTTTCCAGGTTCTCAGACATTTGGATTAGTACCTGGTATTCCAGGGTCCAAACTACAACCTTCACTTTGGAGCTTTCGATACTCTCGTAACTCGTAAATGGAGGGAGTAAGGGAGGTGTGATTACAAAGGTAGAAAAGTACGAGTTGTACCAGGCCGTGATCAGGATGCCAAGTATGCAAATAAGTAAATAGATAACTCTAACCAAAGTTGGTGCCCGAAGTACCTCGTAGAACGGCTGAGAAAGTATTCCCCTGAAACAACTTGTGTGAAGGAAAAATTCGCTGAAACTAACCCGGTATCCATGAAGTCGTAGGGCAAGTGATAAGGTCAAAGATATCAGTAGCAAGCCACCAATAATTAGCCAAAATGCAGAGGGATGAAAGACCATTGCGTACAGGTGACTGTGAGGGACCTCCGCTGGAACTGGCATCATCAAGCACCAACTCATCAGTTCAATGGGATAGGTATAGCCCTTGAACGGAAGATTTGGATAAATCGCTGCCAATGCGAACTGTGCGCTTCCATTTCGCACAAATCCAAGCAGCTCCACGGCAGGGGGAATTGCCGACTCGTCGAAAGGATATGGTTGTACCAGCTCGCAATTATATCGTTGCCCAAAGCATTTCATAAGATTACCAACCACTCCGGAGTATTTCAACTCTCCGTTCATTCCACGATAAACAATCAACCTGGGCGAAGATCCTCCCACAACAACTGGCAACTTATAGCCAATTAGATTCTTCAGACGTTGCTCAAAAATAATGGTATTGTTTTCCAGGCGCCGCTGAATAAATTGAAATATCGGAAAAGGTGTGTAGCCGTACACAATCAGGGAGTCCTGAAATAAATATCAAACAAGGCTTTTAATACACAAATAACTTACAACATAAAATTTTGTTTCTAAAAATTATGCATCTCATTTTAGGTCTTCTGCTTATTATTCTAACTTTTGTGCTAACTTATTCTCGACCCATACGTCAGGGTAAGTTATTAACCTTCTACAGAACTAAGTAACAAAATGATCATCTCTTGTTAGAAAGATGTTCGTTTATGGCTAATCCCGGACTCTGTCATGGCCAATACACGATGTTTGCCTACGATTCTGCCAGCAATCGTTGCGTCGAGTTCCTTTATAGCGGATGTGGTGGAAATCCCAATCGGTTTGTGAGAAAAAAAGATTGTATTGAAATGTGCGAGCCCTTTTTAGATGACGAAGCAGAAATGCAAACTTCATCAGAAGAGTTGTCAACTAAGACATATCGAAACAAATCAATAACTAGGTATACGCTAGAGGAAGACCTTTCGCCAGTAGCCGCCGAATCAACGACTCAACCAATTTCAAGCAATGAACCGAATTCTACTGGAAAGCCTTTAACCGCTGACATATACAATTTGAAGCCCACATTAAAATTGACGGATGCAATGACAGTGACATCAGAAATAAATAATTTTATAGTGGATTTCAGAAAACCGCCGGAAACCTCCACAAGTCCGGAATTATTAAGTCCGGCTGAGACAAGCTCGAAGTTCGCACTTGAAAAAGCGTTCAAAGCCAACGAACCCTTTACAATGTTTAATTTATTTAATTTTAATCCCTTAAGGACAAAATCTTACCTCGAAATGCGGGGCAATGGCTAAGACATTTAGAAATTGATGCTGCCAGCACCACTCAAGAATTGAATAAATTCGAATATTCGAGTATTTTATAACCAAAAGCACAGGCCGAGTGTTTAGCAGTTTCAAAGTCAAATAAAGGAGCTTCAGACTCTCATCCACAGATTCGTCCAGAAAAGCTATGGTAAGAAAATTGTGGGAATGGTGCCTGCCGAGCGAAAATTCAGTTTCAGGCTCTTCATCCATTTGTATAAGGGGAACTGACATTTGCCAAAGAAGCTCCTGCCAAATGGGTTCGCTTTTCCCCAGCAATACAACATACTCAAAATTAAGTTCACTTTTTAATTCGTCCAACAACCGAATATAGGAGGAGTTTATCCTTCCAGGGCCAAGAAGAAACAAAATGACTACTAGATAAACCCGCTCCATTGTGAATGTCGCAATGAATTTCCTGCTCCAGCTTTTATTCTGATTTTAGATGGCAATTTTCGAGTCCCTGGGGAACAAGGTGTTGGGGAAATCCTCTGATTTATTGGGCGAGGCACGGACTTTTAGGTGTCGAGTATTTTTTGTATGAGTACCGCGATGTTTTTGCTCGTCAATAACATATTAAATATTATATTAAAACTACAAAAAGAAATCTAAAATTCTTTTTTTTCCATACTTAGTCCAGTAAGAATCTCTAAGCCATCTCACCCCCAGCAAAACAGTGTCTGTATAGATTCTTCATCAATCTTGATAAAAATGTAGAAAAAAAGTATTATTTTAATTCAAAATTTTAAAGAATATGAAACATTTTAGAAAATTGAAGAATTTATTTGCTTTATTTTCAAGGCAATCCCTTCAAAATATGGAATAGTAATGGGGGATGAATACATGACATGTGACCCTGCAATGTCACATTTTTGCCAATAATCATCCGATTCTGAAGCGGATTCTAAATATGCATCGAAATCTAGACACAAAATATTTTTTGGTTTAACTTTCTGGAGTACCCTCTTCGTAACGTGGGATGACATTATGGACCCCTGCGAAGGCCATATCCTAGTCAATATATATCCGATTCTTGTGAGGAATACCTTAAACGATTTGTTGATCGATAATCCATAAATCTGCATCAAAATCTGGAAACAAAATATTTTTTCGATTTTTTCTTAATTTTTCTGGGGTGTCCCCTTCGAAATGTGGAAAATGCATGGGGATGATATTTTTGCCCCTTGCGAAAGCCATATCTCGGCTAATATTCATCTGATTCTTAAGAGGAATACCTTAAACGATTTGTAGATCGATTTTCCATAAATCTGCATCAAAACCTGGAAACAAAATATTTTGTCAATTTTTTCTCAAATTTTCTGGGGTGTCCCCTTCGAAATGTGGAAAATGCATGGGGATGATATTTTTGCCTCTTGCGAAAGCCATATCTCGGCCAATATTTATCTGATTCTTGAGCGGAATACCTTAAACGATTTGTAGATCGATTCTCCATAAATCTGCATCAAAATCTGGAAACAAAATATTTTTTCGATTTTTTCTCAAATTTTCTGGGGTGTCCCCTTCGAAATGTGGAAAATGCATGGGGATGATATTTTTGCCTCTTGCGAAAGCCATATCTCGGCCAATATTTATCTGATTCTTGTGAGGAATACCTTAAACGATTTGTAGATCGATTTTCCATAAATCTGCATCAAAATCTGGAAACAAAATATTTTGTCAATTTTTTCTTAAATTTTCTGGGGTGTCCCCTTCGAAATGTGGAAAATGCATGGGGATGACATTTTTGCCTCTTGCGAAAGCTATATCTCGGCCAATATTGATCTGATTCTTGAGAGGAATACCTTAAATGATTTGTAGATCGATTTTCCATAAATCTGCATCAAAATCTGGAAACAAAATATTTTGTCAATTTTTTCTCAAATTTTCAGGGGTGTCCCCTTCGAAATGTGGAAAATGCATGGGGATGATATTTTTGCCCATGGCGAAAGCCATATCTCGGCTAATATTCATTTGATTCTTAAGAGGAATACCTTAAATGATTTGTAGATCGATTTTCCATAAATCTGCATCAAAATCTGGAAACAAAATATTTTGTCAATTTTTTCTCAAATTTTCAGGGGGGTCCCCTTCGAAATGTGGAAAATGCATGGGGATGATATTTTTGCCTCTTGCGAAAGCCATATCTCGGCCAATATTTATCAGATTCTTGAAAGGAATACCTTAAACGATTTGTTGATCCATTCTCCATAAATCTGCGTTAAAATCTGGAAAACAATAAATTTTTTTGTTTCCTGGGTAGCTTCCGGGTAATGTAGATTTTTAGTAATATAGACTTCTTATTAAATGATTGTTTTTTTTAAATTTATTTATTCAGCTATGTAACTGTACAAAAGAATCGGACATATCGTTGCCAGGGTTTTTAAGCTTACGAAGATTGTTTAACAACTTTATAATTCTAAAATTTTGAATGGAAAACATTTTTTTACAAATTATAAATCTGAAAATGTAAACACTCATATTTCCGTTGCCTACTTTTAAGGCCACAATGAAGTCGATTAGCAATGGAGAGTACAATTTTACCGTTTTTTTTGGATATAATTACATTGTTAAAGATCTTATTCTTTGGCAGTAATTCAATTAATAAAATTAAAAAAATTATTTTAAAAAATAGCACCCTCCTCCTCGATTCTCAAAGGTGGCACTTAAGCAAGCCTGAAAACTAAAAATAATCCGTTTATTTTGTTGTTTATTTTCGTTTCTTGTTTTGGTAATTGTTCTTGTTGTTGTAATGGTAACTGTACCTTTTGAAGTTTTTGTTGTGATTTCTTTGTTTATATTTTGTTGGTCTTTTTTTGTTGTAATTTTTTTGTTGTAATTTTTTTTTTTTGTTGTAATTTTTTTTGTTGTAATTTTTTGTTGTAATTTTTTTTTTGTTGTAACTTTTTGTTGTAACTTTTTGTTGTAATTTAAAAAAAAAATTTTTTTCCTGTAATTTTTTTTTCTGTAATTTTTTAGTTATTTATTTTAAGTTTCATGCCGGCATAGCAGGCACCCCGAGGACCCATGCAGAAGAGAACGATGACAGGACATGATCACAGCCAGCATTAAGGCGCCCACCTTAAAAATGGCCGGACCAAGGGATGCGACGACGGCCAGCTGTAGCACGGGAAAGCCTGCAAGAAAGAGTAAGTTATATACAAGATAACCCTTAAGCTTAGAAAAATACTTACTAAGATTACGAACCAAATTACTCCAATGTGACTCCTCCGAAAAACACCCCCGACAGAAGGTTACCCATGATGGGGCCCACCTGACCACTACCCCACAACACCGGGACCCAGTGGCGGTGAAGAGGATGCCAATGGCCAGGGATCATTCCCTGCCAAATTTCTCAGAGAGCATACAGCCAGGAATATGCGTGACGATACGACGGGTGTAGAAGGAAGACGGAATCAGGCCCTACAGGTAAGGGATGTTACGTGTTTCTAGGAGTTTCCCTTTTAAAAGTGTTAAAAATGCATTTGAGGACAATATGGCCCCCAGCGAAGGCTATATCTTCGCCAAAAACCATCCGATTCTTAAGCGGGATACCTTAAACGATTTTAAGATCGATTCTCCAAATCTAGGAACGATATAATTTTTATGTTTTTTATAAATTTTTTTTTGTAAGAAACAAAATAGCGTACAAGCTTCTCTGAAACGGAAAGTGCGACAAAAATAGGCAATCTGTATCCTATATATGCTTTATAAGGGTATGTAAACGTCGTCTCAGTACCAAGTTAGATTTCCTTTTCGTGTTTAATTGAATCTTGTCAAAAATTGAAATAATAAGTCAGTATAGAAATCCAGGCGATTCTAAAATGAGGCAGAAATCTCGTTTATGCGCCTGATCTGCCTGACAGATGATCGCTCTTAATGATGCTGGAAATAACAACAATAATAAAATCCATAACAACAACATAGCCATCAACAAACACAGCAAAAAAAACCGAATCCAGCACTCCGCTCATTATATTTTTCAAGCATTTATGTATATGTTGTGGTGCACTCCACTGGATTTGGCTGATGCGTCAGCACTTGACCCGCACTCAGCCCAGCCCCCGTCTCCTTCTTCCAGCCACCAGGGGCTGCTTCTTTCCCCCCGAAATCCTCACCAGCCGGAGACTCCGCCGCAACCAACTCGTTGTCCGCCAAATCGAGTTGACGTTGACGTAATACCCCGCCACTTGAGTGAGTCTCACTCAGACGCTCTTTTTTGGATTTGTCATTTCTGATTGTGGCTTCTGCTTTTTTTGGTATTTTTGTTCATTTTTTTGATGAAGTGCATCATCGCCGGCCGGTCAATTAGCTGCACATACCGAGTATCTGGCGGTTCCAGCACAAAAAGAGTGGCAGCATGGAAAGCTTAAGATGGCAGGGCACCGAATCTTGTTGGTTTTATTATTATTTTTTGCTTTTTTTTTTGTCTTTCCATCAGCTTTTATCTGCAGTTTTGTTTTTTGGACTGGAGGTCACGTAGAGTCTTTAATTGGCTGGATGGGGTATACGCAACCCGAGATGTCAATTTACCAAGAAGAGCCCCAAAGTTCATAAGTGCCTCAGGGCATTCTTGTTTGTAATCTTTTGCAACGCAATCATTTTACTTAACCCAGTTAAAAAACAAGACGAGTAATAATTACTAAAAAGTTAGTCCAGGGAAATAATACAATTTCGGTAGTTAACATTCTAACAAATATTTTAGTACTGAGTGAAGAATATTTTTTATGATTAGTATCTCTCGTAAAAGCGATAACTCATTTGCATTCAACCCAGCTATGCAACTCAGTGGAACGACCCACTTTTTTATGCCTGGAGTGTCCTTACTCCTGGCACTCGAACTGGCACTGGCACCCTGGTAATTGTTTCGGAGCTCTACAACTTCCTGGCCTGCTCAGCCAGAGATCATGGCCCCGTTTCATTTGTTCGGCAGCAGACACTGCCCCAGGAAGGTAACTCATATGTAAACGTGTTCAAGCAAAAATCTACAACTCGAACCGTAATGCAAGTGATAGTACATCCGACTATTTTTTGGGGGCTTTTGTTGTCCAGTTCAGTTATTCGGTTATTGTTACTGGCCACGAGACATGCACGAGCCAACTGTAGCCTTTTTCCACGAATCCTGCCTCCCAACTCCCTCGCCGAAAACGGTAGCCTTTTTGGGGACGGTTCCCGCCATGTAACAACCAGCTCAAGACAACAGCAACAGGCCAGGTCCGGCCCGGCCCGATCTGGCCTGGTCGCATTGAAAAGCGAAAGATGGCCAAATGGAAATGGTGAAAATGGCAAAATGGGAAAAAGGCCAAAAGCGGACTGACAAAATATTTTCGCATATGATAAATGGCATAGTTTAAAGTAAGTCGAGCACTTGCAATTGTCCACGTTCCGGCACAATGTAAATTTTCCGCCGCTGACCATTTCCGAGAGTTTTCCCGATTTCCCGGGCAAGCCATAGCTATTCGGCTAATGGTGCCACACTGAGCAGTGGTTGGCATTTTTCGCTAGGTCGCCGCTGCCCGACTGCCTGATTTATGAAAGGGCCTCATAATTTAGCACAAATATGGTCATAACTTTTTGGCTTTTACTTTTTGGGGCCAGCCAAAGCTGCTAATGAAGCAGCCGCCGCCAGAAACTGAAAACTCTCAAAACAAAAAAACAAAAAACTCAAAAAACAAAAAAAATATGGCAAACCACACAGCCAAATAAAAGCACCATGAATACTCCCAGCGAGAAACTCATTTAAGTGGATGGGCAGCCGATGGCCACTTGTTGCCATCGTTTCCTAGCAATCAGCAATGAACGTGTCATTCCTAACAGGCCAGGAACTGCCTAAACGGGAATACACTGTAAAAATAAGCAGCCAGTCCAAAGAAATAAATGTGCAAATTAAAATAAAGATGAAATGGGCAAGACTTGAAATTTTCTTTCACTTCTGTCTGAAGCATAACCATGCCGGACTATGCCTATAATCATCATCAACATTACCAGCCGCCTGCAATGTGGAGCAATCACGTCCTGGACCCGAGCCCAACTGAACCGAAGTGAACTGAGACTGCGGCTGAGAGCCTGGCCAGGGGCCCCTGCCGTTG
This sequence comes from Drosophila monieri, assembly GCA_035047585.1. Lineage (NCBI taxonomy): Eukaryota > Metazoa > Arthropoda > Insecta > Diptera > Drosophilidae > Drosophila > Drosophila monieri. The sequence continues at coordinate 309,219 of JAWNPJ010000008.1, read as the reverse complement.
CTCCAGCCATGCTTCAATAAATGTCACTCCTCGAGCTTTGCATCTAAAAATTGATGACAATAATTTGTTGCATTTGCCCAAGGGGGTGTGGCCAGCACCGATCGCCGGATCGCCAGTCGGCCGGGCTGAGACTGAAATTGCCTTGGACAGACGAAGTTGGCTTAGAGCTGTTACCGCTCCCACTCCTGTGCCCCTTCCCGCTCCTGTTCCGGCTGCTGCTGTTTTCAACACAATTTATACAAAGTGTCGCAGTTTTTGGCGCTTTGCATTTGTTGCTGACAGACTGCCCACCTGCCCGCCCCTTTGGAAATCTGCAACGGTTTGCACTTTGCCGATGCAAAAAAGGTAACATAAATTTCGTCATTTTGTCACAAGTTGTTTGTATGCGATACCACTACACGGGGAATACAATTACTCACCAATTAAATAATTATATTCCCATAAGTCCTAACAAAATAATCATACAAGGTAGATAATTTTTTATATTATAAGAATAATTTTTGTTGTCCAAATGATGTAGCATTTTCTTTGAGTGTACATCGGCAGCAGGGTTAACCAAATGCGACTGGGCTGGGCTTAATCCGAGGCTGCTGATTGCAAAGCGATTTGCCGAATTGTTTCCCCCACAATTCCATAAAAATCAACACACTCCTCTATGGCCGGTCCAGAGCCGAGCTTTGATTTGATTTCCATTGCACATTTTTCAATTTGATAAATTTATTGAATCGCCGGGGCCAAACAAATCGACTGAGATGTCGAACGGGGATAATATCGGGAAACCCAATACACCAAATATATATTAAACGACAAGAGATGGCACCGACACCGGCTCCACCACCGCCACGGCCAATGCCAATAGCTTCACATATATGGCCATGGCTTGGCAATCGTCTTGTAAATGGCTTCAATTGCGACCTTTTGGCATTCTTACGGAAACATTTCGCTAATGAAACCGATACCTCAAGTGTCAAGACACGATCCGGTTCGCATTGCCATAGGTACGGCCTGCGGTCAGTTAGTTGCTCCTGGCCAGTGGCAGTGGCAACTGCAGTATTTACCACACTCCGGCCAACTTATGGCAGCCATAAAAATGTTAAGCACAAAACATTTGCCACATTGGCACCTTTTGGCCGAAAAAAGAAGAAATTCAAATAACAACGAAGAAGATGTGGAGCACGCACGTGGCAAATGTCCCGGGGCGAAATTGGATGCTATTCTCGAATTGTCTTCTCCTGGACAGAACTGGACTCCTCCATTTGAGGTCGCAGCTGCAGTTATGCGGAAGCTGATTCCAGTCATAATTTGAAGTCTCTTTTTTTTTTTTGGTTTGTGGGCCACCTCCAGTTATAAAAACTTTCAAGAGCAATCACAGGCGAATGAGAAATGCAGTAGCCGAGGATATAATTCGAAATGGGATACTTAAAGTGATTTAGACTCGCCCAAATTAGTAGAAAGTGCCACATTATTATCTCTGATTTTCTCTGAGTCAACGTTTGAGGAGTAAGGAGTGTACAGGAGTTTTTAAGGAGTTTTTACAGTGTAAATGAGAAGAATTACAGAAATATAATAAAAAGCCAATTGAAGTTGATCACCGCCAACGGGTAACTTTAATTAAAGCGAAGTTACTTTACCTCCTAAATCTTGTGATTACAATCCAATAGAATTTTATTTATTATTTATTACCCATTTATTTTTTAATAAGGCTTTATTGGTACATCATAGTCTCTGATTAAAAGGATCCTTCTTTCACCAAATTAGCCGTCAAGAAATGGTCAGGACATGTGATTACTTCCTGGTTCCCAGATTAGAACCCTTTCCCCTGCGACAGTATTATTTCATTATAAAACTGAAATCTGGGAAGTAAATAAAAAATAATTTGTTAACAACACACACACTTGATGCCACTTTGGGAGATGCCTTGGGAAGCTGTTGCGAGTGATTTTGGCCGAAAGAAAACACGTCAAGCAATCGTTCAAAGTTGTCTCGAAGCTTGTCGGGTTGTGTTTTTTTTTCGCCATGTGGGCGTGGAGCTGCAGAAACAACCAGCAACAAGAAACAAAAGATCTGTGGACACACCAGCAACATGCAATTTCTGGTACTCCTGGGAGCACCGAGAGCACTGCCATCGGCCAACAACACACACGGCTCAGCAACAGCTTGGGTACGTGTTTAAACAAATACAATTTGCAATTATATGGCAAGCAGCAAAATCAGCATGCGATTTCCACCTGTGGCCAGCGTCATAATTCGTGGCTGTGTTTTTGGTCATAAATCTAGCGATTTACAATTATTTTTTTGGCTTTTTTTCGCTTTGCTGTTGGGTGCCTTGTTTTGGTTTTCCTTGCGGAAAATAGAAAAGCAGAAAATACATTTCGTGGCACAGTGGGACATGGACTTGGGACACAGTTCGTGTGTACGTTCGGCAACAAAAGGCATCTAAGCCAGCCAACTGCCCCTAATGGCCATTATGGTCATTTTGTTATCACTTGGTAGCAGCAGCAGCAGCAGCAGCGGCAATGGCTACAAAAAAAACTAGGAAATGCAACAAACGCCGTCTATGATCTGCTGACAGTCATAAATTTGCATAGGTCTAGCAACAGCCTCTAAAAACACCATGCCACAGTGTGGGGGACTGGGGAACCGCAAACTACACTTGAGAAGCAAGAAATGCGAGGATGCGAAATTATTTACGATGACGCTAACGAGCGACGACAGGTGGCGCTACGCATCCCGCTCGCACAGTGATAACGCAGTGCGTGGCTGCAAATTGATTTTACGGCGCCGCCCGTGTTTCAGCCCCGGGCTCCATAGCTCCATAGCCCCATCGCTCCATCGCCCATTCAGCTTGTCTAAATTATGCAAAAGACAAGTGAAAATTTCCGCTAAGCGGAGCTACCCCAAGCCTGGCTTTAACCCAAGAAACACAGTTAACGAATTCCAAGCTTTAAGTACTTGCTTGAATAGATTATTAAATTATCACAACCTTTTTATAATTTATTAAAAATTATAGACAGAATACCACAGAGCTCTTATCAAACTTTTAAGGACTTTTTATTAATCATATTAATCATAAAAAATCGTATGATCAATGGGTTAAAAATCCGTAAGCCGCCTCCCGCTGTCAATGGAATATATGCATTATATAAAATCGGCTTGAGGGATTAGCCGGCCGTTGTATGTGTAATTAAAAGTGAAATTGTTTTGCCTGCCAAGAGGTCCTAACGAGTTTCCAGCAGCTGCTAAATGCAACTGCAACTTGGCCACACAAAAACAAAAATCTGAGCACCACTCGAACTCCAGTTCGACTCGGTGATTGATGGATGAGTTTGAGTTTGTCATGCAAATTTCAACAGACTCCGCCGAGTGGCAGTCCGTCGCTGATGATGATGTTGTCTCCTGGAGTCCACCGGGGGCACCACCTTCCCTCCGTATGCTTCTCCCCACGGAAATCTGCGCTAACGAGCGGCGCGTGGTCTGGCCCAAAGTCAGTGGCCGTCCATTTTCTCGTTTCTCGCCCATATTCTGATATCATAAATATGAAGCTGTTTTTATTAAAAATTGCCTGATGCCCGAGACCAGGCCTAAGCCGCATTGGCATGTGTGTGGCATATAAATTGCATTGCGCTGGAATTTTAATGACAGCCTTTGGAAATTAATCTAACGCGTTTGCCAACCGACAGAAGAGCGTTGACTAGCCCAGTCTAACAAAAAAACACTGAGGATAAATAATTTATTTTTGGCAATATTTAAACACCAGATATTTAATCCCCACACCATATCCTTTTACTCCTTGATAAATATATCCTTTTAAAATATATTTAGCCTTGAAAAAGTAAATCAAAACAGTATTATTTTCAAAATAATTTATTTTCAGTGCAGCATCTATATCTTGTTGTGGAACAAGTTTGCCAAAGTGTCGCAGATGGTGGTTGTTGTTCCCGTTGTGCTATTGATTTTATACTGATCTGCTGGGCCTCAGCCGGGGCCCTGCCAACGCTCCGATATCCATATAGTACAGACCATATACTGGATAATGAAATCGGGGTTGTGGGGGCCGGAGTGATCCTCCGTCGATCGCTATCAGCAATGGAGGGGGAAATAAGAAGCCACCGGCTGTGGATGCGGCTTTCACTTGTCCCGCATTTGCATGGAAATTCCGCGCCAATTTCAGCGCAATTAATCGCACAGCCGAGTCCGATCTAGAGACGCCCCCAACCCGGTGCCGGGCATCCTCCGGCCTGTCCCACAGCGCCCCTCTCCTATCTGGGCGGCCATCTGCCATCCTGGCCAAAAAAAAAAACCAGTTGCAGCTCATTTGCATGGCGGCTTAATTAAAACGGTCTATGTTGGTGGGTGGGTGATGGGTGGCTCAGTGGTTGTGGGTTCGTTGGTGGCTTGGCCATCAGCAATTGCCTCGCTTTCTTTGCCAATTTCTCTCGCACACACACAGTGGCTGCTCCGCTTGCCTTTATTTATGAGAAAATTTCGTGGCACATCTGCCGACTTCCATTTAGTCAGCGGCAAAATTTACTCGCTCATAATTTAGTCACTGGCAGGAAGACAGAAAAAACAATAACCACACAGCACAACTGAGCCGGGCTTTCGTGGCCAAAACAGTGGCAAGAGTGGGCGGGCCAGTCGGCTGGGTTTTGGCCATGGGAAAAGTGGAATCTCTCGCCAGACCAGGCTGACTGATTGAGCACACCAATTTCCAGACGACGTTGAAAGTGCATTTTATCAGCTGCAACCGATCAGAATGTTAATGGTTTCGAGGGAATTAATTGAATTTGTATGTGTTTACCTGTAATATCTTTAGCATTTTATACGACTAGAATCTGGCATTTGGAATCTTGAATCTGAAATCTAGATGTTTAGATATTTAGAGTTCCCATGGATGTCAAAATAAATTAAGAGCTTAAGCTTGTATTGGGCATTAAATAAAAATTAAAAACTAATACTCATTTTAGATATTAATAAGTTTAAAGCTAGTTGCAAGGCAAGTTTATTGGATTTCCTGCATTATTTCTTAAGCCGCTTGTAGCTAAAATAAATCTTATTGTTCTATAAAGTCTGGGTAAATTCCACGTGATCTGAGCCACCATTAATGATATGCAAATATTGTCATATGCATTGGCTCCATTCTTAAAGTAGATTGGCATCTGGGCGTGATCTCCATGCTTTTCCCTTCCAATCATCTTGTCAGGGCCTGGCTAATAGATCGACCATCGTTAATGCGACAATTGAAATGCTTTCAGTTTTATTTATTTTTCTTTGTTTTTTTTTTATATTTATCCAGGCCAGAACGAATTCGGTGGCAACAAGTTGAGGAAATAGGCAACAAGGGGAGCACCGACAACAAAGCGACAAAAAACGTTGTCAATTGATTTTCTGCACTATTTCAATTGACCTCACCGCAAGTTGCTGTTGTTATTTCTGTTGCTGCCTGTAGATGTTGCTGCTGTTGCTGTTGCCGTGGATGTTGATGTTGCTTGTGACCAGTGCTTGGTGCCACGGTAGCCATGAGAGTTGCTGGTGAGATGCTGGATACTGGAGTCGGCGAATCGTAGACAGTGCAAAATGAAACGAATTAACAATTTGATGTAACTGTGATTTTTTCGTTGGGGTCTTTTTGTATTTTTTATTCCATTCGGTCGCACACGCCCTCAACGAAGCGAATTCAGGAGAAATGCTTATCGTGCTTCAAAGAAATCCAGCAATACGAACGGCAACAACAACAAAACATGAAATTGAAAATGCCAAACGCTAAAAGACAACTAGACAGACCGTACCCAACCCTTCTTCGCCTCCCAGCCCCAAATCCCCGCTGTCCCGCAGTCCGGAGTCCCCGTCTCAAGACCCACCCGGCGGATCAACAATGTAGAGCTTATAGTAAAACTGTAACGAAACCCGATTGAACCCGCCATGGGTGGCGGTGGTACAGAAACACAGCCATAGCTACAGCAATAGGCACAAGCAATAGCAACAGCGGCGGACCTGAACCTGGGACATGGACAATAACATGTACCAAAAAATTTCATTGCTGGTGCTGGGGCTGCTTTTTGCCGGCCACGATTTGGGGCCAGCTAAAAAAAATCTCTGTCAAAAATCGCTGGCGGGCAGCTGCAGGCCCAGCCCAAGCACATCCTCACGAGCAACAACACCAGCAACATCAGAGCACCAACAACATCGACAACAGCGACAACAAAAGGCCGGAATACAACAAAAAACAAAAAAAAGAAATAATTAATATGCCTCAAAATATACCGGCCAGCTTTTATGACAGCCAGGGTTCGAAGGGAGGACTGCAACTGCAACTGAATCGGGATTGCAGCTGCACTTGGACGTTGGCCGCCGGCAGCAACAGTTGCAGCAATTGCAGCAGCAGCAGCAGCAGTTTAACTAACGGCTTCTGTGCTTGTTGTGCTGCCGTTTCCGCATCTCGGTGTCGCCTCAGAATGTGCACGATTTTCCTTCAGATTCAATTTCAAGTGCAACAGCAGCAGCAGCAGCAAGAGCAATGGAAGCAACAAGGGGCAAGCGCCGCTATTAAGTCGACGACAACAACAAGCAATAACCCTAACCGATGGAGCCGCCAGCGGTGCTCCGCCAGCTTACCAGCTTCAGCCTGCCACTGTCTGCCGCTTCTTGCCGAGATTTCTATCTTTGATCTCTTACTCCACATGAAGCAGCAGCAGCAGCAACAGCAGCAGCGACGGCGGCGGCGGCGGCAACTTCCAGCCAGCAGCAACTGCAACGTGGAGCATTTGCCGCATTATGTGGCAGGGCAGCCGGTGCTGTCTGCTTGTTAAATTGCTCATTTAAACCATAACGAAATGGTCTATGCCTGAGGACAGATCCAGAGCATGTGCCTTCCTAGAACTGACACAGAAAAAAACTAACAATAAGAAATCAATTTACGTACAAGAAGATACACTTAGGAAAATATTCAAAGCTAAATGAAAGGATTTTTTTTTGCTGTGCATCTGCTTGTTTCCCTTTCCTCTTTTTGGGGATCCAAGAACCACCATCGATGCCTCGGCAGTGCAAATTGCCCGGAGTCATGTGAAGACCATGTTGCCAAAGGCATTTTTAATTAGCATGCAGTGGAAATTAGCCAGGCCCAATGCCAGTCTAGCCTTTTTCAATGGGAACGGAATCAGTTTGCCGAATGGGGGATGGGTGATGGGATTGGGATCCCATCGGATGTTTAAATTTCTCGATTTGCGTCATAAGCCTGCGTCAACATAAATTACGATCTCTGGAATCGGAATTTATCGGTGACATTGCGATAACGAGCACTGTGAAAATGCGCTTAGAAAAGGCGACAGCTTCTCAAGTGGCCCGACACACGCAATTATATTTGATATTTTTATGGCATTTGTATGTGCGTTTTTGCCTGCCACCTCAAATGTTGACATAGAAAGCTGACAATAAGCGCCGACTTAAGAGCGTTTTTTACTTTTGTTTATAATGAAAGAATTTGTCCATAATTAACCAGATTGTCGCGAATGGGCTCTCATGCCAATGACAGCTAAAACGCCGTCAACTGCTCATCGTGATCTTTTAGGCTTAAAGCAAAATCTTCATTTCGGAGAAAGAAACTCCACAGGACGGGGACTTTTTCCGGGGAATCTGCATCTCCCCGAGGGAGAATCGACTGGTCTGCTGGGGGGCACATGCCAAATTGGTGTCACAAAACCAAATCATAAATCAAGCAAATTATTATTATTATTATTGGCCGGCACATCTCGGACACATGTGAGCCACATATAGAGATATCTCCCAGCAACAGATCGTAGAACAAGCGCCAAGCTCTGTCGCTCTGTCGCTCTCCTTCTATCTGGCTATGCCTCTCCCTTTCTATCTGCAACGCTGGGGAAAAAGGCCATAAATCATGACAATACCCCAAAGCCGGCTTGGCCAAAGCCATCCTCCATGCTTCACTGGACAATCATAATAATCACAGCCGGCTGCCGCACCAGCAGCAGTAAATAAAAAAAAATGCAACAGCAGCACCAGGAGAAGCAGCAACAAAAGCTACTTACTATGTCTACGTCAAGTCGATATGCAACTGATAAAAGAAAAACTGTGTAGAAAATACACAAAAAATGAGACAAACCAAGTTGCAGAAATACACTTTATTCAGAGAGGGGTAGTATGCCGTATAACAGAGTTTGAGTTTTGATTTTTAAATATTAGTTATATTTTAAAAAAGATTTATAGACTTTATTTTTGAAGGAGGATGGTAAACTTATGGTATAAGGGTATAGTTCATTAATAATGAATCTTTAGATTGAATATTGTATCTTTTAATGTTAAACTTCGTTCAGAGCATTCCATCTTCTTGGGCTGTGGCACAGAGCTAGTTTTCCGTGGCATTGATTGTTTCCTTTGTTGGCCAGCCGCCTTCTCGCTCGCTCCCCAACAGCATCCTTCGGTGGCCAGCAAGCAGGAAAATTGACAATTGCGCACCTGCTTCATTTTCCTCGGCGGCTGCCGAACGGCAAGCGGTCAACAACAATGCCACTGCCAATGCCGCGGCATCGTCTGGTTAATGGCATTTAACGGTCACCAAAAAGCCCGCTGTGTAGCAGTAAACTTTCCCAAAAAAAATTGGAAAAATACAATAATAATAGAAAATAGGAAAACATCTGAAAGAAAAACTACAATATATATTTATGCGGCCATCCAAAGCTGGCTGGATGGCGTATGGTTAATTTTAATGCGGATACAGTGAGTTACATTGTAGCATGTGCAATTTGCATAATGCTAGGGATATATCCCTGATCCGGCATAAATATTTCATAAATTGCATAAACCGAAACGCAAGCATTGCGCATTTGCTCTAATTGTATGCTAATTCGAGCATGCCCCAAATAAATCAAAGCCAACAGAGTGAGTTATGATCGCGGATTTGCGGATTTCTGGGGCTTTTATATAGCTTTTTGGCCTGCAGCTGGTCGGCATCCTTTGTTAAGGGGCCGGGTCCTAATTAAAAACTGCTTACAGGCTTATGGGGCCTATCAAATGGCCATCACTACTGGGCCAATTAAGCTGGCCAACGGGAAATATACGAAATGAACCTGACCGCAAGATCAATGAGTCGTTGATGAAGTTGTTTTGATAACAAAAGCACCAGTCCGAGCCCAGTTTAAACTCGGCCCTGCCTTAGAAAACGTGCGCAATTTATCTAAATCAGTGCAGAGAAACTCTCCTCCTTCAGTATCCCTCAGCAATCGTCCTCTGTTTCTCTTTCTCCTTTTCTCTGGCCCGAAGCACTTGACAATTGGCATGGTATCTGAGAGTGGCTCCTAGCTTTTGAGTCCTCGGCCGGGCTCCGCTGACCAAGATAAACATCATAAATGCATTGAAATGTCATTGCCAAGTTGTGCTATCAGTCGCAGCTACCAAAAACAGCAAAACCGATGGCGATAATAACCAGAAATAAGCCCAAATCGATGGGCACGGCTTTGGTTAACTGGTAGGATGGCCAAGTGCCGTTACCCTTTATGCAATTACAAGTACGTGCAATTGCAACGAAGCTTAATTAGAGGCACAAACAGTGGTTACACTGAGAGTTATTATATAAGCTTTAAACTTCAATCTTAATATTTTAAGACAATGTGATGATCTCAAAAATATTGTAGAAACACAATATCCTCTTGACATTTAAACACTTCCATTATATGTTTGATTTTTAATTAATTTTCTAATTTATTTTCTCCGTGTAAAGGCATAAAGGAGCCTGCAAACTTGGCCAAGCACTTGACTAGCCCGCTGACTGACTGATGATTATTTATCACCGTCGTGAGTCGTGCGACAATGACACGAGATAGCCCAGAGCTGGCCTAAAGCTGGAACAGAGCCAGAGCATCGTTAGCAACATTTTGTCTGCCACAAGTGACTGACACTGGCTGCCCCTTACCGCCGGATGGACAGATGTACAGCCAAACAGACTGGCCGGGCACTCAATCTTTCAATTTGAGCTTCACTTCAATCAGTTTGGACCAGGTCGGTTCGGCGTCATCATTTTGGGCTGACGTTCTGTGAGAACGAAATTAGTTTGCAATTGGAAGAAGCTCACTCTGCTAAGTAATAACACCGAAAGAAATTACATGGCAGATATTACCTGACAAAAATTATGAATTTAAAAAATGCAAAAACCTTTCTATCCCATTTATAATGCTTTAAAAAAAACGATAGTTTCCCTTTAAAGTACTCAACTAATTTGCATTACTGAAAGAAACAGATGAAGTAGTATTTTATGACTACTTAGGAATTCGAAAATTACAAAAACACGCTATGAATGAGAATAAAAATGGTTCAGTTTACAGACCTTTTGGCGATACGGTTGGAGTACTTACAAATAAAGCATTTCATTTGTCTGGGCTTTGCAGGTAATTTAATTTTGTTGGCTAAACCTATAAGTACTACATTTGTTAAAACCGTAAAATCAGTTGGCAACTAAACTCGGAACCATGAGATTGGGATTTCCTTTATGTGTGATACTTTTCGTTGGTTGTTTCCTGCCCCAGGCCAAGGGACGTGTAGAAATAGCTGGCTTTGTGGTACGGCAAGGTAGGACTTACTGAATACTTATACCATATATCGGCAAATTTTTAGCTGCTTTTTTTTTAGAAAAGTGTCTGTTTACCCCAAAGTATGGAACTTGCAGGAAACGGTACATGGCCTTCGCCTATGACCTCATGACGAATCGGTGTGTTCAATTTTATTATAGTGGCTGCGGAGGAAATCCCAATCGGTTCGCAACAGAAAATGAGTGCCGAACCGCTTGTTACGTTATGCAAACGGATAAAACGGAAGTCTCTGATGATGACTATGTGTACGATGACACAACGCAAGCTCCGAAGGATGAAGATGCTTATTAAACTATTTTAATTTACTTTTGAACTTAATCGTAAATACTCTGCAAGTCAGCATCTAAAGCGTATAGCCTCCATCTAAGCCCACATACAAATGGCATTCAAATTCTCTGGGGCACTCCGATATCTCCGATAGGCGTTGTGCTTTATTAGTGCGTGGCTAATCCTCAATTCCAAACCAATTTGTTCTATGCGGAAGTTGTTTGTACCGCCGCCGAATGCAACGACATCAACTCGGCTAGTCAATGCAGCGGAACTAAACCATTAACGCCTCAAAAGTGCACGAGACCCGTACATTCTAATGACTTTATTATGAGCAATGCAGGGCAGTAATGGCAATGGCTCCATAGCACACACCACAGAGTCATAAGTTGTTACAGTTGATGTTGCTGCCGCTGCTGCTGCTGCACCCACAAAAACAAAACCAAAACCATAGACAAAAAGTGACGTCAGGGTGCGGCGTAGTCATCGCACTCAGCCGTCGGCTTTGGGCCTTTCAAGTGTGCAGTTAACTGAAATGAATACCGGGCTAAAATCCATTGCAAACCTAGCCCAAACACAGACCCAGAGATCAGGGCATGACAGTATATCAGTTGACGTTTCTTGGCTGGCGTTGACAATTATTTATGGTAATAAACAGTTCCGCTCAGAGCTCAGAAGGGTGGCACTCGCCTCTTCTATCGCAGATACTAAATTTCGAGATCAGATCCAAAAATACTTGCTGCCAAAGCCCACATAATACGCCTCTAATTGCTCCGAACGTCGATGTGCTACAATAACCATAAAATGTTACGATTTCCACAATTGAAATGATCAGAGACAAAAAATGCATCTGACGAGGGGGAGAACCAGTGCCAAAGGGGGGAGACAGATACTTATGTACAACCGAACACAATTCACAATTTGTAAGGCAACCAAAGTTCGGTTTCATTGTCGGCCAGTAACAGCGAAAAAATGGCAAAACAAATGGCCGGTGTCTCATTAATGCCACACAATGGTGGCAGCCAACGGCGTCCAAAATATGCAACATTCATCAATCACACAGCAAGCGAACGTAGCTGACCTAAGTCGATATGCACTGAGAAAAATGGGATTTTTTTACACATAGATTAAGGCTTTGTTCGACAAAGCGAATAAATAAATAATATCAGACACAAAAATAGAAAATGCGATAAGATATATCATTGTATCTGATATATTTTTGTATCTAGATAGTATCTACAAAACTGAGATAGGTCTGACACAGATAGTATCTAGTAATTTGGTATGGCTATCAATAGCCATATTAAAGATACTACCCACATCTTTTTATCTACAAGATACTATCTTCTGTTACTTATTTATTTAAAAAAAATAATAAAATATATTTTCCCAGTGGTTGCTGTGCGGAGCGTGCTGCACTCTGCTGGCCAACGAATGAGAATGAGTTCACGCGCTGCACTTGAGGTCGAAAACGGACGGACGGACGGCGGCCGGAGGACCGACTGTGTGCGGATTGATTTGCTTGGCGCATTTTCAAGTCAATTACACATATTTGTGGCATTTGCGGCAATTGAGTATGAAAACTCATGCGGTGGGTCGCCCGTTCGACCGGTCGTAGGTGTTGGCCGTCTGTCTATTTTATTTGTTTGCGGCTCGGTTTGTTTGCCTGTGTGCGAATGTGGCATGCCACAACATAGCGAATAAAATATACATATAGCTCGCCGCATGTGTCCGCCCACAAAATAGAGCCCATAAGCCGAGGTAGGGGCTGACCAAGTGAGTCACGTTTAGCAGTCAAGCGGTTCATAACTCATGTCCGTGTCATTGCACAACGATTCCGTGGGACACGGAACACGGTCAACTAAGGGTTAAGCGCTAGTTCTTATCAAATCAGCTGATGTCTAAGCTTTCGGACAAACACGAAGCTCCGGCTCTGATAAGAAAGCTCCAGCCAGGGCATGCGTGAGAGAAAGGTGGCGGAGAAAGAGTGTTTTGGCGACAAAGAAGAGCGATAAACAAATAAAAGCTCAGTCAACAGAGCGTAAGTTTATAAAAAACTTACTCATATTTTGTTTACTTCATGAGTAGTTACAAGTATCTTGTTATTTTGTTTGTGTTTAGTTTGAAGATAGCCGGGAAACGTCAACGTGAGAAATATTGCTTAGCTTGGGTTTGGAGATACTGTGGGAACTAATGGCGTGTCTCCATAAGAAAGTGATTTTCTTGGGATAATAAATTAAAATTAAATTAAGAAAGTCACTCAAACTCAAACTTTATATTTATATTATAAACTTATATTTTCCAGCAAATAAAGTTCAACCTTGTGTCTAAAAAATGTTTATCTTTTAAGATTTAAGAAGGAGATGATACTTAAACACCACTGGCGCCTTTATCTTATTTGATTTGTTTACCCATTTGTTTTCATATTATTCTCAACCTGCCAGAGATATAAAACACATGCCACGAGCTGCACCCATTTATCTGGGGAATTTCTTGCACAGATCATTTGTCACCTGATCGATGCAATCGGTAACCCAATCCCGTGAAGTTCAAAGATAGAACATTTAGATTTGTTTAATGTGGTGCGCCTGGCAACACAGAAAGGCGTGCTCCCCATTTAATCCAGCTGCATTCTTCCCCAATGACTGCAACTATTTTTACTACACCCGACTCTCCAGTGAATCTTCATTCTTCTCGCAGTCGCATGAAGAATCTCCACCGACTCTATCTCCGGCTGACTCTCTCCGGCTGGGCTTCTGTCAGCTTCGAACATCAAAATACGTAAACAAAAGCATATTATCGCCCAAATAAACACAAACAAAAATGTAATTGTTCTCAGAGCGCTCTTTCTCGCACTGACTCTTCTTGCCAAGTACTCGCCTGTAGATGTAACTATATGTATGTGTTTTTATATAGAAATTTCTATAAAATTTCTCCGCTCTTTCGCCCGCATTGTGAGAAGCAAAACAATCAAGTGAAAGCGCCAGCCGAAAATGTATTGTATTAAGCTCGCTGAGTGAAATAAACAGAGAAAAACATTATGGGGGAAAAAGGCGGAGAAAAACTTTCGTTGGATACATTGCACAGAGCAAAGTGCACGGCGCACGGAGCAGAGAGCGACGGAAATTGTTACGGAACTAACGCAGACCCCGGGGCCCCGAACTCAAAGTCAGTCGTCCAGTCGCAGACGAGAGTTGTCGTCGGTCGGATTGGTTTTGGTTTTAGCTTGGATAGCAATCGTCAGAACCAGAATCGTTTACGGATACGGAATCGGAGCTCAAGCCCTCGGAGTCGGTGGGAAAAATGTGCTAGATGCCAGAGAGATGTGTGGTAGATGTGTAAGATGGTGCTGTGACGATGCCAGAGAAGTAAATGAATCGCTACCGAATCCAATGAGGTTTATTCAATCAACGAAGAAAGTCCGCCCACGAACGGAAGTACTATATTTAAAGTAGAGAGACGCACACTTCCCAAATAAACTAACTAAGCGAAAAGGTAAAGGCGAATATGGTGTTGTATGTAGAAAATGTATCTGCCAACGGGCTATGATTGTAATGCGTACGTGAGTGAGTGGCTGAGAGTGAGTGTGTGTGTGTGTGTATACAATATGTTATATATATTTATATATATTATATACATGATATGGAAGTACACGCCTTTTAAGTGCAACTAGGCGAAATGCCAATAGCAAATGCGTCCCAAATAAACCAAGCCCGGGCTTTACAAGACAGACGGAATGAAAAATGATTTGCCAGACACTACGTAGAAGCGTTATAGAAATTCAAATTCTGGCTACTGGCTTTTGGCCAGCTTGCTGCCTAGGGTCAACATCCTTTGACCCAATTATGGGTTAGGAACTGTGCAATCTACGCTGCCAATTGGCATTTGCTTTGGCTGCTTTTGTCGTGGCTGTGGCTTTTACTGGAGTCAAGCCGTTTATAATGTGGCTCAATTTCCGTTGCTTTTCTCTGGGCCTGGCCTAAACGCATCCCCAGTAACCTCACTCCTCACTCCCATTTTACTGCTGACACGCCTCAGAGTTTTGCAAGCGAAAAATTATGAATAGCTTGGGTGCCAAGGGTGTACCATAAAGGGGGTTTCCAAATACATATAACTCTTTGGGCTTAGAGAAAGCATATTTAACTTTCACACGAGTGTGTATAGTAAAAAAAACATATTTCTTAACAATATCTTTGCCATAATTATATCACAAGACATTTCCTTAACTCTCTCTGGTGTTTATTGACATTTAAATTACCTTTTTTTTTACAAATACTTGAAAGGTTCAGAAAGGATGTTTGAAACCCCTTGGCCTATGGCACTGCCTTTAGAGCAAGAGAGATAAGAGGGGGATGGGATTGAGAAAGGACTCTGGGGGTTAAGGACCAGAGCCGAGGGGTGGCGGGGGGTGCGAAGTCGGTGGTGGGCGCGGCGGAGCAGGCGCACTCCTTGCAACTCTCTCACGGCCGTCTAGCTCTCGCAATCTCTCCGATTACCGTTTGCCACAGGACATGCCTAACCTACCTTTTGTTGGATTTCATAGTATGTAGTATGATAAACGATGTACTAGGCACGAGTGTGTGTAGAAGTCTGTGGGGTGTGTGTAAGCAGGTGATTATCTGTTGCCGCCGTGTATTTATCTCATTGGGGCAAAACGGAGCGGGTGCGGAGGAGGTGCGAAATGCAGCACGCTTTTAGGCGCCCGCAACGTGCGTTATCATTTTATTTCCCCAGAGTCCTTAAGTCGCTACTATGGGCGTTATACGAACTGTAAAAATAATAGCATTAGTCACAAAAACCCATTACCCATCATTCAACAAGTGAGTAATTTAGTCTCACATATTTCTCATATTTTAATTCCTTTTTTTTCCACCATCAGTCATCATGGAACCTGATAGATGTCTTTGAAATTGAGCTTCTGTTTATTTTAGTTATAGTTATAGAAGGCTATAGGGTTTCCAATTCCCAGCCACTATTGCGTGCATTTTTTGCATTCATTTTATTTTAAAAATGACTGTTTGGTGTGGGATTTCTTTTATCTTTATAGAATTTATATCCACTATCTGTATCTCGCTGAACTCAATGCGGTCTAACAGATTTATCTCATAACAATATTTAGCCCCATTGTGTGAGGAATGTGTCACGTACATATCAAAGATACTCGAACTTAATTCAAAGCGAGAAAAGCACTTCATCTGAAGCAAAGCGTCACTCGACACTCGCGGCACCTGCCGCGTCCCCTTTACTTTCGCACCTGTTCGTGCCTCCTGTCTTATTGTGCAATTTTTTTAATGGCAACCCCTCTTTTGATTGAGAGTTGAGCGTGGCTGGGTGGCTGGATGGCTGGGTGGTCGGCTTCAATGGAAAGACGGGCTAAAAGTCATTAGGGCTAAGAGCAAAAAAGGCGACCCGTAAAGGCCTGCGAAGCCACAATGCCGAAGGCGTTTTAATGAAGCACACTTGACAGTCATAATTCATTTGCAGCAAATCAACTCAGCACTGCTGCCAGACAGACACTCCTTGTCCTCCCTCCTAAAGAGGCCTTGACTTATAGCGATTACGAGTGCATGAAAGTCCATTAACGAGAATCCATTATCGCACAGAGAAAAAAAAGGTTTTGAGGCTTAAGTTCCTCACGAGAAGTAGGGAGTGAACCCATATATAAAACATTCTTTAAAGAAGTTGTTTAAAATAAAGTATAATTTCTTAATTTCAGCCTCTTTCTATAATGGGTAAGGATCAAGAGTTCCTGGAGGCAGCGCGTAATGGCAACATCTCGCACATCGAGAAGGTGCTGACCCAGAAGGCCAAGCGGGCAGGTCCTTTGGCCAGCCTGCGCCGCGGCACCGGAGTTAATGTGCAGGACAGTGGTGGCTACTCCGCCCTGCATCATGCCTGCTTGAATGGTCACGAGGACATTGTACGACTCCTGCTCGCCCACGATGCTTCCCCCAATCTGCCCGACTCCCGGGGATCATCGCCACTGCACTTGGCCGCCTGGGCGGGGGAAACGGAGATTGTTAGGTTGCTGCTGGAGCATCCATATCGACCGGCGAGTGCCAATCTGCGGACCATAGAGCAGGAGACCCCGCTGCACTGCGCCGCCCAGCACGGGCACACGGGAGCTCTGTCTCTGCTCCTGGGCCACGATGCAAATCCAAATATGCGGAACTCCCGGGGCGAAACCCCACTGGATCTGGCGGCCCAGTATGGTCGCCTGCAGGCTGTTCAAATGCTGATTCGCTCCCATCCCGAACTGATTGCCCATCTCAGCACAGAGGCCATGGAAAGGGGAACGCCCTCCCCATCCTCTCCAGCATCCCCGAGCAAGACTATTTTCCCCCACACCTGTCTCCACCTGGCCAGTCGCAACGGGCACAAAAGCGTCGTGGAGGTTCTCTTGGGAGCGGGTGTGAGCGTTAACCTTCTGACCCCTTCGGGCACAGCTCTGCATGAGGCTGCTCTGTGCGGCAAGGAGAATGTTGTGAGGACCCTCCTCAAAGCCGGCATCGATTTGGCCGCCACCGACAATGAAGGACGCACTGCCCTGGACATTCTGCGCGAATTTCCGCCGCATGTAACCAAGCATATTGTGGCTGTGATCAACAGTGCGTATACGTTATATTTAGAAATGTTATTTTGCTCATTTTTAGTTTATTTGAATATTCATTTATTATTTTTACTAAGAATTTTTTAGTCATGTGCAAATATATATATATATAAGATAATTTCTATAAAATTACTAGAAAAAGCTTATCATAGTCTTTTTCTTTCTTTTCTAGTAAAGTTTTTATAATAATGGCTTATGACTTATTTGTTACTGAGTATATAAACTTCATTATTATTTTTTTATAGACTTCCGTAATCAAATGGACACTGATGAGAGTGAAGAGGTGATCTATAGAAACTCCTCGGGACCTCCAGCCTCCGGAAGGGGCCATTCGAAACACCATTCTCAGCAACAGACACACAGCAACCACTACCATTTCAACTCCAACAATCACTTGCTGAACCATTCCCATTCCATGCAACAGTCGGGCTACAGTAAACAGCGACTTAGTGCCGGAAACGGTGGCCACTTCAACGGCGGGAAGTCCTTGGACAGTGCCCTGCAGCCGGAGGATCGCTTCTACCAGGACGTCAATGCCCATTCACCGCTGCACAGTCAGAAGTAACTAGATACTTACCTGTTTAGTGTTAGAGTCAAAGTAACATGTTTTATTCCCAATCTAGTGACATTGGTGGTGGCTATAGTGTGAGTCCCTCCTCCTCACAGAGCAGCTTCGAGCCAGCATCTGTCTCCCCCAGATCCCGCTGCTCCACGGGTGGAATTGGCCAACCCATGCAGATGAGCACCTTTGCTCCGGCGGGTCCGCCCAAGAAGCCACCACGGCGGAACCTGTCCGTCTCGCCCACCCATGCCGGACCCGGCCAGCAATTCAGTTACAGCTCGCCCTCCAGCCAGAGTCAGAGCCACGGTCACCAGCAGATCCGCCGCCAGCCGCCGAGTGATAGTCCCTACTCCCACCAGAGCCACGGAAGTGTCGGAGGGATGAGCTTTGACGAGACACAGCTCCGGGAGCGCCAGCGGAGCGATCGGTTGTACGCCAGTGCCAGGCAGAGCACTCGCTCCGCTATTGCTGGCGGGATGAGCCAAAGTTCCAGCAGTAAGAATCATATTTCTGACACAGATTTTTCAAATATTTATTAACAAAAAATATAACAAACCTTTTAAGATGACATGCTGGATCGCCAGTGCAGCAGCTCTGAACTAAATAGCGAGACTAGTGTTCCCAACTCCAGTGGAGAATCGCCGGCACCGACCACCAACTCCATGAAGCGACCTATTCCAGCACCACGAAGTGCAGCCAGTAAACTTTCAAAGGAACTCCTAAAATCCGCCGAAAATGCCACACTCAAGTCGTATAATCCCAATCGAAAACTCAAGCGCAATCGAAACAGCAGGTTAGTGGACCTTAAAGGTAAAATATCCATTAAACTATATAATTTTATTTCAATTAATTTATAGCGGGGCCAGCGTAACTGGAAAATCAAACGGGGGCGATGAAAACTGCGAGGCCAAACAGCAGATTCCCAGCAGCCCCACTCACTACAATCAACCACCGACGCCGGACCATCCGCCACCGAGCTCCAGCCAAGCGGAGAGGACCATTCACGAACGGATCCGGCCGCTGAGCCAGGAGTACAAGCGTCGGTCCGCTCTGCTCCAGTTGCAGGCTGCCCAGCAGCTGATGATCGAGACGGGGTCTTCTCCCTCGAAGCTACTGCCCACGCTGAGTACACCGGGCTATGACTACGACGACACTGTGACGGTGGTGCCCCGTTGCCCGGCTCCCTCCTCCGGATCGCTGAGCTCCAGTATTTCCTGTTCGGATCACAGTCTATCCCATTCCACGGACTATGTTGAGGAGTTCGTGAGTGATGTTCCATTTGCCGGTCTGCTCAAGGGAGCATCCCAGCTAAAGGAATCTACGGAGGCACCATCGGAAAATCAGGATAAGTCCGTTCCTCGAGTACGACCACCCATTGCAACCAAACCAGCTGTTCCGGAGAGAAAGTTCGTGAAGCCAGCCGCCACAACGCCGACCATTCAACAGCAACTTCAACCCATAGAGGCCAATGGAAATACTGCCCCAGGAACAGCTATGAAGCCTCCCCGATCACCTTCCAAGTCACCCACAAAGTCGGCAGGCAAGTCGCCTGCAAAGTCTCCGGCTAAGAGTCCTGGAAGCGGTCACTCGGCGGCAAGGAATTCGATAAATCTCCTAAGCCCCTTCAATGCCGAAGAGGCGCGGAAAAAGATCTCAGAAATCATCGAAAACTTTGGCAGCGGAATCCTCAACACCAGCATCACGCCCACCCACGACATCGAGCTGGACTTTGAGGACATGGAGGTTCCCATCGAGCGGCGGGAATTGGCCACGCGCCTGCGCACCGCCGGATTACTTCACTTGGAGCGGATCCTCTTCGAGAATGGCTACGACAACTACAAGTTTGTGGTAAGATTTGTTTATTTTTCATTAGTTTTTAAAGGCTAATAGAATGTATTTCTATCACCAGCACAATGTCTTTGAGGAGCCGGACATTCCTCTGTTGCATATTCCGGAACGCGATGCCCCCAAGCTGCTGCGGTTCGTGCAGAGTCTTCCGGCGGCGGAATTCCAGCCCCAGGTGCCGCCGAAAACGCAGCAGGAGAACAAGCACCAAGGAGTCTCCACTCTGCAGCAGTGGCTCAATAGCATTGCACTGCCCGAATACCTCGAGTTTTTCAAGTGAGTTCTCAAAGCTTAACATATTTATTTAATTTAAAATAATATCTCTTCGGAGACTGACCTACTTGCTTCAACACTCAGATAGAGTTATCATTAAATAAAATACACTATTCATAGTCACAGCCGACACTTTCAATTAAGGTTTATGAAACTAAATTAAAGATAGTGATAGTCTGACATCATTGTCGTAATATCTAATCATTTAATTTTTTGTTTTTCAGCAAACATCTCTACAACACCATCGAGAGCGTGTGCGGTGTTTGGGACGTGGAACTGCAGACTGTGTTGGAAATCAACAAGCTGGGTCACCGGAGACGCATTCTGCAATCCCTGGCCTACATCCGTCAAATGCGAGACAGTGATTCCAAGTCGTTGAAGACGCCGCTGGGGGAAAACAACGAAACCAATCAGTTGACAACGAATGGCAATGGAACTGCCAAGGAAGTCGCACCCCGGATACCAGCTAATCCAGTACAGCATCGCAACTCCATGACGGGCTATCGAAAGAGTCGGTAAGAAATGCTTTTAATAATTTCTTAAAAAATTTTTATTAATTTTGAAAGCTACTTAACAGGCCCGCACCACCACCGCCGGCTCCTCCGGCTAGGAAGACGACCCCTTCTACGGCACCACTACACATAAGGGCTCCATCGGAGCTCCTGCTGGGTCTACCGGCTAACATACGGACCACCGAATGGCGTCACTCGGCGCAGACTTTGCTCGACGAGCACATTAATTACGAGGTTCAGGTAGGTTACGAAAACAAATATTTAAAACTTTAATAATATTCTTTATTCAAAATATATTTTTTATTTATTATTCCAGTACCTCGGATCAACGGTTGTGAAAGAACTTCGTGGGACAGAATCCACCAAGAAGTCCATACAAAAGCTTAAGTCCTCAGCCGAGGGCGAAGGAAAATCAGGATCCCCCCTTTCTCTGGCCATAAGTCATCGGGGCGTAGAATTCATTGATGTGGGCAGCAAGGTATGCTACTAATTCTAAAAGTTAAATTCTAGTTAATTAATACAGGTAGAATTTATTGCAGCGAACTATCTGTGAGCATGAGATTCAGAACATAAACTGTGCCTGCCAGGACTCAGAGGATCTCCGTCACTTTGCCTACATTACCAAAGAGCAGGAGCTCCACTACTGTCATGTCTTTCTGGTTCAAAGCACTGTGAGTTTTAACAATATTGACTTAATTTTTAAGTGTTAACTAATCAATGGCACTAATTCTATTACCAGGATCTGGCCAGCGAGATTATCCTGACTCTTGGCCAAGCCTTCGAGGTGGCCTACCAGTTGGCCCTGCGCGACGGAATTGCAACGACTCCGGGTCTGCTCCTGGACAACGGAGTGCTCCAGGGCGAGTACTGTGGCGGGAAATAGAGCCAGGACCTGGCCGCAGTTCAGGCCCCAGGACAACAACCACCGCCAACACCACCGGCACCACTCGGGCCAGGTCCCAGTCACACTCTCAGTCACAGTTTAAGCCGCAATCGCGGTCACAGTCGGAGTCGCAGCCTATGCGCCAAACTATTCTGCCTCACAAGCTACGGGGCTCTGTTCAAGTTGTAGTTAGATGGATTTTTTGAAAGGACACTATTAGTTTATAGTCCTTGAGGATTTGGATTTTATACGAAGCGTTTTCTATTTATTTAACTATTTGAATGGCCAAAGAACAAGAACTACAAACGAATCGAACAAAAAGACTCAAAATGAACAAAAGGCACAACTTTTTTCCAATTAAGAGAAATGCACCAAAACCAAGATGAAGGCTTTTTTCGAGCTTCATAAATAACTTCCACGAATAGCAGAAGGATTTCCTTTTTTTATCGAGTTTTTTATTAAATGATTTTTATCATTAGATCATTTTCTGCTTGGGAATCGAATGCATCCCAAAACCAAAACATATTGAGCTATTGCATTTACTTCATTGACAAGTAAACTAAATAATACAAGAAATCAAAGTATATGGAAATGTTTTAGCGAATTTTAGGAGATAAACAAATCGAATGGAAATCACGTTTGGAAACAGATCGAAGAAATTATAAGATATTGGCTTATTAAACAATTTTATTGATGTTGAACGCTGCATGTTTCGTAGACAGATGGAATGGGAGTTGGATCGATTGAAGAGCAATGCAAATCATATCCCGCATTCATTAAAAGCTATAACCTATTGGCTAATCACACTTACTATATATATTATGCATATTACATACGACTAACTCTACCATTGATATGTATGCGTGTTGTTATATAATTTTTAATTGACTATTTAAGCGAATCGAATGAAATCAAAGGACAGACAACGCATCACGTTATAAGCAAGTTGTTGCTTACAAAATCGTAAAATGAAAATGGACTACATCGATGTGACGAGTCAGCTGCATTTTAAATATGTTTTTTGATAAATATTTGATGGATTTTTAATCGAACTTTTAACTAGTCCCTTAGTTCTTACGTAAGCAATCATCAACTAATATATGCATTTGCATTTATTCGATTGTAAGCCCTGTTTGTTTTGATTTGAGGCCAGGCCTCGTTGTTGTTATAGCCATTCTTTTGACACTCATCAGTTCATGTATTTAATAGGATATTTTAATTATTTAACCTAGACCATATTGAAGCGTGCCCCGACCCTTCTCTATCGATGTATGCGAACGCTTTAAATGTTAGCCTG
The DNA here is from genome assembly GCA_035047585.1 of Drosophila monieri. Lineage (NCBI taxonomy): Eukaryota > Metazoa > Arthropoda > Insecta > Diptera > Drosophilidae > Drosophila > Drosophila monieri. Next base: position 286,372 of record JAWNPJ010000008.1, on the reverse strand, counting down.
CTTGTGGTACAACAGATTCCATTAAGTACCTACCTACTCAATACAAAATCGAAGTTAAATACAATTACAAATCATCTTAATCCATTTTCTCTGGGCAGTAGTTTGTTATGCCATAGACACGCACACGGAACGTAAATCAATTTTATTAAGCTCTATATACAAAATCATATTCAACTCAAATCTAGCCCATAACTAATGAAATTGAATAAACCAATATAAATATATATATATCTATATACAACAAATTACAGAGAAAATTTCAAAATTTTTAAGTGTTTAGCCCCGCAAACGATCAAACATAATTGCAAGGAATGGAAACTGAATGAGGATACTAAATAAAATACATAATTAACTGAAGCCACCAAGTTGTTTAACTCTTTTTTTTTTTTGCCGCATCTGGGGTCAGGCTGCCGCCGTTTAAACGCCTCGTGATGTCAATTAAGGCCCCACTTTCCCACAGACAGTCGCCTTCGGAGAAGGACAGCTAGAGGGGGGATCAGTTACACAAAGCCAAACGCGAAAATGCGAATTTAATGTGAGCCGGTTTACGGTGCGGCGCGATGTCTTGTTGGTTTTTTATACGGCTAAATGCGTTAACCATTTGATCATGCGAATATTAATTGGCATTGGCAAACACCAAAGCGCACCTCGGCCTAATGTTGCTGGCCACAAAAAGTGCATGCGTCAAATGCTGGCCAGACGTCGAATAGGCCGAGTAACAAAACCAGCCAGAATGACGACGTCTTCAGCATCTTTAAGGTAATCTCTTCCCATTGAACGCATCGAACATTATAGCCAATGTGATAGTGATGAGGTATTTATTCCACAATTTTATACTTATTTTATATGTCTATATTTTTACTTACTTTTTATATGGATCATCATTTTTATTATACAAATAATAATTTATTTTTATTTTGATAAATAATAAATTTAATATTAAATAGCTAAAAAATATATAAAATTAAACTCGTGTCACGTATTCAACTCTGAATGCCTATCGCCTTGCGCTTAACGGTTTAAATTATTGTCTCCCCGTCTCACTCGCGTGCAATTTGTGGCACGCAGCTTATCACAATTTCATTATTATTATTATTATTATTACTATGGCCATTGCCATGGCTACATCTATCCAGCATCCAGTGTGTGTTCAGCATCTTCTCTCGCTGGCCAAGCCATTTGCCATTTCTCCGTCTGTGCGTTTATTTGTAATTGAAATTGCGTGACTTTATTCTTTGATTTCACTATTGGCCATTGCCACAGCGATAGCCATTCTGGTAATGTGCCTTTTGCGTATGAGATTGGGTGATAGTGGGCGGGGGGAGGGAGGTAGGTAGGGGAATCAACCTGCACTTGCACACTTTGCCCTCTCATCGGTGATTTATGCCTCTAACGGCGCACAACAAAGCCAAAAAGAAATGAAAGCTACGTAAAATCTGGCAAACGCTTTTTGGCTAAGCTTTCATTTTGCTGAAGCGCAATTGGGGGGAGACGCTACTTCCGATTCTGTTGGCCTGGTCCGAATGCCAGCTACCAACGGAATATTTGCCCAGCCCTTGAAAATCTCAAGTATCGCCCCTGGGGCCATGGGTGTTATATTAGTTGTTAGCGTTCAAAGCTAAACGAAAGCTCTTGGCCATTTGTATTGGCCTGGTTAATTCTGTACGCCTGCTGAGAGTCTTACCAAAAAAACCGCCAGACGCCAACAAATCGCGTTCTCTAACGAAGAGCGCTGATTATTATTAAAATATGACATATATTATACTTCAAAAACTGTTTTTTAATAAAAGTAAAATAAAAATGGATTTCTATTAAAAATATTCCGGTGAGTCAGAAATTGTTTTCAGTTCACAAGCCGCTAAGCAATCACCCTCGCTATAGAACCGATTGTCATTGCCACCACAATTCGAGTAGACGAAGGGCACACATTTTTTTTCTTGCAGCACAAAACCCCACATCCGCCGATGTCCTTTGCACCGCCCATACAGCAGATTCTTATAGCACCGAACTGTAGAATTTTAAAGAGTTTTAATTGCCTTTTGTTTCATTTTTCAATACTTACAGTCACGTACAACTGGCTTCAAAAGTGTTCTTTGAGGCTGTACAATTACGAGAAAAGGCAAAAGGCCTAGCAAAATACGAAGCAAATTCATATTAAGCCTTTGAAACTCAGAACGAAAACTGAGACCGAGGAAGGTTGCTTGGATATTTATATAAAAGTTTTTAATGGACATGTGTTTAGGTCGTTGGGAGCCAAATTCCGAGGGAAAGCGTTAAGAGTACTCCCAAAACACACGTCAATTGAGAAAATATTTTGATCAATTTTTTTGTGGAGAGCTTTATTTATTAAAAAATTTAATTTCAAGCTTGCTAGGCCTTACTTCTTTTCCGCAATCCTGGAAGGGGTTTAGGAAAGGGGAATCCTTTACAGAACTCCTCACAGTCAGTGCGGGTAAAGAAGCGATTGCGATTTCCGCCGCAATTCGAATACATAAACTTCATGCACTTCTCCCGGTGGACGTTGAAGTACCACAAGCTGCGACGGCCCTTGCACTTGCCATAATCCGGATCTTTGTAGCAAGTCTCTATTTGGCAAATAGTCCAATGAATAATAATTCTGTTTAAATCCGAATAATAAAATCATACCCTGGCGCAGTTTAAATTGTTCCTTTGCGTATTCCTCCTGCAGGGAATCGATGCGTCTGGAAAGGACAGAGATCGCAAAGAAAAGTGAAATTAGGAGAGCTAGTCGCGAGCAAAACATTTTTGTATTAATGTTATTGTTTTAAATTTTCAATTAAACTAATGCCCCTCTTATTTGAGCCATCGCTTTTATAGTAAAAAGGTTGAATTATTGAAAGGAAAACATCTGATATAACATTATTAAAGAATGGCTGTCCACCCCCGTCCATGAAAAAATGCAAAGAAAAACATCTGTGGCCCGGCAATTGCTCAACGCGTAATCAGTGGACAAAAATTATGCGACCGGTTGGTGAGCATGCGATTTCAATTAAATTTCTCAATAAATTACAAGTGCAGAAAGATATACAGAAACACGGCAAAGAAAAATGACTAAAATAATTGCACGCGTTTCCACGGCGCTTCAGTTTAGATGCATAAAATAAAAACTAACTACCAACTGGTCTGAGCCGGCATTTAAACCGGTACTTAGCACACCGATATATGATTACGCAAGCCCGGCAAATGCCGAACCCCCAAACATCACCTCCGCGCGAACTGAGCTCACCTTACCTCACCTGAGATCCCCAGAGATCAAGAGCTGTATGCACATCACACATACGCCGTGTTGTACGGCCAGCACAGTGAGAACTTTTTGAAGATTTGTAATTAATTTAATAATACTATCCCCATCGGAAAATGTATAAATACAAGTTTTTCTCTAGGTATTCACATCGAAAATGAAAACATCGGAAAAACTGTTTGGCAAAACTGAAATTCTAGATCAAGGCCACAGCCGGCTAGGCCCATAAATATAAGTCCACATCGATATCACAGCCGAGCACACGCAAAATGCGTAAACTAGTTTTGGCTCCAGGAGATCAGTGGGTCGTGAGGAGATGAATGGGAGGACTGAGGTGGAAAGTCGGGGGCCCCATTCCGACACCTCGCCCAGTATGTAGCCAAGGAAGCAATGTCAGGCAACGCGATAAATTGTCAGGCGAATGCATTTTGTCACATTCGGCTATTTTGCATTTGTAAATTACAAGACAAAACACTTAGCAGTCACCTCAGAAGTTGCTTAAATGAAAAAAAAAGAACAATTTTTGGGTTGCACTGAAACCCAATTACACATTAAAATGTAGTTGACTTTTTTCACTTGAGTCGCTGCAAATGTAGATCAGTCGAATTTATTTAATTCATTTATTATTAGAATGCAAAAAAGTAGAAACCAGGGTGTGTAGAAGGAAATGTGTTTTGCGATAAACATAAATTACTATTGCTAAATGTCAAATAAATTAGGAATTCAGAAATTATGAAAACATTTCATTATTTTCAATGCCAGAGCAATAGTTTTTCCCTACGGTTCTGATTTGAAAGCATATCGACTATTAAGTTATAGCACAGCATTAGCCAAGTGAGCAGCATTGGCCTTCGCTTGAGAGCCGGCCTTCTATAAACAAATAATACAAATTATTAATAAATGCAGTTAGCTCCAAAGTTCGGCTTGCGGCCATGACAATTTGGCCGGGCAACCGGGCTAAACCTTTAACAGAATTGATTGCACATAATTTGAATTATTTAAATGTGGCATTTGATTTTTTCGCCACTCTTCGCCAACACTTGGCAATTATGGTTATTTGAGTGACCCTTGGGGCTGCCAAGGCCAGGAAGTTGGCCCAAACTACATGGCTTATCGGCTTGGAAAAATCTCAAAATCTCTCGCCACTCCATGATTGATGACAGTTGGTTTCCCCAGCTGTTTTGGTTACTTATTTAATTTTTTTTTTTGGTCGCTCACGCAAATGAACCACATGGAAAATTGTGCAATTATTGCTAATAAAAATGTTTATGAACGTTACCTGTTACCCGATGCCGACCGGGGCTGCCAGCGATGACTCCTCTTTCTGTCCTCCACCACCGACTGGCGATATGAATCACCATAAATCTAAGAGCGGTATAAATATTTATCGCAATTTTATAATCATCCCCGGCCAGACCAGGCCAAGACTGACCGAAAAAAATGCCTCTGCGTGAACTGGCAAGCTGCCTTCTCGTGAGAATTGCACTCACATCGAAATAGTAAAATATTAACTTAAAAAAGAGTTAGTTGACTAACAGGTACTCTTACCTTACAAATAATAGCAGTGATATGCCTCACAATTCCTAAAATATGATATGAAGAAAACTAAAGACTATTATATGTTTTTATCTAAACTGAAGTATGGAAAGTAACTTTTCCTAAAAATGTAGGGTACTTGAAATATTTGACCACTGGCCATATCCACCGGCATTTTATGATAGGCAAATTTTTACCACAGCGACTGGAATTGTGGAGATAAAAGAGCCAGTCTGGGTGAAGAGGGCAAAAAGATCAGGCCGTCTGGGAAAGTGGGTTAATTAGCAGGAAGCGAAAGGAGCCATCGAAAGCACCCCACAAACTCCAAATTGCTCCAATAAAACGGGCATAGCATAACGCATCGGAATGCCCGAAAAACTTGACCCGAAAAGGCATCGGCGGCGGTCTGATCATTGGGTGCTGAGAACGCCGCGGACATGTCCAGGACGCCCGGCTCTGGTCGACGTCATGGTTAATTGGGCATTCAAATGTCAAGTTCAATTTTGGGCCACATTAGCGTTACCTATAAAAGGGCCGTTGGCTCTGCGCTCTGCATAAAATGAGATTTATTGTTGCATTTTTCCATCTGCTGCCACTGCCACTGCAACAGATACCTCTACCAGTGGTAGCACTGCCCGTGGTGGCAATGGTCCGGTGATCTGGGCCTGGCCCAAAACAATTGTCCAGACCTTGCCAGTTGTTTGCCTTTTATCGTTTGGCTTTTGAATAATTTCGGCTGGGCTCCGTATAAATTGGAATATTGTTAGAAAAATGCAAGTAAAATTTGCAAATTGCATTTACATTTTGTGTACTTTTTACTTTGATTTCGATTCGTTTTCAAAGCTTTTGGCCCAAATGCGTTTCGCAGCGATGTTGACGTGCCACTTCCGCTTTGGCCCGCTTTTCGGGCACAAGTTGGACTGCATTTTTATCGGCTCGAATGTGGAGGCTTAAATGCTCCAAATAGAAATATAAAAAGCTTGCAATTAATTTCAGTTAAATTGCTTGCCTCTTAACTATTCTAAGTGCAACCGACTAGACCACTAAAAAACCAACTTTAAATGGGGAGAAAAAAGAAGGAAAAAATACTGCACCACCGCCGACTGAGCTTTAAATCATAAAAATTATTTTGGCTGGAGTGGCTGGACATAAATCAAGCGATAAGTAAATTAAAAGCCATAAATTTGCAATTAATTTTTAATTTGTGCAAATTGATAGCCATCAACGTGTTGAAACTGCCAATAAAAAAATTATGCCAAATAAATCAAGAACTTAACAAAAACTTTGATCCAGCATCTGGCATGAAAACGCCTTTAAAGCAGCTGGAGACAAATTATAAGATTGAAGGATTAAACTTGGCCGGGAAAACTGTAAAAACTGTGTAAAAAATTTATTCGTGCAATTTGCACAGCCTCCGGTCCTATTGCCATTTTACATCTGCCAGCGTTATCTGGCCAAAAAGAAAACAGAAAATTAAACACTGGGCCAACAATCAAATTGCATTAACACCACAGTCTCCGGAGAGTCTCTCCATCACTTCACAGGTCCAAGCCGTATAAAATGCCCCTGGCTGCAACCTACGCATTGTGGCCAATAAACAAAAGTGTGAAGGTCTCTCGGGAATCCGATGGCCAACAGAATGAGGAGGAGGAAAAGGTGCAACACGAACCCCTGACCCTGGAGATGTTGCTGCTATTGCTGTTGTGCTTGGCTAGTCACTGGGCATTATTGGATGTGATTAATTATGCTGACATTAATTCGGCTAATAGAAATATATCTCGTTGCGTTGAAAATGATGTTGACGTGATTGTAATTGAAGTTGTTGCCGGTGTTGATGCTGTGCTGTTGTTGCAGTTGCTGCAGTTGCTGCAGTTGTTAGTGTGCCTGAATGGCTTTTGCCTTTAACCCGGCTGGAAAATTGCCTTTACCACTGCGTGCTGTGCAGTTTATTGCAAATTTGTTTGTATTTATGATAATTGATGGGAAGAAATGGTGAAAAGCGCTTATGAAAATTCATTTTGGCAGCTAGCATTAATCAAAACGATAATTGGCGACTGTTGTTCCGCCGTTGTTTGCTTTCACACTGGCCACGGTGATAGTGATAAAGTCAATTGGCTGGCAAGCTGTCTAAGCTTTAACTTGGAATCAAAAGACACAAAGACGGATAGAGAGAAAGAGCAATTTTTGAAAGTTCTGGGGGCTGTGGCAACAATTAAGCAGCTATGCCCGGGCCGTATAATCAACTCGGTCGCATAGCAGGCCTGAATTATTTGCCACGCAACGTCAACGTATTTAAATCAATTACAAACAGCAATTTGCCGGCAGCTTCTACTACCTCCCCCCAATCAAGGCATGCGTTTGTATTACAGATGGGATGACAACCAACAACTGCTGCAGCAGCAACAGCAACAGCAGCATCAGCAGCAACAGTAACCTGAATGGCAACAGGTCCCGCGTGGTCGTGTTAAGTACGCGTGAATTAATGTGTTGCTAGAGTCACTACGTCTTTGCAGCAAGCTGCAACATCTGCCCCAGTCTTCAGCCACGATTGCCGGTTGTTTCAGCCAAGAATTTAACAGCCAAAGCGCCGCCTGGATAACTGGCAGCCTGGTAACCAGGCGTCGCGTAATTTACGTCGATTTGATGTTGCCAACATAAATTTATCGCGCGCACATTTTTCGCTGCAGCGTCGCCTTCATGTAGTTGCAATGTCGCTGATGATTCTGCTGTTGCTTCAACTCCAGCTGCACCGAACAAATTTTCTTTAAAAGTTGCTGAGAATAATACAATTAATCTAAAAAAAAATAATGTTTATTTCATAAAAAAAAACCTTATTTTTACTTCTTAAAGAAATACTCTTATGATCATATTTTATGATCATATCTCACTTAATTTTTTTTGCGTGTGCTGCATGTTGCTGCTGTGCTTTGATTTCGCAGAGCAGCAACCAACACAAAAATGTCGCAATACAATAATGAAAAAGCAAGAAAAATCATGTTGGCATGCGGCGGTTGTTGCATTTGCTGTTGCTTTTAGATTTTCGTAAGCAACATTTTTGCCAGATATTTTTATTGACTGAAGAGGCCGCTAAAGATGAGGCACTAGCAACAGCAGCAGCATTAGCAACAGCAACAGCAACAGCAGATATTTTGAAGAGGCGCCTGCGTGTATGAAATATGGTGTTGCTGCAGCAATAGCAACAGCAACAAACACATGTGATGTTGTTTGTTGTTGGCCCGCCATGACATGTTCGAGGAGCAGGAAGTCGTTTTGCGTTTGCCTGGTGCCTTGCTTTTGGCCACATTTATGAGCTGCGCTTTGGCGGAGTTGCAAGTTGGTCGTGAGTGTGTTGCAAACGCTTTGCTCGCATGCAATATGCCACTTGATGCAACAAGGACAATATGAAAAATTCCAAAAATCCATAAGTAGTTCTTGCAGCAACGATCCTTATAGAGCATCTAGATTTCTGTTATGGATTCTATGGCATTTCCAAGGTATGTGCAACTTGCCGCAAATGATGTCATTAGTACTAGACACGACACGCAATGGAAAATTAAGAAATTAAGTGGCAACAGTTAGCAACTCGGCGGCATGTTGCTGCCGTGCAGCAGCCGTCCTGAGGGCAACACGCCAGTCTAATTGCAAGTGGATCGGAGAGCCATGCAAATTGCTTTGGTATGCAAAATTGCTACCAAGCAGCTGACAAAGAGGAACATGTTGTAGTTACAGTTGCAGTTTCTGGTGGGTGATGTGATGTGTTGTGGCCCAGCAAAGTAGTGAGCTCCGCCTTCCCAATTACAGGCGATCTGTACTGGCCATTGACAATTGGGCTTGATCGGAGCCGAGAGCGAGTGATTTATGCTCCGGTCCATTTAAAGTCCGCGGCGGTTCCATAAACAAATTGTCGCCGGGCTCTCTAAATGGCCATGGCTCTCAGTGGCCACTGCTGCTGCCATGAAATTGAGCTGTAATTGAATTGCACTGCACTGCACTCAGGATACTAGGTTCCAGTTTTTTCTCTTTTTTTTTTTTTTTGTTTTTGGCCATCTTGCAATTTATTGCACGACATTTCACAATTAAAACTCAACGACCCGCGAGTCACGTCATTAGTTTGGGCCGCAAACAAATATGGCCATGGTGTGTGTTTGTTACAAATTCAAACAATTTTACATTTGTTTTGGGCCGGTGGATAATTTGCTGTTTGACTGTGCAACAATGTTGCTGCCAATGTTTGCCCAATCATTCCAGTCGGTGCAACACATTTTGGCAGAACACACTTGCACTTGCCCGACGAGGCGGTTGATCCATAATTACCGAACTCGGCTAACGCTTTTGGGGCCAAAAATCCAATCCACAGCCCAAAACGAAATCGAAATCGAAACAGTCCGAAGACCGAGCCCAACAAGTATAAATATCATTGTCAAATGTGCTTTTAATTGATGTCGACAGGCTCCGAACACATTGGACAGCCAAGCTGGATACTTGAGTTGGTCGGACATTAGCAATAAAATATCTAATTGGCGGTCCCCCGGTCCCCGATCCGGCAATCCCCTCCCTCATTTGATTCCCTGGCAAAATGAAATTTCATTTACAACCCAGGCCAGCCCAGGTAATCGAGACTTTTGTTTAGTTTTTGTCGGTTTTCCGTTCGTGTGGCTTGTAGCGGCTCTATAAGGCGTGATTTATGCCTTCCAACTGAAATTTATTTCGTTTTTAATGAGTAATTTACACAAAATTGCATTAATTTGGCGGCCAAAGACCAGGCCCGCGACAAGTCATGGCAAATTTCTGACATTTCCTTGATTTATTTGATCTACCTACCACTGCTGAAGCGAACGAGATTTTTCCGTAATTGTTCAATTTGAATTGATTTCATTCTTTTGGGTGTCTGGCCGCCCCAAGAAAGTGGTGCCAATTATCGCAAACATAGCCAGTCGGAGGAAAACCTGGCCTGTTGCAACGATTTCCATATCCGAATGGAGTGCAAATAGTTACAGCCCCGGGAAGATGATTTAGTGTCCAGCCATCTAAGGCTCCTACATACTCGTATGTTCACGATATCAAGTATGTGTATCTGCGGGATACACATTTTAATTAATATGTACAAGCCTCACCTAATGAAGCCGGCGATCCGGGCAGGCCGACCAAGACGTCCAAGACGTGACCAACACGGCTGTCCGGTATTTTTGGTATTTTTACAACACCCCAGCTGCGGCCTATAAGAGTCGGTGATAGACAGCATTTCCATAGCGAATGCGAAATGCTGGAAAATGGTGCGAATCCGAATCCGAATTCGAATTCGAACGTGAATGCGAATGCGAATACCATTGCAAGGTGGCTTACATTATATGGCCAAAACACCTAAAGCCATGATTTATAGGTTGTGGTAAATTAAGAAATTAAAATGCTTTTATGGACAGCTCGCCGATTTGCAGCTTCTGATTTTGCGACCAAAGTCTACCCAATCCCCCATCCCCTCCACTGTCACTCTGTCGAATTAATTGCCAAAATGTTTGATAAGATTATTTTTGTGCATAAGCCGCCCACGCCGCCACAACCTCCACCCCCAACTACCCCAGCACCCAAATCACCCAAAAAAAATATTTTCTTAATTAAAATTTTGGTTGCATGCTTGGCTGAAAATTGTGTTGCTCAAAAGGCAGCAAATTGTTGCCAGATATTAATGTGGCTTTGTAATTGGTTTTTCTCAAGTCCAAGTCACGTTAAGTCAATTAAGAGAAATGAATTTTCGTATATGAACGAATGGATGGATGGATGGCGATGCTGGTAGCACTGGCAATGCCAGTTGCATAACCCAATGCTATTGCACCAACGGGGAACTAGACACTGATTCAAATAAACTTCTATAAATTATGTAACTAATCTTTATGCTTCCTAGCTTTTCTATAAATATATTATTCCAAATATTAGTGTTTTTCTCGTATTTTCTGCCAGCAGGCAATGGGAATCAACGATTTATGAGCACCTTTCATAACACTTCATTAGTTACATTTTTGGTAGAATTTATAGCTCGATTGCAATAGAAAAACGTTTAACGAGCTTGTTCTGGCTCATGGGGAAACGCGGGGCAAAACCAAACCAAATTTGGCTTGTGGAGCCATCGATGGTAACAAGTGCGTCTTCGCTTCTACTTGTCGTTGGTTGCAATATTGCCATCACAGGAACCAATTAAACCCCAACAAGCTCGAATATTTGGCGTGGAGCTAATGGAGCGTAAATGGTAATGTGTTCCAAGGCTTTGCCACAAATATTTTCTTAAGCAGTCGTTGCATAACTTCAAAAAGGGAATTAATTAAACTATTTCACAACTAGATGGGAAATTATATATCTTAATAGCAAGAGTATATTTCGTAAATTAAAAAGCAACTTAATTTTATTATTAATTAAAAATTTATTAGGACATAGTAGTCCATAGAAAATATCAAAAAAATTAAATTGTCTGAATCCATCCACAAATCATTCAAGGTAATTCCGCTCGAGAATCAGATGGATTTTGGCAAAGATATAGCCTTCGCTGTGGGTCATATTGGCGGTCCCTCACACTCTTCAAAATTTTTAAGGGGAGCCCCCAGGAAAAATTCAAAAAAATCTTAAAAATAAAATTTTCCCAGATTTGGATGCAGATTGATGGAGAATCCATCCACGAATCATTTAAGGTATTCCGCTCGAGAATCGGATGGATTTTGGCAAAGATATAGCCTTCCCTGTGGGTCATATTGGCGGTCCCTCACACTCTTCGAAATTTTTAAGGGGAGCCCCCAGGAAAAATTCAAAAAAATCTTAAAATAAAATTTTTTCAGATTTTGATGCAGATTAATGGAGAATCGATCCACCAATCATTTAAGGTATTCCGCTCGAGAATCGGATGGATTTTGGCAAAGATATAGCCTTCGCTGTGTGAAATATTGGCATTCTTACCATTCATCCAAATTTGGAAGAGGACACTCTAGAAAACGTTACGAAAAATAAATAGTTTCTATATTTTAAGGATTAATAAAATTGTACATTTTTCATAAAATGATAGACTAACGTATATTCGAATTTCGAAATTTGTTGTACATTGTTTCCAGGTAATCCGGCGTTCGATTATCATAATACTTTCAGATTCGTTATCTCCGTTGCTTTAAATGTGAGTGTGTGAGTCTCAGATTTGTTTTTCGAGAACAGCAACATGGAAAGAAATTAAAATTGTTTCGATTGTCGGCGAGGGAAGATGTTATCTGGATGGATTCCGTTCCAGCTGCTGCTGCTCGTTCTCCTGGCGAGCGGTAGCGTTCTCCATTCTGAAGCAGCCAGCTTTTGCACCAAGGCAGATCAGTGTGCCGTGGGTGAGGAGGTCAACCCAGCGGCCAGTGTGGCCCAGGCACGCTACGATCACACCCGGATCTACCAGGTGCAGTTAGCCAGCGAGGAACATGTGCGTCTTTTCCAAGCTTTGGAGTTGGCCAGCGACTCCTGCTCATTCATGGGTCACGCCCGAGTTCCGGGCCAAAAGCTAACCATTATGGTAACGGGCTCTAAGGTGGCGGACTTCGACGACCTGGTAAACAGCTACAATGTGACCCACCGCGTCCTGAACTACAACTTCCAGGCCCTCATCGACGCCAACTATCTTGAAGTGGCACCTGAAAACACTCCCGCCAATCAGTTCGACTGGAAAAGGTATCATCCTCTGGAGAGCATATACAACTGGTTGGAGAACTTGGCTAAGCAGCATCCCTCGGTGGTTACTCTTGTTGATCTGGGCTCCAGCTCTCAGGGATTGCCCATCAAAGGAGTTAGACTGACCTTTGGTCGCGAGAATGTCCCCAGTGTGTTTGTGGAGAGTGGAATACACGCCCGGGAATGGATTGCCCCAGCGACAGCCACATACATTATAGATCAACTTCTGAACTCCAAGGACCCAGAGATCCAGGAACTGGCTCGCTCCCAGAACTGGCTGATATTCCCCACAGTTAATCCCGATGGCTACCGCTACACATTCGTGGGAGATCGCATGTGGCGCAAGAATCGGGCCCTCTTCGGCATCTGCCGTGGCGTCGATCTGAACCGCAACTTCCCCTTTCACTGGAACGTGACCGGCGCTAGTGGGGATCCCTGTCGGTACGATTATTCCGGACCTGCAGCTGGCAGCGAGGTGGAAACCCAGCGGATAGTCCAATATCTAGAGCAGCACGCTCAAGCCGAAAGGATAAAAACATTCATATCCCTGCACAGCTATTCCCAGATGATCATGTTTCCCTATGGACATACACCAGATCGCGTGGACAACTACCAGGATCTGAAAGAGATTGGACAGTTGGCGGCTCAGCGAATCAAGGATGTCAGTGGACGCATCTACAAGAGCGGCAGCATCTACGAGACCATCTATCCCTCAAGTGGCGGATCAAAGGATTGGGCCCATGGCCATCTGAAGATTCCAATTACGTTCTCGTACGAGCTGCGTGGTCCGGCGGATAGCGAGGATATGTTCATCTTGTCCGCCCGGGAGATCGAGCCGACGGCCAGCGAAGCCTTCGCCTCTCTCCAGACGATCGTGCAGGAGGCCGGCAAACGTGGCTATTACAACTGATCCGTTGCTCCTCCGGAGGCAACGGTTGTAGCCAACTTGGAGAGCACCATCTGATGATGATAAATGTCGTCTGGCCTGGCAGTTCACATGAAAAACCCATTACGCGCCATCGTTTCTTAATGCTAAATAATGATGGCAAAATCATGACACAAAACTTCATAATAATGTTGGTAAATCAAAGCAAATATAGTCAGAGTCGAACAACCTTACAAAAGTAGTTGCAACTATTACAGTTACGATGCATTGTTAGTGTACCCTTGCCCCCAAATCGAGGTCCATTGGTTTTGTAGTCCATCTAGAAATAATATATAATTCTTACTGGAATTATGGTTTTAAGTCGAGGACCTCCACAGCCCTGTCTAATAGCTCCAACTATCCAATAAAAATATAACCTCGCCCAGGGAGAGTACCTAGTCTGCATCCAAGCTGCTGGGGGTTTCCAGGCTCCGTCAGAACTCAGCCTGGCAGCTGACAGGCAAGTTATGAACCTGCGCAGGCAGACAGGCAGTCAGACAGACAATATGCATGTGGCACTCTCGCAAACAGCAACAGCAACTTGCAACTAACAACGCGTTGCTGCCGACATTGCAGACTTGTTGACGGCAATTGTCGAGTTTTTGTTTTGGTTTGGATCCGTTGTTATTGCTGGTTTTGTTGTGTAGGCCATTATAATATATAGTTAGTACGACAGGAGAGCTAATACCACCACACATGCCAGACACTGGCCGGTTAATAATGTTGCTGTTGCTGCTGCGGCTGCTGCCAATGTTGGATGCAGGGATGCCTGACGTTGCTGATGTTGCTGGCGATATTGATGTTGCCATAATCACGATCTAATTTATTTACAAATTGTGTTGAAATCATACGTTCAAAGTCGTGTTTAAAAGGTTCTTTATGATTTATGCCAGCGTTGAAATGCGCCGCCGCAGCATCGCAATAACAATAGCAAGAACAATATTGCTATACACGGCCGAGTACAAAAATTTCTCACAGTCGCCGATGGCCTGAAATTGGCTACGTCTGCTTTTATGTTCACCTAATTGATTGGGCAAGTGGACCAAGTCACAGACAGTGCCTGGTCGGTTGCAATAGTGCAACCAGGAACCGCTCAGAGTCGGCTAATTTAGATTTATGGCGCAAATCGCAACTTGATGCGTGATGCCGCCAGCTCCTCCTCTATTTTCTCCAACACTCCAACCACCCCAACCACCACCACCTCCACCTGGATGAGTGTGTTGCATGCGGCCATTTGTCATCGGGCGAGGATCGTGTACTGCAGCTGCGATTTCAGGCACGATGCCTGAACCCAACCACGTCGCAGGCCCACCACAATCCAACATGAAACCTCTTTCTCTCGGCTTCGCTTGAAATCTTGCAAATGTTGATAAATTGAACGATTGTTGATCTTTACGCGGCAATTGCCCGGAGCCGTGTCACTGTGCCAGCTTGAAAATAAACATATCAACGTGATAAATAAGAGGTCCATAAGCGAGCCGGGTTATCAGAGAACCGGACACTCATGTAACCAAAAGACAGCCTCATAAATCAACAGGCTCTTTTTCTCAAAGAAACAAAAAAATGAACAAAATGTGAGCCGTTTTAATCGCTGATATCCGCTTCACAAGAAATGAAAATAAAGCCAAGTAACACAAGAGTGCGGCAAACAGGTTTGTGGAATCGGAACAATCACAACTTTGGGATCAACCCTCGCGCTCTACACTGCACTTCTCTTACTCGACATTTACTATATATTACTTATTGGTTGTGTTTATTGAATTATATGGGTTGGTTTTGTTTCTCTGTCGTTTTGTTTGTATTTGAGGGCAACTCTGCACTAGTCGCTCATTGGATGAACAGTAAAACTAGGTTTACAAAACTTTCGCCTCGGACAGATCGTCCAGGGGCTTGCTGGGTGGCGGGATCTTGTACTCCGTCTCGGGTGTCTCGTAGATCTTCTCCTCCTTGGGCTCCACCACGGACACGTTGTCGGGCAGCGGCTTCTTGGGGCCAATCTTGTTCTTGGGATCGTAGGGCAACATGATCTTGACCTTGATACCGAGCACACCCTGGCGCAGCAGGACGTGACGGGTGGCGGTCTCGACGTAGTCGTTGCACGGATCACCAGAGTGGATCATCAAACCATCGACGAACTTCATCGACTTGGCACGCTGGCCACGCAGCTTGCCGGAGACGACGACCTCACAGCCCTTGGCACCAGACTCCATGATGAAGCGCAGCACACCGTAGCAGGCACGACGGACGGCCAATCCTCCGGTGAGCTTGTAACGCAGCGACTCAGCCTGGGCGATGGCGCAGAGGCCACGGGTGGCGACCTTCTCGGCGTACAGCTCGATGCGGCCGGTCTCGAAGTTGAAACGCTTCTGGACCATGGCAGTCAGCTCGCGAATGCGACGACCCTTCTCGCCCAGGACTTGCTGGGTCTTGGTTGCCATGATGATGATCTCCGTGCGGGACGGGGTCACACGCACCTCCACGCCGGAGTAGCCATCCTCAGCGAGCTCGCGGGTCAGGAACTCGTTCAGCTCGGCCTTGAAGATTCCGTCGGAGACGAACTGAAACCAAAATGGGAAACCGTTATTACTACCTATCCCGAGAACATATCGTTTTGTTATTATTTCCACGCTGCTCCACACAAATTTTGACGCCCAGCAGTTTGAGGTTAGCCCCGATGGACAGCCAATTTCTCATTTTCCCGGCGTTTCTTTCACATAACTTCGAACGTATTATGACCGACGGATGCGGTGGCTCATTTCAGCCATTTCCCAGGGCATTTTTCCCCAAATTACCTTGCGTTTCTTTGAAATTGGCAGGGTGGCGTTCATTTTGACGACTCGCACGGAAACGTGGTAAGCAGAAAAGAGGGAGCCAGAGCTGCCAGAGTTGCCAGTAGAGCAAAAAACGTTGCCACAAGATGCAATTTCAAGCGGTTGCCAGACTTTACTCTGTTATCGATAGTTTACTGAGTAAGCTTTACTCTTATAAGAATGTGCTCGGTAACAACCCTGAAAAATAATATGACAGTTGAAAGATTTTGGAAAGAATTTATACAATTATTTGAAAACAAAATACAAAAGCATTATTTTACTACTTTTTGTTAGGTTTTGTATTTTCTATTTATCCTATTCAATTACATTAGATGATGACAACGTTAAATATTCGTTTTGGGGAATGTTGTTATTAAGTTTTAACGTATGATTTCCTTTAAATGAATAAAACATTTCCAAAGGGTATTTTAAACTCTTGTTTTTGTATGTTTATAAAATTTGATTTCCTTAACAGCTGGTCTTCCTCTATCAGCTGTTATTGTGAGTTAACAGTTATCAGTACCCTGACAAGTGCTGCCATCTTTTTTATGGGAAATCAAGCTAATCTAGAGGAAAGTGTAATTTTCACCTTAATAAAGCTTAACTGAAAAAGTTAATCATCGGAGCTTATTATAAATTTATAGACATTAATTTTTATATTCAATTTTTTATAAATTGATTAAGTACGCTATATATTAAACGAAACATAAAATTAGAGCTAGCAGAAAAATACTTGACACGGCATCTCTATGCCCTAGGAGAATGGCAACCCTCTCGACCACAAAAGCAAAACAAAGCAAGGCAAACGCAATTGCGTCTCAAACGAGAGGATAAAACCAATTTAGATCGCTCTTGGAAATCAAAAATGTCGGAAATTAAGGCGTTGGAGCACGCCACCCTCAAGGTGCCATACGAGATGTTGAACAAGCGCTTCCGTTCCGCACAGAAGATCATCGACCGAGAGGTGGACCAAGTAACAAATGTCTCAAGGCAAGTGGAAAAGGCTCTAGAGGCGGAGGGCCCCATACTGGCGGATGTGACCAAACTGATGGGCAACGTGGCCCAGAAGCTGCAGGTACTCAAGCGAAAGGCCGAGGAGAGCATTGCTGACGAACTGAGCGTGACACAGATTTGCAAACGCAAGCTAGAGCACCTCAAGGGCATAACGCCCCCGAACAGTGTGACTGGGGACCTCTGGCAGGGGTCGGTGGACCAGTGGAAGCGCATTCGGTTAGATCGCTTGGTCATCGAGCACTTGCTGCGCATGGGCTACTACGAAACGGCCGAGGAGCTGGCTGCCAGATCGGATGTGCGTCACCTTACTAACCTGGACATCTTCCAGACCTCTCGCGAAGTGGAGGATGATTTGGCCAACCACAGCACCACCAAGTGTGTCCTCTGGTGCATCGACAACAAGTCAAAGCTGCGTAAAATCAACTCTACGATTGAGTTCAGCCTGCGGGTGCAGGAATTCATTGAGCTGGTGCGTCAGAATCAGCGTTTCGAGGCGGTGAAGCACTCGCGACGCTACTTCCCCGCCTACGAGAAGACGCAGCTCAACGAGATCTGCCATGTCATGGCTCTTCTGGCGTACCCAGCCGACACCGAGGTGGAGCACTACCGCAAGTACATGGACCCCCAACGTTGGCAGCAGCTGGTGCTGGACTTCCGCCATGAGAACTACCGCCTCTTCCAACTGTCGACCACCTCAGTCTTCTCGGCCGCCGTACAAGCTGGACTCTCGGCCCTGAAGACACCCCACTGCTACACCCAGACCTGCCGCAACCTTAACTGCCCTGTGTGCCAGGAGGATCTCAACCGTATCGCCCTCAAGCTGCCATATTCGCACTGTGTCCAGAGCAGGCTTATCTGCCGCGTGACGGGCCTGCCCCTCAACGAGCACAACCAGCCGATGATGCTGCCCAACGGGCAGATATTCGGTCAGATGGCTTTGCCGGACATCACCAAAGACGACGGCACCGTGACCTGTCCGGTGACCAACACCAAGTTCTCCAACCCCAAGATCGAAAAGGTCTTTGTGATGTAAGGGGCCTGAGCTAGGATATTCTCTGATGGTCGGCCACCCCGTAAATTAAGCAATGTCTACTTTATTTTTGAACATGTAACTCCATATCTATTTCGTACACCTATGACTTATACTATTACTATTAATATTATTATTGATAAGCGACGCAGAGCCGACGTTCGCCCTCGATTTGAATTCCGATTCCGATAGGTTTTGGGTTTAAATTTGCTGCTGCGCCGGCGCAGGTCTATTGATTGATTGAGTCCACATCCGTGGCTGGTGACTGGTGACTGGTGGCAGCGCAGTCAGTGCGTCGTGGTTGATTCACGCGAACGGCGTAATTCGACTCCTCTGAAGAAGAAGTGGCACACTATGCACACCTAACACCACTCATATATTATATCAAATAAAGGTTAAATCGTATGAACTAAGCAGACGGATCGCCTTGTCAATTAGCAATTGGATTGTTTTCGAGCTCGTTGTGCTCATAGTCGTGAAAATTTCCAGCAAATCTGTGCCCGACGCCACTGCAGTTCTAGGCGGAACAGCTGCGAGCAACAACAAACAAGCAGATCCAGCGGATACATAAACAAGCGCAGCTACCCGCTGCCAACCCCTCGGAAACAAACCGAACGCCAACCCACCACCACCGCCACCACTCTATCGCCAGCACCACCAACAATAACAGCCCATCTGTAACCGAAAACCTCCGCAATTAGTATTAGAACTAAAATCCACGATCCTTGGCAACATGGCACTGGACTTTGTGGCCACCTATAAGGTTCTGGTGCTGGGCGACTCCAATGTGGGCAAGACCTGCATCGTCCACAGATACTGCGATGAGAAGTACTACGACACATACATCTCCACCATAGGTGAGTGGTCCAAAACAACAGCAGGCAAAATAATAGGATTCTCAAATAAATTTAATTTTATTAAATAATTAGGAAAGGATATTAGTTTTGTGTATGATTTATAAATTTAAATGTGTGTTTATTATAATTATTAATAAAAATATTAATTATTATTAATATTTTTTATAATTATCTATTTCAAATAAAATTAGAATTATTACTAAAAATATGTTTTGAAAATGTATTATTATTATTCGAAATTTATTTGTATGAAATATGGAATATATTTGTTAAAAATATATATATTTTAACTTAAAACTATATATAAAACTATATTTATAAAGTTCTAGTCCTGTTTAAATTTATTTTTTTGAATTTTTCATAAAATTATTTCCAAAAAATTCAAAATTTAAAAACATTTCAAATCATAAATCAGAAAATGCGTTTTAAAGTACTATTTTTCCATCAAAAACTGTATTTATTTCTTATATTTTTCAAAAGATTATACTTAAAAGATTAAAAAAAAAAATCATAAATCATAAAATCCGTTTTTAAATGCTATTTTTCTGCCTACAACTGTATACGTTCATTTCCACCGATACACATGCATGTAAGACACTATCTTCATCCCATTTTATCTCCTCACCAGGCATAGACTTCAAGCAGAAACTGATTAACCTCGATGGGGTGCCCATAAAACTACAAATCTGGGACACGGCCGGCCAGGAGAGATTCCGGACACTGACAACGGCGTATTATCGGGGTGCGATGGGCATCCTGCTCATGTACGACGTGACCAACCTGGAGAGCTACAATAACCTGTCCTACTGGTTGCGCAACATCCAGGAGAACGCCTCTCCGGACGTGGTCAAGGTGTTGGCGGGCAACAAATGCGAATGCTCATCCACTCAGCGCATGGTGGACAAGGAGCGGGGCGAGAAGGTAGGTTGACAAATCATAAAATTAATTCTAATTAACTTTGTAATTCCTTGCCAGATTGCCGAAAACTTCGACATGCCCTTCTTCGAGGTCTCGTGCAAGTCGAACATCAACATTGAGGATGCGTTTCTTTCCCTGGCCCGCAAAATCCGCGAACAAAGGGAGAGGCGGGTGAGTTACATTCCTCCTTGATTCCTAACTGATTTCTAATAAGCCTCTTCCCTTCCTCCGGCCAGGGTGATAACTTTGACAACGACGAGAGCAAAGACAAGAAATCGCCCGGCTCGAATGGCCTCGGCACCTTCAGTCTTGGGAGTCTTTCCGGCGAGAATCGATGCACCTGCTAAACACTGGATTACGACGATGTGATCGCAACCGCAAATCGCAAAACAGCAGACCTGAACAACCCGAGTTGTCCAAAGTTGTCCGAGTTTTAGCCAAGTTCGTGCATAGATCACGTTTTGAATGCCAACGGCGAGAGGGGCCGGCGGCACTAGCGGTTCAGAATGTGCATTTTAAGGTACAGATAGTCCAAGAGAACATAGCATAAATATTTTAGCATATTCCTGCAAATACATAACGGTCGATTATACATGCATATTGTCTCGATTCCAATAATTATAATCTTATGCTAAATACATTTATACTCGTAAGAAATTGAACCACGATTTTATGGATACAAGGCTGGTGTATAATGGTTCTATCGGAGCTTATTTCGGGGCTTGTTCAACAATAAAATATTTGTTTAAAAAATGATTTTTAGGACTCACTCCTGTCTGCTTCCTATCTCTATTTTGATTTGCTTGTAAGTCTGTAAAAATTGTGTTAATTTAATTAAATAAATTGGTTTTGTATATTTACAAATTTAACCCAATTGAGCTTTAATTATTATACCTAAAAAATCCTTAATGTTTTTAAATTAAAAAAGATATTAGTACCCTTGAGATGTATTATTTTTCGGACTTGCTTCCCTTTCCACAAACCCCCAAATTGTTATTGATTCCACTTCATGGCATTATCCTGCCACTGGGTCTGTCCAATTAGCAAAACCATTGATAACATTGGCTCAGACAGGTTCCCCCACTCCCTGGCCACCCTGGCTAACTGCCCCCCACTGGCGCCTAGCAACCACTTTTGACCACAACTTCAGACCACAAAGGACAGTTACAAAATAGACAGGACACGGTTCGATTTTGAACGGCACTGTGGCAGGTTGTGTCCTCGCGCAGGAGGGAAATGAAGAAGTTCCGCGCCAAGGCGAGCTCCCTGCCCATTTTCAACGGCCGGATAACCGACACCACCACCCTGACCACCTCCTCGCTGCAACTGCCGCTGGGCCAGGTCCCGCCGAGGAAGCCTTCCACCTGCACCCGGGTGCTGCCCACGGTTTTCACAATCACTGACGGTACCACTGGAGCGGCTAGCACCTCCCTGGCGGAGGCCATGTCCAGCAACAAGGCTCTGGGCCCTCCGTACGGCAAGCAGGAGAACCTCCTGCAGCTGGAGGTGCCAAGGGAGGACACCCTGGCTGTTGTCGGACCCGAGCTGGCCAACTATGAAAAGGTGCGAGTGGTGGGACAGGGATCCTTTGGCATCGCCATCCTCTACCGCCGCAAATCCGACGGCCACCAGATTGTCTTCAAGCAGATTAATCTCAGCGAACTAACCCCTCCTGGGCGGGACTTGGCCATGAACGAGGTGGATGTGTTCTCAAAGCTGCACCACCCGAACATAGTCAGTTATCTGGGGAGCTTCATCAAGGACAACACGCTGCTCATTGAAATGGAGTACGCGGATGGAGGGACTCTGGCCCACATCATAGCCGAGCGCCAGGGCAAGGTGCACTTCCCGGAGAGGTATATCATCGCGGTTTTTGAACAGATTTCCAGTGCCATCAACTATATGCACTCTGAGAATATCCTCCATCGGTTAGTGGTTTAATTTTTAACACAATTTGTTTTAATATTTAAATATTTTTAATTTCCTTAGAGATCTTAAAACAGCCAATGTCTTTCTGAACCGACGCGGCATCGTGAAGATTGGGGACTTTGGGATTTCCAAGATAATGAACACCAAAATTCATGCCCAGACCGTGCTGGGCACTCCCTACTACTTCAGCCCCGAGATGGTACTTCTTTGGAGGAGAGGGCCTCCTTGGACCTTTTTTAAGATCACTTTCCCCTCTTGATTGCAGTGCGAGGGCAAGGAGTACGACAACAAGAGCGATATATGGGCGCTGGGGTGCATCCTGGGGGAAATGTGCTGTCTGAAGAAGACCTTCGCCGCCTCCAATCTCTCCGAGCTGGTCACCAAGATTATGGCGGGAAACTACACACCCGTGCCGTCGGGTTATACCTCCGGACTACGCAGTCTCATGTCCAACCTGCTCCAAGTGGAAGCTGCTCGACGACCCACTGCCTCGGAGGTGCTGGTCTATTGGATTCCATTGATATTCCGAAGTTTGGGGAAGAATAAGGGGTGAGTGGATGCAAGTATCCTTATCAGAAGGACTTATTAGAAACTCTACTTAGGTATTCCTACGAGGAAGACGCCAGCGGTGGCAATCTCCTGGCAGTCCACTGCACCCGGTGCCGTCCACAGCAGTGTGTCCTTGGAGCTGGAACTGCCCACGGCTCAGACGGAAACGAAGCAGCTGATGAACGCCGACACAGCGGCGCCCCACGAGATCCTCGAAAAACGGTAACCGATCCTTGGAAGCGGAATGTGAAGCTCTAATCCTGATGCCTTCCCCAGATCCGTTCTCTACCAACTGAAGGCCTTCGGAACCAGCTTCAGCATGGCGCCCATCCAGCTGCCCCCCAAAGCCGTCATCGTGGCTGTGGCCATGTCCGACTCCCACTTCGTGGTGGTCAACGAGGACGGATCGGCCTATGCCTGGGGCGAAGGCACCCACGGCCAGCTGGGTCTCACCGCCCTGGAGGCTTGGAAGCACTACCCCAGTCGCATGGAGAGCGTTCGCAACTACCACATTATCGGAGCCTGCGTAGGCGACGGCTTCACCATCCTGGTCACCCAGGCGGGCAGCTTGCTCAGCTGCGGCAGCAACGCCAATCTGGCCCTGGGGCACGATGAGCAACGCAACTACCACAACCCGAAGCTGGTGGAACGGCTGGCGGATGTGCGGGTGGAGCAGGTAGCTGCCGGCTTGCATCATGTCCTGGCGCTGAGTCGCGAGGGAGCCGTCTATGTGTGGGGCACAAGTCTGTACGGAGCACTGGGATTAGGAAACTACCAGCAGCAGCAGTAAGTTCCATTCCATCATTTTTTAACCAAAAGTTTTATTTTATTTTTCCTTCTGGAAGAAAATTCCCCCAAAAGATCCTACTCTCCCATGTGAAGACCAAGCCATCCAAAATATTCTGTGGCCCGGACACTTCCGCCGTACTGTTCACCAACGGAGAGATCCATGTTTGCGGCTGCAATGACTACAATAAGTTGGGTTTCCAAAGAACAGGAAAGATAACAGCTTTTGTGGGTTCTAGTCCGCCAGAAATCTTAAAGATAACTAAGAGTCCTCTTGTTTTTTTTTAGAAAAAAGTCCAACTGCCGCACAAGGTCGTCAAGGCCTGCTTCTCCTCGACGCACTCAGTGTTCCTCGTGGAGGGAGGATATGTCTACACCATGGGCCGGAATGCGGAAGGGCAGCGGGGGATAAGGCACTGCAATGCGGCGGACAATCCCACCATGGTGGAGTCCATCAAAGCCCGCTACATTGTGGTCTGTAACTGGATCTTAACTAAGAATCTAAAATGTGTAGTAATGTCCTTTTTAGAGAGCCAACTGCAACGATCAGTGCACCATTGTTGCCTCGGAGGACAATATCATCACTGTGTGGGGCACTCGTAATGGCCTGCCCGGCATTGGTTCCACCAACAGCGCCTTGGGGCAGGAGATCTTCACCCACAGCACCGAACTGGCGCTGGGCAACAACACGGCGGCGTTCACCAACTTCCTGGCCTCGGTTTACAAGTCCGAGTTGATCCTGGAGCCCGTGGATATCCTGGCGTAAGGACTACACTCTGTTCATCTTCCAATCTAAAATGTGATCCCCCTTAGCCTCTATTCGTCGAAGGAGCAGTGCGATCGTGGATACTATGTGCAGGTCCACGATGTCTATCCCCTGGCCCACAGTGTCCTGGTACTGGTGGACACGACCACACCCCTTATCGCCTCCTACGAGGGCGAGTGCCCCCAAGAATAGTTCCAGATTCCGTGTATTCTTGTCATATATTGTATTATTAGTAATACATTGGATTCAAAATGTAATTGTAGAATCTTAAGCTACAACTAAGTCGAACTAAAGTAGAAAGTAGCGTCTGGACGCGCTTTTTGGGATGGTTGGTGTGGTGCTGCTTAACGGGGACAGATTGCGAGAAGATTATGTTACGATGCGTAGTTCTTAGTGGCTGTGGGGGGAAATGCACGATCCTAGTAGCGGGATACCTGGCCACCGTATCGTTCTTGCGCTGGCCGGCTGCCACCGTACATGCCCCCAGCTGTGGCTCCGCCGCTGTTGCCCTGGTAGCCGCTCGAGCGATCGTTGTAGCCGCGATCGAAGCGACCTTGGGCCTGCACCGGACGCCAGCTGTTGTCGTCGACGGCTGTGGACTTCTGCCAAGAGTTGTTACTATGCATATTCGAGGATATGCCGTTGTTGCCGTAAGACTTCATCGCATTGCCGCCACCACCGCCGCCGGCTGTGCCGAGGTGGGAGCTGCCACTGCCGCCGCCGCCGGAGGACGGTGCCCAGATATTCACGTTGTTTGCGTTGCTGCTGTAGCCACCCCCGCCGCTGCTTGAATTCTCATAGCGCTTGTTTCCCCTAAAATTAGTCGACAAAAAGGATAAGTGAGAGTTAGGACTTCGTAAAAGTGAAGCTGAAATTTAACAAAAACTTGCAATTAAAAAAAAAACATTCTAAAAACAGAACGCAAATATTAATTAAATTAAAACATACTTTATTTTTTGTTAGTTGAGTTGTGTGGAATGGAAATAAATCAAAAAAATAAATAACCAATCGGATAACCAGACATATAAGGACTATAGCTTGTTAGAGAGTCTTGCACTTACAGGCTGTGGGTGTCGTCGCGTCTGTAGTTGGAGGAGTTGCCGCGGTCGGATTCGTTGTAGCGCCCACCGCTCCCGCCGCCACTGGTGTTGTTCTTGTGGACGTAGGATCCGGCCCCGCCCCCAGAGTTGTTCTTGTGTAGGTAGGAGCTGCTGGAGCCACCGGCGGTGCCGGCTAGCGGAAGGTGACGAACCTCCACCTCCCGTTTGTAGTCGTCGCGCTTGCTGGAGGACGAGTAGTCGTGCTTCGAACTGGATCCGCTGTAGTCGTTGCCACTGGAACGCTTATTCGGCACGTTGGAGTAGTCGTCCACTGCTCCGCGCTTAGAGCCGGACGAGCTGCCGTAGTCGTTGCGCTTGTTGCCGTAGTCCAGGCGCTTGTTCGAGCTGGAATAGTCGTCCAGGCCGCGCTTCGACGAGGACGAACCGTAATCATCATGCTTCTTATCATAGGTGCTGGAATTAAATTAACATTCATTATGGATTACGGAAGGATTGGCGTGGCGACTCACCTGCGAGAGCTGACTAGATTGGCATCAAATCGGGGCGGCGGTGGAGCCTCAAAAATAGCCGTACGCTTGCGGTCAGATACGTCGCCGTAGCGGTCGTCGGAGCGCTTGGTTACGCCGCGCTTGCCAGTATCATCGCGGGACTCCATGATCCTGTTCGGGTGATTCGACAAGAGCGAAAGGAAGAGAGATGGAAGAGAAGAGGGACACGGTTAGTGGCAGTTGAAGTGATACGGATAGGGTAGTCAAGGAGGGTAGGGGCCTCACAGCGAGACTCTATACTAGGATGCATTTGCCTATCAAAGTTCCGTTTTGAAGCAGTTTTGGTTGAAGAACAACGTGGAGGCTGCAACTTAACACACTAATTACACGGACAAATGCTTTTCGAAAGTAACTAAATAAATATATGTATAGATAGAGGTATATATCAGTGGTGTTTGACCGCAAACGGTATTCATTGTTTGGTTTTTTGTTAGCATACTTCATCTGTTGCCGCTTCAGTTCGAGGCGCTCCAGCTCGATTTTCTCGCGCTCCAGCTTCTGGCGCTCCCGCTCCATGCGCAGCAGCTCGGCCTTCTCCCGTTCGAGCCGCTCCCTCTCGATCGCCAGCTTGCGCCGCTCCTCGGCCAGACGCTCCTCCTCAAGGCGCTGGCGTTCGCGCGCCTCCCGCCGCCTGCGCTCCTCCTCGCGCAGTTCGCGCTCCCTCTCCCTCAGGCGCTGGCGTTCGCGCTCCTCCCGGATCTTCTGGTAGGACAGCATCTCGCGTTGGCGCCGCTCACGCACCCTCTGCCGCTGCTGGATCTCGCGGTCCACGTCACGGGGATTACGCCCGTTGACCCGATTGTGGCCAGACCGCTCCCGATCGTGACGCTGCCGGTCCTGACTAACGGCCGACTTGTCCCGCTTGCTGCGATCCCTGTTGCTGTTGCCACCCTCCTTGCCATCACGCTTGGAGTCGCCACTGTTGGACTTGTCATCGCCGTTGCCGCTGCCGCTGCCGCTGCCTGCTCCGCCGCTTCCATCGCCGCCCTTCTTGTCATCGCCGCCAGAGGTGGCGCCCTTGCTGTTGTTGGACTTCTCATCCTTCTTCTTGCCGGTGGTGTCTTGCCCTTGGGTCTTGCCTTTGCCATCCTTGGTGCTGGTCGTTCCGCCAATCTCGTTCTTGGTGCGCTCCACTGAAATGATACGTCCGTGGAGCTCGGTACGATGCAGGTTATCGATGCAACGAGAGGCATCACCAGAGGATGACATTGTCACGTATCCGTAGCACCGGGTACCCGGGGTGCGAGTATTGGTTACCACCTTGGCGCCGATCACCTTGCCGAACTTGGAGAAGATGGCCTTCAGGTCGCTGGCCCGCGTCAATGTGGATAGGCCGGAGACCCAAAGATTGCGCGACAGCGTCGACTGCTTATTGCTGTTGCTTGAGTTGGAGGTGGCCCCGCCACCAGTGCCCAGTGCGTTCGATCCAGATCCTGAGCCAGAGCCCGACCCCGAACCGGATCCGGACTTGCTGCCAGTGGCACTTGATGAGCCACCAACTCCTGCTGCTGCTGTCGATGATTTTTCTGCAAGTTCCATGTAAATAATAATATTGGAAGAGAGTTATGGTCAGAGCATTGAGTGGCTGTAACTGGTTAACTGTTTTGTTTTATGATACGATCTCTAAGGGAAGCATGTTGTGAACGCACACACATTCTGTAGCTGCTGCTGATGTTGGAGCTTATAACGAAATCGCAAGAAATTACCGACAAACGATATCACCTAACGCAGCAAAGAGAGTGTGAATTTGATTGAGTTCCAGCCGGATGGATGTCCTTGATTGTGGGTGGAGGGGTCCAGGAAATATAGGAGGATAAGGAAAAAGGCTCATCCCGGATTAGGATCCAGGGCACATCAACGTATTCCGTCCCAGCTTGAAGATAACTCGTTCCTTGAAGTCCGTTGTGTTTAAGAAGGATTTCCATTAGGAAGCCAATCAGTTGGAGATTCTTCCAGTTGTCTTCCAGTTATTCTGAAGTATAATTTTTATTTAAGAACCATCATTAGTTCCTTTTGATACAAGAAACAATGGCCACTGCAGTCCTAATATGATCTTCCATGTGGTTTTCGATTCTCAGCCATCACTCCAGCATCCAGAGGGTCGGGTGATTAGTTTTTGAAACCATTTTCACCGAAGCAAAGGGGGAAAAACTGGTTTCATTTCCGAGTCCATCGACGCCCAGTCGCTTCCTCGTCGTCCTCGTCCTCGTCCATGTCCCAACCAAATCCACACTCTCTCGCCAAGTCTTCAGCACTTTTCCTAATAGATTTTATGATTTTCAATCGACTTTAGTCTGATCATGCTTAGTCCGAACACTCCTAACGCAAAACCTTTCGACCAAACCGACCATATCCATGCTTTAATTGCAACATAAATTACCTTTGTCGTCCTTTTGGTTCGCAGATTTTCCACATTTCGAGTCGCTGTTGTGGATGATAGAGTTGTAAGTATTTTCAAAGCATTTCTTAGCCACTATTTACCTGGCATCTCGCTTGTCAGAAGCTTTTTCATCCTTTTTCTTGGAGCGCGCGCTCTCGTCACTCTTCTTGTCGGCGTCTTTGGAGCCCGACTTGTCCAACTTGGCCGCCGGCTTAACTGCAAGTTTTTATTAAAATATTAAGATTGATTCTTTTAATAATATTACTAGCTATAGTAGCTAGCTCTCATTGTGAAGCGATTAGCTCACCCGATTTAATGGACTTGTCGTCGGGAGCCTGCAATTTAGACAATTTGAGATGAGAATGAGAATCATTGATGGAAATGAGGGTCGTCTTCAATTACCTCGTCGTGGAGGAGCTTCTGTTCGTCCTCGCCAATTGTTAGGTTGATGGACTCGTCATTGTCCATGTTGACGGTGTCGCCGGTATTCTCCTCCTCGCCCTGTATCCCATCGGTGCCATTGTTGTCGGCCTCATTCTGAGCCTCCCCCTCGGCCTCACCGTCGCCATTCTGATTCTCCTCGTCGTACTCCTCCTCGTCCTCGTCCTCTTCGTCATCGTCATCGAGAATCACACACACATCGTCCACATCGCCCACCTGATCGATCTCGTGCCCATCTTCATCGGCGTGATGGGCAAAGTCGCTGCCGTTCTCGTAGTCATCCCCCTGCTCAGTCTGTTCCTCCTCGATCTCGACGGGCTCCTCCTTGATCTTAATGTCTGCCAGAGGCTCCTTCATGGGCATCGGGATGGGCTTCTTGCCTCTAGCCCCGACAGTAATCAGGTGAGTGGTCGGGTCGTGGCCCTCCTCCTTTAAAGCCTGAAAAGTTACGTGATTCGTGTGAGTAGGACGAAGGACAGGGATCTAGGACAGGGATTAACTGTAGCGTGGGACCGGGTGCTAGTGCACTCACCTTTTCCAGACGGTCGATGAGCGCCGCCTTCGGGCCCACAGTCTCCAGCTTGCGTTTCTCCAACTCCTCCTTCAAGTCGCACACGCGCAACTCGTTTATTTTCTTGCCTATTTCTGGCATTATCGATTGCTTAAGATCACTGGGTCAGTATTTGGATATTTAAGAACCACTTGCACGCCTCGAAAACCGGGGAAATTCGTCTTCAATAAAATTTTCTCAGCTCGTCGGGCAACGTGTGAAAAATCGCTTGTCAAATAGTCAGACGAACTTATACATACACGAATAGGGTTGTCAACTGACTGGGGAAAATTGGGAAAACCGATAGGTTTTGAAAATGGCGGCGATAGAAGCTCATCCCGCATACTATTTCTCAAACAAAACAGTTTACAAATTTCTATTTGTATAAAATATAAAATGAATCTAAAAAATATTTTCCTAAAATTATAGCACAATATAACAAGAATGGAAAGCTTACTTCGGGCGGAACCAAAGTTGATATACCCTTGCAGATATGTGGCAGATTAGATATATATCGGATCTTATATAGTCGGCCGATCCTTATGAAACTTAGCAGATCAAACTAGTTTGCCGAAAGTTGAATCCGTAGAAAGTCCCATCCTTCTATCTTCAAAAACATCAAAGTTATGGCATTTCCGATCAATCAGTTATATGGCAGCTATAGGATATAGCTGACCGATCCCGGCCGTTCCGACTTATATACTGCCTCCAAAGGAAAGAAGGATGTGTGCAAAGTTTGTAGTCGATAGCTTTAAAACTGAGAGACTAGTTTAGAAACAGACAGACGGACATGCTTATATCAACTCAGGAGGTGATACTGATCAAGAATGTATGTATATACTTTATAGGGTGGGAGATGTCTCCTTCACTGCGTTGCACACTTTTGACCAAAATTATAATACCCTCTGCAAGGGTATAACAATATTTTCTTCTAATTATAACATAATATAAAAAGAAACTTATCTGGAATATAAAAGGTTAAGTTTCTAGAAAAAGAAAAAATCACTCTGCGAGTACTACAATTTAAAAAAGTAATGAAAAAAGGATATTAAAATTATATATATAAAACAAAAATACGCCAAAGAATCCTTTATGACATTGTTTTTGCTACCGAAATTTTAAAACATGTAAAATGTAAATCATCTAAAAACAAACTTTTTGAAAATAGAACCCAATGTAATTGGGAATTTATTAGGCATTGTTACCAACGATAACGATAATTTATATTTCTTATATTCTAGTTACGTTATAATGTTTAATAAATAAAATAAAATTTTTTTTTTTATTTTTATTTTAATCAATAATCATTTTAGAGTTTATATTTAATAATTTTAATTTATAATTTATATTTGTGGCAATTGGAACTGGTACTTTTGAGTTCCATTGAAGGAACCATTAAATTATAACAAACAAAAACGTTTGCCAACACTAGAATGTGCGCATTGTTTTGTGTTTATGTGTTTATTTGGTCGATTTGTATTTCAATATTTTAATGTTTAATAAATAAAATAATAATCATTTTAGAGTTCATATTTTATAATTTTAATTTATAATATATTTGTGGCAATTGGAACTGGTATTTAGTTCCATTGAAGGAACCATTAAATTATAACAAAAAAAACCCTTTACCAACACTAGAAGGGGCGCATTGTTTTGTGTTTATGTACCATTTTGGTCTATTTTGAATTATTTGTGGGATTTCACCATGTCGGTGGTGATTGAGACCACTCTAGGCGACCTTACGGTCGACCTGTTTACCAGCGAGAGGCCCGTTGCCTGCATGAACTTCCTGAAGCTGTGCAAGCTCAAGTACTACAACTTCAACCTCTTCCACACAGTCCAGCAGGGTTTCATAGCGCAAACCGGCGATCCCAGCGGCGCCGGCGATGGCGGATCCTCCATTTGGGGAGTGGTGGAGGGGCCCCACAAGCGCTTCTTCGAGGCGGAGTCTCTGCCGCGGATCTATCACTCCACTCCTGGAATGCTGTCGTTGGTCAGTGCCGGCAAGAACTTGGTGGGCTCTCAGTTCATCTTCACGCTGGGCGAGAGCCTCACGTCGTTGGACGGTGCCCACTGCGTGATCGGTGAGGTTGTGGAGGGGCACGAGGTGCTGCGCAAGCTAAACGATGCTATAGTGGACGACACCTTTCGGCCCTACCAGGACATCCGCATCACCCACACAGTGGTGCTGGAGGATCCGTTTCCCAACCCACGCGGCCTGCAAGCTCCCAGTCGGTCTCCATCGCCGAATCCCGAGCGCTTGAAGAACGGTCGCATTGCCGCCGATGAAGATATCGACGATACTGGCGGCAAGACTCTGGAGGAGATGCAGGAGATGCTGGCGGAGCGAGAGGCCAAGGCTCGCGCCACCATCCTCGAGATTGTGGGGGATCTGCCGGACGCGGACATGGCACCACCCGAAAATGTGCTCTTTGTGTGCAAACTGAACCCAGTTACCACGGACGACGATCTGGAAATAATCTTCAGCCGCTTCGGTGTGGTTAAGGGCTGCGAGGTGATCCGCGACCGCAAGACCGGCGACTCCTTGCAGTATGCCTTTGTGGAGTTCGAGGACCAGAAGTCTTGCGAGGCTGCCTACTTTAAAATGGACAATGTTTTAATAGACGATCGCCGCATTCATGTGGACTTCTCGCAATCGGTGTCCAAGGTAACTTGGCGGGGCAAAGGACGTGGCGTGGTGGGAGCCGATGGCAAGCTGGACTTTGACAATTTGCGGGACAATGACGACCGCAAAGTTCACAATAACGGCCAAGGAAGATCGGATAACCCTAGTGATTCCAAAAAGTATGAAGATCCAAGAAGTAGAATGAGCTCGGCGGAGCGACGCAAGGCGAGAGAGCAGCGGCATCGGGAGCAAAAGCAGCAGGATGATCGGAACCACAGCCGTAGACGATCAAGATCCAGAGATCGCCGACGATCATCGTCGAGGAATCCAAGGGACTACAATGATAGAAGACAGAACACCGATCGGGACCAGAGGAATCGTCGTCGTTCTGGTTCTAGGAGTCGAAATGACCGAAAACCTTCCCGATCAAGGGACAGAACAGAAAGACGTCCAGGATCTAAGGGTAGAACGGAGCAAAGGCCATACCAGGCTAGAGATCACCGGCCAGATAGGATCAGCGGCCACAAAGGATTACTCAGGATAGAAGACGGCAGGAAAATGAAGGCAGACAAGTCACCAGAAACCGGGATAAGTCCCCAGAACCGAGGTACAGTTAAAAAATACACTTTTTAGCCTTCAGTTTTTAATTAAATTAATATTTTCAGACACCAAGCTAGGCGTCATGAGTCCAGAGATCGGAAAAACGGAAATATTTCGACTCGAAACAGGAGCCCTGAGGGGAAACGGAAGGTTTACGACTCGGTGGAAAGGAAAAGCAAGAAGAAATCAAAGCGAACAGCCAGCACCAGCTCGGAATCCAGCGACAGTTCCTCGGAATCGGACTCGACCTCCTCCGATAGATCAGAAGATAGCTCCAGCAGTTCCTCCTCCGATCAGCGTAGGAAGCGCAAGAAGTCAAAGAAGTCCAAGCAGAAAAAGTCCAAATCAAGCAAACACAAATCGAAAAAGAAGCATCATAGGAAATAAAAATGAAAGCCATTCTTAAACGGATAACACGATTTTTACTAAAGTTACATTTTAAAAAAGTTCTATTTCTTTCGCGCCGCAACCTCAGCTTCCAGAGCTGCCATGGCTGCTCCCCCGCAGCAGCCCTCCGAGCTTTTGGCGCCACCTCGCCTCCTAGGTTTCTCTATAATCGCGTCAGGATTAAATACCACATTGTCCAGTCGAGTCGTCTCCGGTGTGATGCGTAATTCTGTTAAATTATTTTAAAAAATTAATCTTTGGAGAACATTCGCGTTTATATAATCCTCTACTGACCATAAACATCGCCCGCCTTCTTCTCCGCTTGGATGACGTTCGTGCGCAGCTCGTGGTCCACATCCTGCGCCAACTTGATCATCTGAAGGTCGCATAATATATAAGGATTAAGGATAACCACATAGTTATTCAATGTTTACCTTTTGAATCTCATCCTCGTTTGTTTCGCCCCGATTTTGGAGGAAGGATTCGTTGATTTTGAGGCGACCCGCCGCCAGTGCGTTTACATCGCCCTGAAATACGTATTGTCGCGTCCGATGGAGCTTCTTGAAGGCACCAAGTACCTGTAAAGTGATTATTTAACTAATTTAATTCGAATTTAAAGCGAAAATTACCTGGCGCCGCAAATTGGACATGGTAACAGATGGTAAACAAAGTGTGACCAGCTCACGGTGTGGCGGAAATCCCCGCAAAGGCAAGCCTTTTTTCGAGATTAATCAAGTTGGTGGAGTGCCACCACCAGGTCAAAATTAAGCAGATTTTTAGTCGGAGCGGTCGCGGCGCGCATTAATATTAGAGGAATAGAGCAGCCCAACTGGCTAATCGGGACTGAAGAACGAAATGCGGCTGCAAATAGTTGTCAAAATTGTTTAATGGTGGTGTGCGATCGGCCCGCAACTATTTTAATTCAAAAAGACGCGCGGAACACCATCTTGGCTACTGCGGGCAGAAAGTGAAAATCGTAATTTTTTTGTTACCATAGGAATTTTTGAGCACCCACCAACGAGTCAGTGTTAAATTTTGGAGTGTGCATGCATTAGTTTAGAACTGGGATTGGGAAGAGAGGAAACGGCCAACAAGCTGGCTACTAGTGACAAACTGTCCTCGTTCTTCGGGGCAATGGACGAGGAGGAGGAGGAGGAAGTCACCGATCTGAAGCTGCAATTGTTCCATAATACAGTACGCGAGCACATTGTAAGTAAACCGAAATCTCAGTTACGGCGTCACCTTCATCCCCTGCCCACCCCACCCAGCGTACAATAACAAAAGCTGAAACAGGAGCAGCTGCGTCTGATTGTTGTTTTCCTAACTGTACCTCCTGGAGGGGTGGGGTGTGTCTGAGGGACGACCGTCTCTGAGAGTGCGTGTGTGTGACACACACTTTCCACATAAACAGAAATCAGTTGGCCTGGCCGAGCAGCGACTGAGAAATATTTATTTGTTTATGGTCTGTTATCAGAGACAGCCTTTGGAGCGCCTGCGTCGGTTCGAAAGCCACACCAAATGGCTGCTATCGGGAGCTGCTCACTCTCCTGCACTTTCTATTCGGGGCTGCAGAAGCAATCACGGCCAGAGACGGCCAATACCCACACAGACACCTGTTGTTAATCTGCAAACTCATAATCGGAGATGCGACTTGAAGATACTTTGTTGAGGGAGCTAGCAGTGCTGAGAACGAGGCTTCTTTAAATAATTAAAATAGTTAGACTCTTAAGTTGTATATCTTGTAAGATTTTTAGTAATAAGAATTAGGTTTAAGGAAGAATATATCTATATATCT
Organism: Drosophila monieri; assembly: GCA_035047585.1. Taxonomy (NCBI): domain Eukaryota; kingdom Metazoa; phylum Arthropoda; class Insecta; order Diptera; family Drosophilidae; genus Drosophila; species Drosophila monieri. Next base: position 251,919 of record JAWNPJ010000008.1, on the reverse strand, counting down.
TTTATCTACACTCTCTGTATCTCAAATAAGTTAAAAACTTGAGTATCTTGAGTAACGAATCGAAATTAAATGCTTTTAAGGGGGTATTCTGGTCTAGAAACGTGAATTTTAGGTAAAAAAGAGGCAACTAATATTTTTACTATCCATTTTTTTATTGGTTGTTTATTAACATTCGAAGAATAGAGAAAAAAATTAAAAAATTAAAACTAAAAACAGTGAAAAATGGAAAAAAGTATGAGCTGAAAAATGCTTTTGAAAAATTTTCACTGTTTTCAGTTTTTAATGAAAAAAAAAAAATTGTTTTTTTCGACAATTTTTTAAAAATAGTAAAAATGAAAATTTGGGGATGGGCCTAGTTCCAGTTCTGGAAAAGCCAGTAGAAACCGATTTGAAAACCACAGTTTTGAGAAAAATGCGTTTAAAGTTTCGGTTAAAGTTTTTTATAGTCTTAAAATGCTTATAGTCTTCGAAAAGTTAAAATACATGCTTAAAAATCCTCTTGAATAGTTAAACTTGACTAATATATGAAAAAACTATTTTTTTCGATTTTTTTGAATTTCTAGACCAGAATACCCCCTTAAACAAACAATTAAAACAAAAGCAACAAGTGAAAGTGTTCCCCCCAGAGAGCTGCTATTTATAGAGATTTTTGGGCGTGTAACAGCTAAAAGATATACATTTTTGAACATAAAACAATCTGCAGGTTATAGAAGCAAACTTGTTTGTTGCGCAAACCACTAATTCCTCTTTTTCTTTCGAAAAGGCCAGCACTTGCAGACCGAATTTCAAGTGCACGACGGCCCGTGGTCAGTGCCACTGTCTGCCACTGTCGTGACCGGCTGTGGGGCATTGTTGAAATATTCGCCGACGAGGCGTTAAATACATTTGAAATTGTTTGAATAAAGACGAGTGGGTCGCAGGTCTCGTCGGTAGAACCAGAAGAAGTCCAGGAAATGAAAACCGGTTTTGGGTCACTGGCTTCTGGTTGCATCGCATTGCCGAAAATTGAATAATTCCCTCAGAATGTGGGTCAGAGCACACGACTACGTGAGGCTCCACCCGATCCGAGTCCAAAGGCCTCTCATACATACATAATTCAGGAATCAAAAGTCCAATCGAAAGACTCTAAGCTGTTCTTTGGCGATAAAATAATAATTTCCCAGACAATCTTGTAGATACAGATACTACTCCCCTGTGGGCTATGCAAAAAACTACAAATACTTCAGCCCATTCACCGGCAAAAAAAATAATAATAAACCCAAAACCAGTCTGACAACCGGCAGACGCCTCCTTCTGGCTGCACTTTGGCGGTTGGGGACTATTTATAGCCAACATTTAATGGGCGTGGTATGCCGTCTTCGAGTTCATGTCAAGTCATTGACTCGCCGCCGCTCGCCTACGACCGAAACTGCATTCCGCTTGGAGGCCCGAAAGCCAAATCTCCCCAAGCGTGACAAACTCGGACATTGTTTGGGTGATAAGCTGGGCAGCTCACTGGAAGCTTCATTTTTATTCAGAAATGCTTTCTGTGTGGCACAGGTGCTCCTATCAGTCGGTCTACGTGTTCCAAGTTCACCATCAACACGTCACTGGCTATTTGTGGAAACAAGCAGAAAACAGTGCGTTTCGCTACTATAATAAAAAAAAACTATAATAAGATACTAAAATAATGAAAATCCCACCCAAGCCACCCACTTTGTTTGATAAATAAAATATTTCTCCCTTTTCCTAAGCTCTTGAACCGCATTGTAGGTGGCTTCCACCCTCCTCCACACTTGGCTTCTATAAATAAACGACACAAACTGTTGATAGCGACCGATTTGCGTCTCTGTTTATTTATTTTTTAATATTTGAGCATATTTTTTGGTCGCAATTCGGCTGAGATGGCCAAGAAAACTGTTTAAATATTGAGAAAAGTGATATGTCTGAAGGCTGCTATGGCTGGGAGTCCTCAGAGTTGAAGATAAATTGATTTAATTGATCTGATCAACGGCAGGCACAAAAGTATCTCACAGATACTCACTACTGTAACTGGGCCCAACACGAAAACCATCTTTGTTTAATGATTTTTTTGTCCGTCTATTAATGTTTTGTTTTCAATGCGCAGATATGACGTGTGCCGAGAGATTGGCATCATCAGCTTTGTGGCCACAATAGAAGCTTCCGCCCCTCTTTCTGGCGGGGATCTGGCTCCGGATAATCACATAATGTTTGGAGTGCTGACATTCAATTGCCTTAATATATGGCCGTCGTAATCGGTCTAGTTCTTATCAGCGATTCGGTTTTGTCGTCGGCCACTGATAAGCACAGTTTCCGACCTTTGTAGCCCCAAGAAGCCCCATGATTAGTCCTATAACTGACCATTACTTATCGTAATTTGGGGGAATATCGAACCGGAAATGGAAAAAGAAACAAAACATCAAATCACTGCGCCAATATTTGCCAAGATAGGGCCCTGAACTGCCACTTGAAACCCTTTCGAGTGAGTTTTTCTAAATATATTCCGGTCTAGTATCGAGAACAATTACTTGTGTACATTAATTTGAATTTATTTACTTTTCTGAACATGTTTTTTCGGCCGAAGCAGAGACTGACGAATCGAAAATGTATTATTTTCAACAAAACAAAATAAATGCGTGGGTGTCTCTGTCTATTTTTGACGTTTGGGGGGGGAATTGTATTACGAAATGGGCATTTAAAGTCCTAGAATTAATCGAATAATCAGACTAATTGAAACTATTACTCTTCCAGATATTCCTACTGTTGATCATCTTGCTGTATCTCAGCTCGTATGTGGTTGTTTCTCGTTTTCGGCGACGCGATCGCGACGATCTCTATTCGAATGACGAGGACGAGGTGCTGGTCTATCGCATAAGGTAAGGCACTCGCCGGTGGCCAGGTGTGGAGTCAACAACCTGCCCAGTCACCCGAGTTGCATTCCCCAATGCCATGCCAATAATGAAACTCTTCTCTCTCCCCCCGAATAGCTTTTGGCTCTGCACCTTCACACTGGCTGTGGCCGAGGGGGCTGCCATGCTGCTGCCAGTGTCCATTGCCAGCAATGAGGTGCTGCTGCTCTACCCAAACAGCTACTATGTGAAGTGGCTCAACAGTTCCCTCATCCAGGGTAAGCTTCAAAATATATCTATCTATCCGACCTTACTAATCAGGTCTTTTGTTTCAGGGCTGTGGAACCATGTGTTTCTGTTCTCCAATCTGTCGCTGTTCGTCTTCCTGCCCTTCGTTTACTTGTTCTCCGAATCGACAGGATTTGTGGGACACAAAAAGGGCATCCTGCCGCGCGTCTACGAGACCTTTACAGTATTTATGCTTATGGCCGTCATTGTTCTTGTACTGACAGCAGTTCTAAGTGCAGTCTTTGGCATTGAAAAGTTGCAATTCTTTTGGTTTCTAAGTGAGTATCCCCCCTTGATTAAGGCTTGCCGGGTACGGAAGCGATCAATCTGAATGGCTATTCCGAGCTCGTAACAAGCCCACTCCCCCTATTAGAATGCATTGCTAATTCGTAATATCCGCTTTTCACGCTCCACAGATTTGGGAAGTGTTCACCTCCCGTTCCTTTATTCGTGTGTCTCTTTTTTGGGAGTCATGCTAATGCTGAGTGAGTATGAACAGTTTAAAAAGATACTATAGTTAGATAGTTGGACTAAATATCTTTGGTTTCCATCTGCTTGATGTACTTGTCGATGTAGGCCAGCTGAGTGGGGTTCTTCTCCCGGGCCATGGCAATGCTCGCCTCGTACTCCTCCATCTGGTTGAGTTGCTTGTGGGCATTGGCCTTGTAGAGCCAGGACCGTAGATTCGAGTCCTGCACCTTGTCCACCACGTATTGGCAGTCCTTCAGAGCTCGCTTAAAATTTTTCAGTCTGAAACGGGAATCTTTGAGATGCAGGATCTCAAAAGTAAAAGAAACTCACCTAATATAGCACAAAGCGCGATTGTTGTAAGTAATGGCACTGTCCTTGATCTTCTCAAGGGATCTGCCGTAGAGGAGAATCGCCTTCTCCAGCTTATTGGCCCGAAAGGCATCGTTACCTTGCCTGAAATGATGGCCTTTAGGAGAAATGCTGACAAAGATGGGACCAGACTTACGCTCTAAGAAACTCGGCTTCATACTCGCGCCTGGCAAGGGCCTCCGCTCTGTCGTTGGCATCCCGCTCCACCTGCTCCATGAAGCTCTTCTGGTCCATGGTTTTCGTCTCCTTCTCGACCTCCGCATCCAGGGCCTTCTTGTTGATCACCGTGCGGTTCTCCGTCACTTTGACCCGCACATTGTCCACATCGAGGTTCTCGAAGTCAACATATTCCTTGGCTTTGTCAACTTTCTTCTCCTCGGGATCCTCTGGAGCATCCTTGTTACTCAGAATATCCTGAATCTTTTTCAAAGTAGCCTCGAAATCGGCGAAATCATCTGCGTCCTGCGGATTCATGTCGCAGCTCTTCAGGGTGGCCTTCAACTGGTCCACTTTCTTGTCTTCCTCGCCTGCCATAATTCTTACTTTATCGTCTAATCGTCTTTGTTGTACGTCTTATTGATGTGCTGTTTGAATATGTACTGACCCACGTCGGGTTCTGACTGCTACAGGCCGGATCGGAATCCCAGAGTTTACTTCGATGCTATAGCAACCGAACTAAACAACCTAAGGGAAGCTTCTAGAATCAACATTTTCCAAAAGGGTGCTTTTTGTTTGACATTCAATGTGATGGCCTCTTTCGTTTCTTTGCAGTCTGCACCCCTTATGGCTTTGTGCGTCTGTTTGGCGTTGTCAACCAGGTGTTGGTCCGGCCCATGCTGCTGCGGGACGTGAACGAGGAGTTCAGCGCCTTCTACATGGAGGAGGCGAGTGTCAAGCGAAAGCTGGCCCACCTCGAACTGCAGAACGTCAGCATCGCGGACATGGCCAATGGCGGTCGTGTGAGGAACGGCTTGGCACGGGGTCGACCATTTCAGCTGCTGCCCCTGCTGGAGCAGTCGCAGGCACATCTCTACCAGCGGAAGGCGATGCCCAGCGACATGGGCGAGCAGCAGTTGCTGCTGAACGAAAGACTGAGGCAACTGGACAGCGAGCGCAAGGAGCTAGACAAGCTGCGGAAGTCGAGCACCTTCCAGCGCACCTTTGTTTACCCGCTGGCCATGTTGCTGTTGCTCTTCTTCACGGGAGTAACTATTCTTCTTGTGGTGCAGAACACGCTGGAGCTGCTCATTGGCATTAAAGCTCTGCCCCTCAGCACGAGGGTGAGTTGCGTCATTTAATTACTAAGCATGTCCCTTATCCTATTCATATAATTGTCTATTTTAGCAACTCACGCTGGGCATCTCGTCGCTGTCGAAGCTAGGACCCTTTGGCGCTGGATTGGAGGTGTGTCTCATCTTCTATCTGGGCGCCACCTCGGTTGTGGGCTTCTACAGCATGCCCTTCATGCGGAATGTCCGGCCGAAGAGGCGGGAAACCTCGCTGCCACAGCTGATGCTCAATTGCGGCTTTATGTTGGTCCTCTCCTCCGCTCTGCCGCTTCTCAGCAGGATCATTGGTAAGGATACCCACACATGTCTTTAGATGGCCTTTTAAACTGTCATATTTCCTATTCCCTTAGGCATCACAAACTTTGACCTGCTGGGCGACTTTGGCGCCATTGAGTGGCTGGGAAACTTCCAGATTGTCCTTCTGTACAATCTGGTCTTTGGCACCACCACGGCTCTGTGCCTGGCCAACAAGTTTACGGCGACGGTGCGGCGGGAGCTGCGAGCCCGGTTAGTGGAGAACTATGTGCTCTTTACTAACTACATGAGCTTCATCAACTGATATTTGTGCAAGCGTCGCGACAACGCGTCTCTCGTCAGGCCCAACCAATGCGCCCACCACCTGACCAGACGCCTTGTCGAGTCGCCGCTGCAGAGCCTAACTAGTTTATATGCCAATTACCGCAACCTTAGTCGTAGAAGCAGTCGCAATACCACCGCTAGTCGCATGGCAAACGAAATGAACTGTTGAGTTGAGAGATATAACTGAGAAATATTGGAACGGGCAGCTAAAACTATATAATATACCTTTACATATGTTATATGATCACGTGTAGTTGTGCAGAACTGATACTGATATTTAAATGTTGCGGTATTAACTGTTGTGCTTAATTGTTTCACTTAATACAGGGTCGTAGAAGATTATCCCCCCCTATCCCGATGTATCCCAAGATATAGGCACTACAGATATCTCGCAGATAGTTATTGTGTAAATAGCAAAGTGAAAGTTTGCCGTGTAGACCTAGGCTATATTATTTGTATTTAAGTCTCTTATCGTTCAGAGTCTAGTTCTTAATTCCGTTTCATATACATATGTGTATTTGTGAGTTATTTATTTAAGATTTTAACAATGTTCCTTAAGAGTAGCGCATCGACTGAGGCGCGCCTTCATTTCATTTTAAAACACAACTCTATAACACAATATTCACGAAATCACACACTTACAAGCGTCTAATACATATGTGATAAAATAAAATAAACAAAGCATTTTACTAATTCATCGAAATGTCATGGCTTTTCTTATGCAATTAAGGCAATATAATTTTTTAAATTGGTTTCGTTAAACTTTCACTTTCAGCCTTACTTCGATGTTCCTACTGGCATAGCTGCCACGCCTACGAAAGGGAGTTTCAACCTTAAGAGTTTTACAATTTGGCTGTGATTTATTTTTAATTTAAGCGAAATAAAACGAACTTAAATCGATGATAAAATTAATTTTTTAAATCATATTGAATTTATTTCCCATGGGTCGAAAGCTTGTATATTTGGGAGATTAAACAATAATTTATTAATTAAAACGTGAATTAGTTCATATTTAATATAAAAAAACTATTATTTATTTAAAATTCTAAATTTTATTTGAAAGTCTATATTCACCACTTTTTGGGATGATGGGTAGCACTGCTATACCAGCTGTTGGCCATTTTATGGGCAGCACTGTTTGAACAGCTGTTCAATGTTATAAAATAGCCGGCGATTATTATATTCTTTTAGGTGCTAGTTTTCTATTAAAACAGAAAATAAAATAATGTTAATAAGAAGAATAAAGTGCCTCGGACATCTAGGAGTTCGCTACAACAGTTCGCATTATGTGACAACACCCATTTTCTATGTAAATGCAGGCATGTAAATTTGACTTTTTTTAAATATGAAGTTTTGTTTATAAAGTAAATTAATTGATTTAGCTCCCCACATTGGCCACATGTACTCGGCGGTGATAGCTGATGCCCACTGCCGGTACCAGAGATTAAAGTATCCGGAGAGGAAGGTCCGGCTTTGCACGGGAACCGATGAGCACGGCACCAAAATCCAACAGGCGGCGGCCCTTCATAAGGTCTCGGTGGCCACATACTGTGACCAGATTTCAGAACGCTACCTGGAGGTGTTCCAGAACGCCAACATCCTGCAGGATGATTTCATACGCACCACCGAAGAGCGCCACAAGCGGGCAGTGGCTCATTTTTGGGTAGGATTGCCGGATTATCCTTGTTTGGATGACAAGGAGATCTTATACTGATTTTTTTTGGTAATCCTTGTTCTTAGCGCACCCTGAACTCCCGTGGCCACATCTACTCGGCTGCCTACAGCGGCTGGTACTGCGTTTCCGATGAAACCTTCCTGACCGACTCCCAACTGAAGTTGGACGGAGCTACGGGTACTCGCTACTCCCTGGAATCGGGTCATCCTGTTGAGTGGACGGAGGAGACCAACTATATGTTTCGCCTGTCCAAGTTTCAAGACGATGTGATTTACTGGGTGAAGCAGGAGGCTCGCATCCGCCCGGCCAAGTTCGAAAAGATCCTGCTGGACACCCTCAGTGAACCACTGCCGGATGTTTCTGTCTCCAGACCCTCGAACCGGGTCCACTGGGCCATCCCTGTGCCCGATGACTCCTCGCAGACGGTCTACGTTTGGCTGGATGCGCTGGTCAACTACCTCAGTGCCTTGGGGTATCCGGATGAGGAGGTGTGATAACTATGAGCCCTTTTTGGAGCAACTTTTAATTCGCACCTTGTTCTTTTCAGTTCTCGGCCTTCTGGCCACCGGCACAGCAGATAATCGGCAAGGATATCCTCAAGTTTCACGGCATTTATTGGCCTGCCTTCCTCATTGCCGCCGGCCTCCAACCGCCTGGGCAGCTGTATGTCCACTCGCACTGGACAGTCGACGGGCAGAAGATGTCGAAGAGCAAACAGAATGTGGTCGATCCTGTCCAGGCGGCCGGGCAGTACACGATGGAGGGCCTGCGCTACTTCCTACTGCGTGAGGGCGTGGCCCACAGCGACGGCAGTGAGTAGACGAATCGAACAGGAAACCGCGAACTCCCTTTGAAGCCTGTGGCTTGTTCACTTTGCGGTGGTGCAGTGGGTGGGTCTGGCATGCCCTGTGGTTATTCAAATAGTTTTTCCATCAAATTATCAACCCAAACGGCCGGGGGTTTGCCGAGAAGTGTTCGCATGTGAGTGGCTATCTGTCGTCGTTAGTTTTACGGCAAGGACTACGTACGGTTAGGGGTACCTTTGCTTTAATTTGCATTTCAATTTTATGCCCGAGCTGCCAAACCAAACTGAACCGAAAAAGGGAAAAGTTTTCGGTAGCTGCTGACTTTTGTTTATTTGGCTCGAAAGTTTTTGTATCTAGAACTTGCCGGTGCCGAAGATTCCGGTGGCATTGGCATAAGAGTTGGCCAACTTTCCTCGTCCGGGGCCGGGGGATTTTGGCAATTGTCTGACAGCAGATATGATTAGGTCCAGCACTCGAGGTTCGGGTTATCGAAAGCAATTATCACACATGGCTGATCTGGCGGAGTGTCACTGTTTGATTGATTCCCCGAACCTCTCTTTGTTTCCGTTTTCAATTTGCATAAAATCAGCCAGGTTTGGTCTTAAAATTTAATTTCCAATTACTGCTGACTTTGCTTTTCCGGCTGGCGGATTTTCCAGACAGGCGGCTGGGCTGGCTGCTTTTCACGTTTTCCTTTATTCAATTTGCGCTTGTTGATGTTTCTTTTTTTTAAATTTTTTTTTAAGCCCCACTGCCTTGCGGCTAATTTAATTGCATTTTTATTGCATTTGGCGAAAAACCATAAAAAAAATATTGAAATGAAAATGAAAATGTCCGAACTGCTGCAGTGCGTCAGCGACGCCGTATTATTAAATTACATGAACATTTCGGCGAGGCGTTCACCCTCCTGTTTGCATATTTTCGGGGCCATGAATCATTTATGCGTGGTGGCAGCGGATAAATTTGCTTTAATTCGCACCAACTGCCGTCCATTAGGCGGAGATGGATAAAAAAAGGACATCTCTTATTCACAGTCGGTCGACAATTCGATTCTGGCGAATGGACCGGCCCTAGGTGGAATAACAGCCATCATTAAACGCTCAAGTTTTCATTGCAGGCCAGGCCAGGAACTTCCGCAACACAGAAATTGCATTTTGAATTTGACGCAATAACAGCTGCAGGAATAGACGAAGGACATGCCGGCAACATCTGCGGTTCCCTTCGGAAAAACTTGCAATGGCAAATGCAAATAAGGATGCTACCCACCACCACCACCACCAGGCTGATGCAATAAACTTCCTTGGGGCGTCACTCAATTTAAAAAATTTGAATACTTAAACTTGCCACCGATGGCTCTGAGATTTGGAATAGAAAATGCTTTCAGGGAGGCTGGCAGCCCACACTTCTGTGGCTTGTTTGAAAAAAAAAGTTTCCTTTAAGGTCCCGAAGGGTTCAAAACTCTTAATAGTTAAGCTCACCAAGCCTGTTTTTAGCCCGGTTTAGCCTTTAAAGTTAGTTCAACCTCATTAGATATTTTTAGCCTTCCGTTAAAGGGGAAAAAAAATGTAATCTGAATATAACCCATACGCCCTGTGAGCCCCGTCCTGTCTCCGATTCTTAAGAGACCGGCTTGCTGCATTTTTGATGGCAACACTTGTGCTCCTTCGCCTCCACTTAAAGCCAAGTTCTGCCGGAGGACACTGCAAAATTGTGTCAAAGTTCTAGGGCAAGTTCTTCAAGTTGTTTAAGGTGTAGCAGTCGCATTCGAAGTGCAACGCTTGGGGCACGCAAAAATGTATTATTTATATTACGGCCGGGAGGAGCGCCAGCACTGGTCCAAGGGCCGGAAGATACAACACCACCTCCCTCCCCTTCCCCCCTCAAAAGTCACATTGCAACATGTGTGGAAAGTCGTACTGTACACGACTTCCTTGTTTCCCGTCGGCAGGATCTTTGCTTTTTGCTCTGCTTTCTGTTTCCTGCAATTTGTAGCTGCTCACGTAAGCAGTTAAGAGTTTGCCCATCCCGGCCCGGACCCGGGTAGCAGGTAATGCCTCCTCCATCCTCCACTCCACCTTCACAAAATACAACACGCTTTGCGGCCCATTTCGAACAATTTGATTAGAAAGCCGTACTCGATGGGCGGTGGACGGGAGTCGGCTGCTAATAAAGTTTGATGCAATTCTCATTGAATTTTTGGCCCAAGGCTGCCAAGCCAATGCCATCAAAATTCAATGAATTCAAAATGAAAAGGCAGTCGCTTCAGAGTTCGGTTCAGTTTTCTCTCAAAAGAGTGTCACGGTGGTGTTAGATGTTTTTTAACTTGTAATACTATATAAGCTTTATAAAAAGTCGCCTTCTTGACATAAATTTGATTTCGAGAAAAGTAGCATCCATGCATGGCAACTCAACTCAATCCGACACTTTTTCATTTGCATTCCGTTGACGAGAGGACTCCACTCCTGTAGTCGCGAAGCAAATTAATGTTGCAGGCAACACTTTTTGGCAGTTGGATTTCCCCAGAGATGAGAATGGCAAGTGGAAACCTCATTTGACAGAATGCAGGTGAAACGGGAGCCGAATGGAGAAAGTTTCCGAATGCACAAAAGAAATGAAAATTATTTCCGACTGGGGTTTTGTTTCAATTTCGAAATCCGAATCGGACCATCCAAATGCATGCCAACAGCAATTAGCCCATTATTCTCTTAGCAGGCAGGGCTAGTTCTAATTACCATCAGGTTGCAGTGGAAAATTCAGTTTTAGTGCCTCTGCAACATTTTGTGGCACACCAAAGTATCTCCATTTAAACCAAAATAATCTGAAATCAGCGGTTGTCGAGTTAACTATTTGCGAATTCCTCCGGCAAGCACATCATTATACTTATAGTCGGATATAGTCCTTACTCTAGTCCTCGACTCACAGCTCCGTCTCCTGCATTCAATTCGATTTCCCTCGGGCGCAGATCCTGCGACTATTAGCACAGCTTAAATCCTTTCGTCCTCAGCTTTTCTCCCTCAAAGCCACCTGCAGCAGCATTTGTGTGTTTCGACAAGGAGAGCTTGCTGCCAGATTGTTGTTGGTAAATTATTCGGATTTTATCTTGTCCAGCTTTTTATTCATCTCCTTTTTTTTTGTCTTCGTCTGGGCACCCCGAGAAACCCTTGACTCGGGGCACTCTGTTTCCGTCGTGCTAATCCCCTTAATGGCCAGTCGGTCGTATGGCGAATTTGTGAGCGACTGAAGCCGCTTAAGGAGCAAGTTAAATGGAAGATGAAAGTATCACTCATACGCCCTGCATGTCACTCATACTTTGAGGCGGAATTTATCGTTTCTTGGGCAGGTCAAGCAGAGTAGAGCTATCCCACTCATTGTAGGATACCTCCTATCCTATTCCTTTCTCAAAGTTGAAAACATAATTAAATTTCCAGGAATTGATTTTCGTGGCATACCTTATTATCTCGCTGGAATCTCCTTGCCAAACTGACATGTTGTCTGCTCTCGTTTGCTTCCAGACTACAGCCACGTGAAGGCGCTGCGCATCCTCAACTCGGAGCTGGCAGACACTCTGGGTAATCTGCTGTCCCGTGCCTGCGCCAAGACACTCAATCCCCGCCAAATCTATCCGTCAGCCCAGGCCGAGCATTTGGCGGATCTCCTTGGAAGCCTGGATGGGGCCAAGCGCCTGCAGGAGTCGCTGCTGCAGCTGTCAGGTGAGTGGAGGGCTCAGGATTGCGCTGGGCTTTGAATGGAATGGAGTGTAGTGGAGTGCAGTGCAGTGGAGCGCTACTTTGTCATTTTAATATTTAAGCAGTCATGCTCGAGCTGAAGTGGCGCTCTATTCCGAGATAGAGCTGGTTTATAATCTGCATTTGCGCCTGCATCCGCATCTGCTGCCTCAAGCTCTTCCGGCCAATCACCGGGTGGTAAGAGCACTCGAGAATGTGGCCAACAGAGCCATCATTCTGCTTATTGTGGTTGGTCCACTTGAAAAAATTCCTTAGAGCCATACTCTAGTTACAGTGCAATATCCATATTTTGTTTCAAGTGTTATTATTTAATATTTTTGCAGAACGATGCGCTCAACATTACGAGTGCAATCACTTCCACTTGGTGGCGGACACTGCAATGGCGACTCTGCATGCGGCCAACAACTTCTTCGAGACCAGCCGGCCCTGGGAGCTGAAGAAAGGAGCGGTGGGCAGCAACGAGCCGCGTTTGGAGACCATAATCGCCATGACAATGGACGCACTGCGACTCTGCGGCATTGTGCTCCAGCCCATAATTCCCCAGCTGGCCACGCGGCTGCTCGATAAGCTCAGTGTTCCCGCAACGCAACGTGGCTGGAGTTATTTGGCGGAGAGCTTTGCCAACACCGCCCACCATGGCGGCAGTCGCCAGTTGAATGAGCAGAGCAGTGCGATGTTGTTCCAGCGGATTCTTGAGGAGAAGGAGGAGCGCAAACCGCAACCAGCCAAGCGGAGTAAAGCCAAGAAAAAGGAGCGCCGCGAAACAATGTCCTGAAGTGGCCATAATAAACTGATTCCGAAGTCAAGCCAACAAGGACATTTATTTCTGAAGGGGCTTGGAGGCACCAGTTTACAAGAGATGCTTTAAAAAGACAGCTCTCCAAAACTATTTATTAAATACTTAAGAATTGATTTTTAAAAGAAAAGTAACTGGAGTAACTGACTGTTAACTAGTGTAAACTGGCCAAATCATAAACTCAGGCCAAACCATTCCACTTCCACTGGGACTCTCTCGTTCGCCAAGTCTCATTAAAATCCACTTAATTATGGGCAGGAAGGAAAAAGCGACGCCGTCAGCAGACTCGCTGCTGTCTCATATTCGTTTGTAATTTATTACGCGTAATTGAAGTCAGCATCAGGTGGCGAGGATGGGGCTGTTATTTATAGCCTTCAATTGGTGAGCAGTTTGAGGGCAAGCCACCAAGTCAGCCAGACTTTTATTTGTTAATTTATTTTAATTTCCCGAGCCCCGAGACCAAAAAAGCCAACATAAAAGGGCCAACGTAATCAAAACAAATGGCAATGTGGCTCTCAATCTAAGTAGAAATGCATGTAGTCGTGGAGAAAGCGGTGGATCTGGCGGAGTGCGAAGGGCCAAGTCAAGTGCAACCATTAGAGTCAATTGCTGGCTGGCCCAGAGGAGTAGACAAAGCTGATTAGATTACTCGCTGGCAAATTTCAGAGCCAGTTTGGTTTTCGCCACACACTCCATGAAATGAACGATTTCTACATAGAAATAAATTGAAAATGTAAGTGGAGTTGGGAAACTGGAAAGGGAAAAGTTTCTAAAGAAAAACTACATTGACAAATAAAGATTAAATTCATTCTGCGGGTATTGAACTTTATACCCATGGCTCCAATTAGTATTTTTTGTAAAGTTTTTTTACTGTGCAAAGAAAATAGTTTAATTAAGATCTCGCACACACCATTCGAGCTTATACACGAGGCATCAATCAAGTCTCAGGTCCAGAAGTCGAAAATTTGTTGGCCAACAGAGTGCAGTTTTACTTTACTATTTACTCTGTTCCATCCAGTGTGTTCAGTTGATTGCGCCTGAGTGGATGAAATGCCCGCCACCATCAGCTGCAGGTAAACAACCATTTAACTCCATTCCGGCGAGTCCCGTCTCTGCCGGCGACCCAATCTGGCAATTAGCCAGCCAAAATGTGCGGGCTTTTGGGCCCGGTTAACTTGCAATTTGCTCTGCGGCCTAAAGTTCGAGCGATGCTGGTGCTAATGCGGATGCTCATGACGATGTTGCTGCAGACACTTATCGATCGCCTGCAAGGATAACGCATGAGATGGAGGTCAGGACCTGCTGACAGATGGGGTAATAATTCCATAGAACCATGGATGGTTAAAGTTTGATTAAATTGAAATTGGTTGAAGGCTTTAATGGGAAAATGTTGATTATTTTTACCTCGACTAGATTTATGAATTTCAAACCAATTGTTCCTTTTTTTTTTGGAAAATATTCTCTCATATTTCTGGCTAACATATATGTACCTCTCTTCCGAAACATAAACCCTTAATTACAAAAGCCGATTGTAAAGAAAAAACAATGAACAGAACTGGAAAATAAACTATATTTTAACGAGAATCAATTGAAAATGTTTTGATGCAAAGCATTCAGCTTAGAGTCTGGGAAATGTTTTTGTTTTCTTCTAGGAAGCTCCCTCTCTCTTCGATCTGCAGCAGGAAGTAATTGAATATACAACCGGGGAAAATTTAATTTATATGGCAAGCGAATTAAGTTGACGGTAATGAGACAGCAGAACAGAGGAGAACAGGCAACATAAACAAGCGCATTAACATGCTTGACTTGTAAAAAGTTGTTAAGTTTGCATTTTAAATGAAATTATGCAGGCGGCGTCCCGGTTACTCCTTCGTCGTATCCCTGGGGTGGGATACAGGTAATAAGGTTAATGATTCACTTTAAATGCTGCTCAAACTTGAACGCAAAACCTAAAGTGGTCCACTCCAGGCCCTTGTTATTGCACAGGATGCTGCTCCTTGTTGCGGTAGATTAATTACAAAGTTGCTCGATGGCCACAATGGCCTTTGTGGAGATTTCCGTCGTCTGTTGGCCACTCACCAAACTCAGCCAATGCATAATTAAATTTTCCAGAAGGCCACGTGGCGTATGCGCAATATTGTAAGCGAATTAGCCGGCGCCCAAAGTTGTTGCCACTCGCTGTTGCTTAAGAAGCGGGTTCGTGGCCATCGAAATTGATTCGCTTTGAGCTGGCTCGGATTTCCCTTGCTCGGAATATTCCGGTCCAGCAAATAAAATGCATTTCGCATTGATAGACTAAGATTCATTGATTTCTAAGGAATTTAACATGATTTTGGGATATGGCTTTGAGTCTTGAACTTAAACTATGATTAGGAAAATTCATAGATTGCTCCAAACTCCCCTTACATAAATAATAAATCAACGTGATCTAAGGAAGACTAATGGTTTCTAGTGACCTCTTTAAATCCACTGTGTCACAGCAGTAGTTGGTTTGTTGGATTTTCCGTTTGAGCATCGATTTAAATATTCAAATACCACAATTCACATGACTATAAATGGAATAGTGTTGCATTTTGCCAATTCCTGTTAACTAATTCAGTAAGCCAATTCGAAAGTGTTTAATTATTCGATGCTGGAGCCACATGTGCAATGCAAAGTTTTGCAAGACTGACCTGACTAATTAAATTACAACATTTGTTGTAAGTCTCCAATTATCTCAATTAAATGCAAAAATTAAATGACCGTACTGGGCATTTAATTAGCCTCGATTTATGTGGGTAATATTTAAACTCAAATTCCAAAATATGTAGTGCTTCTTATACCAAACTAATCGCAGTTTTTGCTGCCTCACATAATCTGTAATTAAATTGCACTAAAAAACTCCACACAAATCCCTAATCCCTTTTGAACACACCCACACACCGACACATACTTTTGCTCCCTTCCAGACAGCCAGGCAAGTATGCGAGTCGTTATCCCTTTTAATGAATTTTTTCCTGGCCCGTTCGGCCTTCGCTTTTCATTTTGCCAAGCGGGCGGCGGGCAGCAAAGTTTATTTTGCTTTAACCCTCGACCGACCGAAAGGTACCCCCGAGCCTCCTCCGTTTGCAACCTTTTTTGCGCCAAAGTAAATATTTTACTATGCCACTATTTAAAGCATACTTTCAGGCGGCTGTCGGCACAGCTGGAAAGCCACAGCAGCTGCAGCCTCGGGCAAGCAGCACCAGAACGAATTTTTGGGGCGCAGATACACTCAACTGTGCGATACCTGGTACTCCTACAGCACTCTTATAGTTGACCCTCCTACAGATCTCTATCATTTTGAGATCCTTAAGAAAGGAGTCTTTGAAATATTTTTAATTGAAACTTTTAAGGATAGCACAAGCATTCGAACCCCTTCGAAACTGTGAAAGCCCTGCGAAGCAAAAGCCTGGCAGCCATTTTATTTTTGCAATATTTTCCAGGTCAAAATGTCGTAGAACTTTTATTAACTTCATGGCAAACCTCTAGCATGCAACTGTATGTGTGCGAGTGTGTGCTAGTGTGTTTGTTTCTCTGTTTGTGCTCGTCCTTGTGTTTGTGTCTAAACATTAAAAGTAGCTTAGTGTTGTCGGCCGTTGGCTGTAAGTGTTTGGGTCTCGTGTTGATAACTTATATTGGGGATGTCAACAGCCGAATGCGCTTCGAGTGGATTTTGCATTGGACCCAATGTCCAAGGATCGTTATCCTGGCTGAGACTCGAGTGTCCTCATTTGAGTTGCTTTATGGCCTGGAAAGCGGCCCCTCAAATGAGCACAACCGCAAGCTGATTTTAAAGTATCTCTTTCGTTTTTTTTTTTTGTTGGAAACCTTTTCCCTAAAAGTATTTTTCAAAGTTTTTTGCCCAAAGTCTGTGCCCTCCTTTAAGTGGGGACGCAGTTGCTGATGACGTTGACGGGTAAGACATAATAATTTGCTGCACTTTTGCATGACAATGCAGGATTTATGGAAAGCAAAACAACAGCAGCCAAGGCACGAAAAAATAAAAATTGTAATTTCAACGTAGACAAAGGCGACGACAGCCAACAAATGAGAGACGGAAAATTAAATTCACCTGCGAAAAATACTTGTGCCTGGATATCAGTAGAGTTCTCACTTTCGATTTCTCCAGAAGTTAAAGGAAACTCCAAAGAAAGTCTTTAAAGATTATTTGAAATATTGTATGTTCCAAACTTTAATAAATTATGTTAATTTATCGTCCCCAAACTTATTCACTTTTGAAGTCTCTTTTCACAGAAAACCTAAAATATCATTTATGTTGGGAACACGGCGTATGTCTAGGTGATTTTTTGTCGGGGGATTTTTCTGACGTTGCATGCGAATATTTGACAGCAAGTTAAATGGCGTCGCAGTGGAACTTTTTGTAGCTTCTGCCGTAGCGCTGATAAGTATGCTACAATAAATGGCGCTAATGTTGCCTGCCACGCAATAATCGCACAAATGGAAGGATGGTGAAGGTAGATTCGAGTGCATCCGTGAAAGTGTAAGCCCCTTGTAATTTTCGCAGCGGGTCATCAATGACGGCACCTTGGGCTCTTGGGTGCACTTCTGCAGGTTGCTTCCTTTTGAGTTGCTGCTCCTCCTGCTCGAGCCCGAACTCCTGCAGCCAATAAACATGCATATTAATGACCGTAAGTCCTGTGCCGGGGACCTTGCTGTTCGTGCGGCCCATTTGCCTTGCAAAGCGATCCAATGAATCAACGATACTTGCAATTTCCGTTCAGAGTCTTTTTGCGAGTACTTCTCGGAATTCTGGAAATGAATCTGGAGCGATGACAGGCGCCAGCGGATGCAGTAGCTTAACCAGAAAGCTCTCAAGGAGACAAGGACTGAATAAAGTGGAGTACTCCACAGGAGGAGAGACATTCATAGCGAATTCATGCAATGATTTTCTTCAGCATGTCGTCTTTTTCGGTGCCTCCGAAATATTTATATTCATATTTTAAGAGAAGACTAAATATAACAAAAGATATAGTTGGTGTCTGAAGTCCAGATTATAATATTTATAAAATGTTTACATTTATCTGAGACTCTTGTCTATTGGCCACTGTACCTTAATCCTGGAAAGAAGTGCACTGAATCAGTGAAATCCTTATCAGGGCTGGGCCCTTCCCTGGCAGATGCCACTAATGAAAGCCATTCAGTGTTTTTGTTTTTTACAGGAAGCCAATTAAAAATGAAACAAACAAAGATGAGGATTACATTTCTGTGACAATAAATCCACTTGACTTACTTCCCGTACATGATGGTCGTCCTGATGATGAAATAAAGGAATTTGGCCCGACCATCCAACATGTTGCGCCTCTTGAGCGGCTTTAAATGTTTTATATTTTTTTCGTTCATTTGTTTTTGTTTGACTCTGCTTTCTTTTGAGAGCCTGTCTGGGCAGGAAATAAAATAAAAGAAGCAACAGACCGACAATTCGGTGGAAAAAAAGACACAAAGGGAAGATAAAATAAGACGACTAAATAAAAATAAAATCAAAATACGTGAAGGGGGCGTTGCGAGCATAAATCTCATCAATCAAATGGAATTGTGCGCATAAAGTTATCGGCTCAACTTACAGCAGATAACTCAACCCTTACCCCCTGTTCTGGTATCCTCCGTCCTTTTGCCTCCTTTTGGCCCGCCTTTGTCTGCTGGGGCAATTTGAGTTTATTGTTTCAATCTGTTAAGGCAACCCCAGGGTCTGCAGTAGAACATCGGAGCACTGAGCAAGGGGCCATAGCTGAAGTATGCCCCTAGTCTTACAAGACTCAAATAGATGCACTGGAAGAAAAGTCTTGAGAGAGCTTTCAATCCAGAAATTCCTAATTAAAATTTCAAATACAAACAAATATAACTACTTTCATGATTAATAATAATTTTTAAATATTAATTCAACCATGGTAGAGATTTTTCTCTTGATGTACTTTACCACAAGCCGCATTAAACACAAATCAAGCCCAGTGCCCGTGGGCCAGTTTTGATTGTGGGTCCTTTTCCTGGCTCTCGGATTGGTCATGGTTTTGGTTGAGCCCTCAGTTCTGGTTAGTTTCGAGCTTTGTTTGTTTTTATTTTGCTTTACAGCCGCCACTGTCGCTTTCTGGACTGCGCAAATCCGATTTATTTGCATTTGCCTTGAGTGCCGTGTCTGCATTCTGCCTATCTATTTTAAATTTTTGTTTATGTTATTTCTATTTTTTGTTGTGCTTCCAGGGTTTTGTGGTTTGGCTCCCCTTATCTGGGCTTTGCTCAGCGTTAAAGCTGAAAATGTTAAGGCTATTAAGTTTTAAAGCATTAAAGGACTCGGACTAATTAAGTTTCCCAAATTATTTATGGCTAAAATTGGCTTAAGGGCATTTTGCAGGCAACCTGTGCCAATAATGGCGAGCAAACAGTTGCTGTGTTGAGTTTCCGGCCCGCGGCCATATTGATTAGGTACGTAAATATGGCCAAGATGGCGGTTATTTGGCCTGCCTAATACCGCCAACAGCCAACCGCCTGTCGCCTTTGGAATATTCGTGTTTATGTCAACTGCGATTCGACATTGATGGGGCGACCCTAATGGCTTGTGAAGAGCTGCACAGTGTAGCAGCCCCACAGGATTATGTATCCTGGCGATTAATCTAGAGGTGCTTCAATTAACAATATCACACAAGACATGCTAATTTGCCAAAGCAGACTAGTAGGCTGGTAAATTGATTGAAGGGCTTCGGCAATCTAGAGCAGGAATCAGGCAAACACATAGTAGCTGTTTGCAAAAATCTTGTTCAATCTCTAATACACCAAGTTACAGATTAAATCATTTGTATTTACTTTGTTTTTAATTTAAATTTACTTTCTATTACCAAAAACCCAGAGACACCGTAGCAGCATTTACAAATTTTGAAAAAACTTTGCATAAAAAAAAAAATGGACAGCACAAAATTGTGGGACGTCAAGTGCAGTTTCTGCTGAAGGCAACCGCAGCGAAGGTCTGCCGGAAAAGTGGCCGAGAGTTTGCCACTAAGCGCTGTTGGTAATAAAACGTTTAACGCTGTTAACTTGCCGCACATCGAGTGATTTCCCGGGGATGTGGAAAGGGGGAGCCGGAGGAACTCAAACTTTGTTGTTATTGTTGCTGTCGATATTTGAAAAGTTGCTTGCTAATTTTGCTTAAGGACTTGCCCAACTGAAATTTGCCGTAATTAACTGAAACGTTTGCATTTTAATAGACTTTGCATAATTTGTGCGTTAAGTTTGGAAACAAAACAAAAGAGAACGAGAAGTTTAAGGGTGAAGGGTTATGCTTTGGGTTTGGGGTCCATCGACAACATTATGAATAAAGTTTTGTGCAACGTTGCTGTGCCCGAATCGATAATATGAACTATGAATGAGTGGAATTGGGTGGAGAGATGCGGATGTGGCATACTGAGGCTGGGGACGAACATCAAGTATACGCCACGTTGGCCAGCTCAAAAGTGCGTGTTTGTGTGTGCAGCAAAGCATGACTAATGACAACTTTGGCCAGCCATGTACATGTACCAGTATATATCATTTCGTTTAGCAAATAACAAATATCATTGCCCGATGTTGGGGCGAGAGCGAAATAAAGATAAATAGTGTTTTGAAATGTTTTCATGTTGCCTTTGCGAATGAAATTGTTGCACACTCGACCGAGACGAAGCTCCTCCTGGGAGCATCCTTCTCTAGTATCCTTTGCATTCTATCTACCCATCTGTCTCCCTAAATTCCCTTTCTCTGTTTTATAAATAAATGCCACATATACAGAGAGAACATCAACAGCAACAGCGACAACAGCAACGAGCGCATTTGCAACATTTATTGAGTCGTTGAACGAGTTGAATGAGTTTGGGTTTTTATTTTTAAACGATGGCTATGGCTGAAGCCTCCGCAGCACGAGGCAAAGGCTAAACGAGCGTACACAGTTTAAATATTGATTTACGACCACATATATAATAAAGCAACGGACGGAGAAAGCGACTAGGACTGGGGGACTGGGACAGAGAGGGTCGGACATGGTCGGACCGCAAAACAATACAGCCAGTTGGAATTTGTTTTTAAATTATTACCAAAGAAGAATTTCATTTAAGTATTTTCCCCTCAACTGAAATGGCTGTTGACTCTCCAATAGTAAAGGCAAACATTCAAATTGTAAAGTAAATATATAGTAATTGGTCTTTATTTCTATATTTGAATCAGTAGAGAGAACTCCCTGAGGTCCCTAAAATATTTTAGTGAGTTGTGATTGTCAGATCGTCAGGTAATTGTTTCTGACGTCTTCAACTCGTTATCTAGGCCATTGGCCAAGTGAGCCCATTAGGGCAATCAAACACACGATTGTGAGGCCCATTATGTAGACTCGACCTATCATCATCCTCTTAGCCCTCCACAGGACCCAGCATCTTAAGGCCATGCAAGTCTAGGACTTTTCACAAAGGAATGTGCAATCACATGTTGTGGTAGACACTGTGAAAATTTCCGTTTGGCATTCATTAGACGGCTGTGGTTTGCCAAGAGAAAATTGAATGTCAAGTGCAGGGCAAGGGAAATTCGAGGAGACCCATCAGAAGGCCGGCACTCCTCCTAGCCTGCACATAGCTGCGTACAGCATGCAACATGCCACCAAGGAAGACGATGCTGCGCTGCCAGGCTGATGCGGACAAAATGCGCAAATTGGTTTTACTTGGCAGGGCATGCGTGAAAACGATGTTGTCCTAGGAAAAGTCCCCGTCCAGCCCCCGTCCTTTTTCTCGCTCGACTGACGCCGCTGCCGGAGCCGAGAAACTTGACTCAAGTTGCGGAAAACTTTTCGCCCGCCACCGGCAACCCGCGCCGCCCTGTTGCACATTTGACGCACTCGGCCTGCCCACATGGCGGATGACAAATGTGCCCACTGCTCATTCGACAATCGCCTCAGCCAAAAGAAGCCATTAGAATAGATTAGAGCAGCTGGGGAATATAAGCCAGGGGTTTCCTGGGTTCCAAGGGAACCAGAGACCTCTCTCCTAACACTCAAGGTGTTGGTAATCACTTTCCCAGCCTCGATTATTAAGGCGGCTTGTTTGTGTTGCCCTCGAGTGTCATAATAATTAAATGGAATTAATGAAAAGCCGGCCAGGAATTCCTCCCGACCACCAGTCTACAAGGGTGCACGTAGAAAAAATGCAATATAAATTTAATTTAATTTGAAAACTGTACAAGATGGAAATGGCTTCCTTTACAATACAATTGGGAGTTTCAAATTCCATAGACTTGAACATATTTTTCGGTCTATTGTATATTGAATTTATTTAAACGTAATTTATCATTAATTGTAAGATTCCCAATCGAGTTATTTTCAGTGTTGTGGTGCGTGCCGCATTCGCTTTGTTATTTAAGGTGGCAGACTCATTTGTAAGCCAGTCCAGGTTTCGAGAATCTCTTGCCATTGCCTTTCAGCCAGTGCTTTGTTCGTGGTTTTTGTTTTCCTTACAAATTCCCGACCTTGAACTAAGATAAAGATTCCTGCGAAGGCCAGATACTCCTACGTCCATACTCAACATGTATAAATACTTCGCAGAGACCTCTTTATGCGTGTTTCCCCTTGGCCTTCGCTGGCCCACGCAAATATGAATGCTTTATGTCCTTACAAGATTGCCCATTTTTGGTCCTAAAATAACCGAAATTGAATGCTGGAGGCACTTCCTTCATTCCCTTATTTTTAGTGTCCTAAGCTGAATTTATTTAAGTATAAGTTTTGAAAAGGACTGCATATGTTAGAACATTTATTTTTTGGGAGTCCCCACACAAAATCCTGCCTTTAGATCCATTCATGTTCCAAATGTTATTTTGTTCTCCTGACTGAACCCGTGATTTTTCAAATCGCAGAGAAAACAGACCTCTGGTGAACATTGCACCCAAATCCTTCGATGATTGATGGCGGGGCTGCGCCACATCAATCACGTTCCGTTCGCCTCACCGATAATTTGATTGATATTCAATAGCCAGACGGCAGAAACTTCCAATTTAAACCAAAATTCACTTTCGCGTTTAAAGAAGTCGCTGAAGAAATCCTTTTGGGTTGCGTGGGAAAAAAATAAATGGTAAAAAGAATATTTATGCAGTGAACCTCGAACCGCGAACGGGTTCAAAGTGCATCCACTGGAAGCTGCTGTGGCTCTTTTTCCACTGGCAGTGGTTGAGGTGGTGGTGCGGTGGTGCTGCGCATAACCAAAAAATATTCGAGTCCCCTTCAGTTTATTTTTTTCCGTTTGATGTTGTGGGGCTGCTCTCCATTTGTCGAATGCTTAAAGCCATTTGAAAATGATTGGCTTTTATGTCAATAAGCGTCTCAGCTCTCCTTACTTGTTTCTATACATATATATATATATTTTTTTTATTTTAACTTCTTTTGCCTGTTTTTACAGTGGCTTTTCTTGGTTTTTCCCTCGCTGTTTTCAGTTTTTTCTTTCGGTTTTTGCACTCGCGGTATGCTCTTAGAGTCTGTCCCGTTTAAGTGCCCCAATAAAACACAATAAATATACACATAAATTTGTATATTGTATATCACAAGTATGGTACGTATGTACAGCGAGTTGTTTTCTTGGCCAGAAGGCAGGAGAAAAGTTGTCGCGTTTTAATAGACAAAAAAAAAAAATGAAGAAAGGAAAGAAGCCAGCAAACAAAAGCAAACATTGCGGCTCAGTCTTTGGGTCACTTAAAGTTCTTATTTATACATTTTCCGTTCGAAGAGAGCTTCAATTTTGACTTTGATATATTTAGATGGTGGACCTTGGAGAGCAGCTGCCCCATCTGATGCCATAAATCTTCCATTCACATTTCAGGAGCCATCCCGTCGAGTTAAAATTCGTTGCCCTCGGGCTCGAATCAAATTTTCACTCTGAAGCGTCGGGTGTTTCGTGAAATCAAATTTGCAATAAGTTGCTAAACATCGAAGCGTAAAATAAGCATTCGTCACTCATTTTTACGTTCGCATACATAAATCTAAATTCAAACCTTTTTCGGGTGCTTGTTTTTTTTTATATATTTATATTATTTCAGGGGCTTAGAGGCTCCCGCACAATAGATTTATGAAAATTTATTGCACACATGCGGAAAAACCAGGCTCCAACGTATGTTTCGATTGATTAGTGTCGACGCCCTGAGACCGGCAACGGTTGTTGGCCGAAATTAAAGCTGCCACGCCGACGGGAATAAAATCAAAGCCATAAAAGCTAATGAGCCCGAAAACTCTGTCGCTGTTGTCACAGATTTTGGGCCGCAATCTCCGCAACTAACGCCGGAGCTCGCGAAGGGGCATAATGAAAATCGCTGCCATCTTGTTGCGCCGGGCATTCCTTCATAAAATCGAATCCACCCTCGCAGCTCGGCCCATAAAATGATGGCGATCGCTGGCTACCTATGGATATGGAATGGCGTGGAATGTCGTAAAATTTACGCAAATTGTCAATGCTGTTGCTGAGTCCTGATTCTAGACTCCTGATTCTCGAGTCCCGATGTTACCGATGCTTGCTTACCGTTATTGCCTGTGAGTGCGCATAAATTGGGGCACAAGTACAAGCAAACAAGTGCTGCAGAAAGAAAAGAAACCTCACATGGAAGTGAAAGCGGGGTTGGGCGTGAAGGTAACTGATTTATGCGCCGACAATGAAATGGAATTGTTGCCAATGCACTGAAGGAAAAAGTAAGCTAGAATTTAGATAAATGTTTACTTCTTTCTAAATCAAATCTTCTATTTTTTGTGACACTTGCCAAGCAAGTTTGAGCAGTGTCTCTAGAAATGAATTGAATTGAAGTGTCCTGAGCATTTAATGGCAATACAAATCTAAACCTCCTGTCGATCTCAAATCATACTCGCATCGTTGAGCTGGCAAAATTGCAAAAAATAGAAATTCAAAGTACACGAGATGACGGAAGTGTCCGAAAAGAGCAAGGGCCATGGAGGCAAGCACTCTGGTAAGGCGGTTGACAATGAGTCAATGGGTACCTCCTTTTTCGATATCCTTTGGCCGCTGATTCTGGATGAGAATACCTGCCACATTGAAAGCCAGTCGGAGGAGTTCTTCCTACCGCAGAAGCCCTTCGACAAACTCAAGTGGCACACCTACCTGACACAGGTGGGTTTCCCATCGTACATGGAACCCCATGAGCTGCGCTGCTGCGAGGCGGCCAAAAGGATGGAGGCTGAGGAGGAGGAGGCCCAAAAGGAGGCCAACAAGGAGGCGGAGGAGCGCAAGGTCACGGCCCAGTGTGACTTCTTAGCACGGGGATCGCAGGTGGGAAAGGGTATAAGTTTTCAGTGAACCTCGTACCAAATCTATAAGCATTTCAGGCCATACGCCCCGTGGACAAGGAGGTCAACTACCTGAGGGAGCAGCACGAGCGACGCCAGAAACTGGCCTACGACTTTGCCAATCGTCGCTACCCCTGGACCATGCAAACTCCCAGCCACGAGCTCGGCTTCGAGATGACAAGCGAGGTGCTGAACTGCTTCCGGCCCACAATGGAGCTGCACATTCTTCAGGCCATCCACGATCATAATTGCAACCTGATGATAATTGACGTCGGCTCAGAGGTGGAGCTTGAGGACTGCCACCGGTGGATCAAATATCGTCCTTACGTCCAGCTGCTGGCCTTGGTGCGTACTCCGCAAATGGAGCGCTCCTTGCAGCTACTAAACGTGTTCCACACCCTGTTGGTCGAGGAGTCCGCGGAGAACTCATGGCACGATGAGCTCCTTAGCTCCCTTCGCTGCGGCTACGTCCATGCCCAGAAAATTGAACTCCTTAAATCCTGCGGCGAGCCTTTGGTGTTCGTTTTCTGCCGATATCGTGGCATTTGCACTTGCGACACTTACAAAATACTTCGCCGGCTGTAGAGCTTACTTTTAACCTTGATTCCAAAAAAAAAGGGAAAATCCAAAAAATAAATTGATCAGTTGAAAAAAAAGTGCACTCTTAGAAAATGTACACAAAAAACTCCATACACTTCCAACAAATTTGAATTTTCAAAATTAAACAGAAATTTATATCAATAAAGTGCGATCTTAAACAGAGTTGGAATGTCTGTCTTAGATTATAGTTCAGATTGGCCAATTTTCAGGCTAGCTTCATTACATAATGCCTAATTTGATTCGACTTGATTTCCATGGCCTGGCCATTGACTTGAAGTGGTGCCCGCCCAGCAGGGTTCGCTCCAATTAGAGGCGCTCAATTGACGCTGCCTTCGAGTGCAGTCAGACGCACTGCCACTTGGTAAGGTCCCACTCGTACGACCCCGCCAAGCCCACCGGTTGACGGCCGGTATTGACGCTGACGGAAGTCTGCACCACCGCCTTCCGACGTGGTGTCAAAGGGCCTCCGCTCAACTGCCAAACTTGAGCCTTCGGCGCAATTCACAACAAAATTTGTTTGGCAAAGGGAAGGCAAAAATTTCGCGCCAAATCTCAACAAATTATTACAAAGCTTAACAAAGTTGGAACTGATTATAAAAGTTGCTCGCAGGCAGTAAGGGGAAAATTGGGAAAAATGGAAATGGAAAAATGTGGAAAAGGTGGCCGCCACAATGCAGCGAAAATTGAGTTGCGGGCGGTATAGAGGCGACACTTATTTGGGGGAAGTGGAGATCCTTCTCGTTTCTTTTTGTTTTGCTGGCAAAAGTTTTTGTGCCCAAATGCGTTGTTGCTACTTAGGGCAGCGCACAAACATCGTTTTCAATAGACATTCTCACATAAACCACATTGCATTATATTATTAAAAGTTGCCATGCCCCATGTCTGATAAGGGCGCCACACAACTTTTCTCTAAAAATGCCACAATTTAAATCCTAATGAGGTTTTTCAAGTTCTACTTAAAGTTCTAGTTAAATTTATGTTATCGTTCTGAGCCAATGATCTAAATATTTCCGAGTAAAGGTTCATAGGCGATTCGGGAGATAAGTATATTCCCGTCATCTCTGCAAGGATCTATTATATATTTACTTTATATTATATTGAGGTAAACAGTCGCTTACACTAGCAATCGGTTTGCGAATCATAATTTAAATGCCAACGACTGGCTATTTATATTATTTATGAATGACATGTTTACTTTTGGAGGTACGTAATCGCACTGTGAGAATTCTGAGAGTGAATAAATGCTTTAAGCTCAGTCTCACTTCGGAAGCTAAGCTGATTATAAAAGTAAGAGAGATCGTAATAGTCTACAAGAGAATCTATTAAATCAATGTTTAAAAAAACTTGTTTATACTAAATAATTCATAATAAAAGTTATGAGTGGAATGTGGCTGGTAATACTCATTCCGCTCAGTTGTAAATCTTGAGTGGAATTTTCTGGGTAAATCCATGGCCCATGGGAGTTCCTCAATCTATTTCTCAGTGCATCGGCTTTCGATTGTGCTCCAGCATCAGTTTAAGCTTAGACTCGGCCGGAATCAGTACCTCCAACGCAATGAAAATCGACGGACTGACCTTTCTTGGCCTTTCGCTCACTGTGTCACTCGGGTGGGCCCTAATCGTTCCCCAACATCATTGCGATAATTACTTTACTTACATGAAGGAGTCGAATGGTCAATACTTTGGTCTGTTAACAGCACCGAGGGGAGGGATCAACAGCGTGAAATGGGTGGCGGTTTTTAACGCTGACAAAACCCAGCAGGTGCGTTCAGACAAGTGTCTCTTTAAAACAACTCTGAGCTTTCAGTTGCGACTTTGCCTTTGCAGTCACACACGGTCGCATCACTGGAGCTATATCCTAACAAGGACCAGGCTTTTCGCGACTTGTACAATGGCGAACGGTCAAAGGTGTCTGTGAATTTTCAGGACTTTGGGAATAAACTGCCAAAGTTGCTTCGACTAGAGTTCAATGAAGAGTTGCTCTGCAGTAACCCAGAATGTAAGTCCATACCTAAAATCAGTTTGCTGTATATTTCTCGATTATATTTATTTTCCAGACGATCCTCCGTCGAGCACAATGACGAGGCAACGGACCTACTCCACTTCTCGTCCTGTAAAAACTCAAACTGTGCATTCAGAACCTTATCCTCGTCCTCCTCCGAGTCAGCCTCGTCCACAAACCAATATACAGTCGAATCCCTTCCTACCATCTCTTCGTCCAGCCACTCCAGAGGTTCAACCTCGCATCGAAGGTGATTTTGATGAATGCGGACGGGAGGGTTTCGCCTTTGCCCAGATCGGTGGTACGGATGTGGTCCGTGGTCAGTTCCCTTGGCTGGCAGCGCTTTATTTGGGCACAACGAGGGCCACCTACAAGTGTGTGACGTCGGTGATCTCGAAGCGTACAGTAATCACTGCAGCCCATTGCATATTTGGGAAGGAGACAAACGAGTTGTGGGTGTACCTGGGTCGACACGATCGAGACAAAAATCCAGAGGATGGAGCCAAGTTGGTTGGTGTGTCATCTGTGCGCACACCTGACGGTTACAATGACAACCGCCTGCCACATACTGACGTTGGTCTCCTAATCCTAGCAGAGACAATCGAGTATACACGCTACATTCGCCCACTGTGCATGTGGACCTCGGATATGAACGTGCCGAGAAACGAAGGCGACTCGGGAGTCGTGGCAGGCTGGGGAGTGGACGTTGACGCCGAAAAGACTCGTTTTCCAAGAATGGTTACTGTCGGTCTAGTGTCAGATACAACGTGTCGCAACAAAATGGGACTGGCCGAAGATTTCATCACTGATCGAACCGTTTGTGCAGGAAATTCACAGGGTCATGGACCTTGCTTTGGTGACTCGGGAGGTCCTTTGATGGTCCTGCGAAATAACCGCTGGGTTATCCGGGGTATCGTATCTCTATCGCCAAGGAAAGGGGAAATCTGTGACCTTAGCAACTACGTCATCTACTGCGATGTGGCAATGTATATTACCTGGATCCAAAGAAACATGGTGTCGTAAGGTTATTACCCCCAAGGGTTGCCATACAACCGTAAGCTAAGTTTATATAAATTAGAAAAAAGATGACCCTTGTGTGAAAAATTTAATTATCAATAAACTTTTACAGGATATTTTCAATTTTATCAAACAGGCTTAACTTGAGTTCCGATGCCATGCCATAATGGGTAGTTTAACTTTTAATGGTAAAAATAGTTGAATGAAAATAGTAGAATCTAATGATTTAGACAATCAATTTGTTAGAATAATGTGAAATGTGCGCCAAAGTGCATTGGGTTAAACCTCAAGTGAGCGTATCTCAATCGATGATTAGAGCCCCGAGTGTGTTTAAACCCGGACCCCGATTGTATATTTAAGTACCTTTGACTCTGCTCCAGTCTCAATTCTCCGCTGAAAGCGATCAGCACAGTTGCTCCCCGTTGCAATGACAGCAATTTATGGTCTGACCTTATTTGGCCTTTTCCTTAACATACCACTTCTTTTGGGCATTTAATATTCCTAGTCATAATTGCGATAAGAAATTTTCATACAATAAAAGACTATGGGAAGTGCATTGAAGTTGTTACGGCGCCAAAGACGGGAAAGCATAGTATTGAGTGGAAGGTCATCTTCAATGCTAATAAAACTGGCCAGGTTAGTTTCTCAAACAAATTTGCATTCTTTCTGGGTTTTCATTATTGTAGGAGCAAGTGCATTGCAGACATATTCTTTGAAGGACCAGTTCAGCTTTTAAAACTTTGATGACACTCAGGCTTCGATTGGAGTTTAACGTAGAAGTGCTCTGCAGCGATCTGGAATGTAAGTTAGTACTTAAGCACTTCACTTATTTATTAATATAATTTTTTATGAATATTTGACTAGACGATGGTCTGTCCAGGGTAACGACCTGGTATCATCTCATACCCAGAGCTACTGGAATGGACTCAGCCATGTTGAAGTGTTACAGCTTCCTTCTGAAATTGATAAAACCGCCCTATACGCCAGAGGCATCTCTCCCCTCCGCGCTTTCTCTAAAGGATACCATATCAACGTCTACAGATTCTCGACCTACAAATATTCATTTTTGGAAATGAAATACCATATTATAGGATATGTTTTTAAAGTAACAGAAATCATTGCTCAAAGATTGAGGGAGAGAGCGAAAATGTAACCTTTATTTTTTTGCTTTTATAATAAAAATGTTTCCCATTTTATAATGTGGGGATTTTGGTTTTCACTCAAAAGCAGCTGGGAAGATAATCTCAGAGGGGGATACATGGTTTAAAGAGTATTCTCGTTCTCGATTTATAAATTCTCTATCGGTATAGCCGGTATATTGGTATAGTAGCGTTTGGTCTTGTTTCATTCCTGTTTTTTTGCTTTTTGCTCATAAAATGCATATAATACTTTATGGCATAGAGCTCATGTAGTTTCTCTTGCAAATATTGAGCCCGAGTATATACTCTTTTAAACTTAAATCTGATCCAGTCTCAGTTCTCCCCTGACTGCGGTCAGCACAGGTTCCTTCCGTTGCAATGACGATCAGCGGTCTGATCTTTTCCGGTCTTTTCCTCAACCTATCACTTGTTTTGGGCTTAAACATTCCAAGCCATAATTGCGACAAATATTCCTCATACATTACAAATGATTTTGGGAGACACATTGATGTTATTTCGGCGTCGCAGACGGAAAATAATAGTATTGAGTGGAAGGTGATTTTCAATGATAATAAAACTGGTCTGGTAAGTTGAGTGTGCAGTTTCCTTGAAAAAATGTTGCATTATGATTGGGTTTTTATCATTGCAGCCATATTCTTTGAAGGACCAGTACTTAGATGATGGGGAGTCACGCAAAGCGTTTGTGAGTTTTCAAAACTTTGGCGAAACTCTGCCCAAACTGCTCCGGTTGGAGATTAACGGAGAAGTGCTCTGCAGCAATCCGGGCTGTGCGTTTGTACCAAAAATAATATTCATTTTGAAATATATTTCCTTCATATGACTTTTTCTCTTCTTATTTTTTTATATACATTTTCATATACTTTTTCTTTTATATTCTAATAGACGATGCTTCGTCGAATGTAATGACACGATATCATCGCATACCCAGGGCTACAGGATTGGAAGAAGCCAGATACAGATACTTGCAGCCCTCCTGGGCAGCTCGAAACGCTTCTGGATATTATATAAATGGTGTGTTGCAGCCAGAGGAACGGACATCGTCTCCTCCAATGAATATTAGTTTATTCCACCTTGGTCCTGCTGCGTACCTCAATTCTACTGGAACATATTATGATGGGGTGTTGCAAACGGCAAAACCGGAGACGTCTACTCCAAAGATTATCCATGTATCCGCCCTTGGTCCTGCTGCGTACCTCAATTCTACTGGAACATATTATGATGGGGTGTTGCAAACGGCAAAACCGGAGACGTCTACTCCAAAGATTATCCATGTATCCGCCCTTGGTCCTGCTGCGTACCTCAATTCTACTGGAACATATTATGATGGGGTGTTGCAAAGGGCGCGATCACCTGACTTTGTGCCCCGTGTTTTAGGCGACTTTGACGAGTGCGGAAGAGAGGGCTTCGCCACCTCCCAAATTGGCGGAGAGGAATTGACCCGTGGCCAGTACCCCTGGCTGGCTGCCCTCTATATCGGAAAAGAGACGGTAACATATAAGTGTGTTGGGTCGCTAATCTCAAAACAGACTGTGATTACCGCGGCACACTGTATTTTCAACCGGAGTCCGGGAGACTTGTGGGTGTATCTGGGTCGGCACGACCGCAGTATGAACATCGAAAGCGAAGCTGAACTGGTCGGAGTTTCTTCCGTGCACACACCACCGCAGTATAATGGCAATCCAGTGCCGGATACGGACATTGGACTCTTGATTTTGACTAAGCCGATAGTTTACACCAGGTATATTCAACCTCTGTGCCTGTGGACTTCGGATTTTCGGATACCCGGTAATGAGGGTGATTTAGGAGCGGTAGCTGGCTGGGGATTTGACAAGAATGCTCAGAAGACGCGCTTCCCAAAATCAGTTTACGTCCAGCTAGTTGATCGGGATCGATGTCGGTACAAAATGCCGCGAGCCGAGGATTTTATAACCGATAGGACCGTCTGCGCGGGAAACTCACGGGGCCATGGCCCCTGCTTCGGCGATTCGGGAGCGGCACTTATTGTCCTGCGAAATAACCGTTGGGTTATCCGGGGAGTGGTTTCTTTATCTCCACGTCTGGGAGTTATTTGTGATCTTAGCCAATACGCTATTTACTGCGATGTTTCCACGTATGTCGAATGGATTCGTGAACATATGGTGGTTTGAGAATGAAAATGGAATTTTTTGACCTAATATGTTGTATCTTTGTTTCATGGCATTAATAATATTAATGTTACATTCATGGAGAAATATTTTGTTACCAAAAAAAAAAAAAAAAAATAGACACAAATAAACTAAATATAAAACCATGAGGCGTAGTTTTTTATTATAATCAGATTAACGTTATCTTTATTTTATTGATTCCTTTCAAACACTATTTTAATTTTGTTAAATAATCATTTAGGCGCAGAGAGACGAGCAAAGAGAATATTAACTGAGAACAAAAAATGTATAAATAATGTCTAAGAATTTTTCTCTCAAGAGATGTTTTTAAGTGGTTTAAAGCCGAGCTTAGTTTTGTATCAAGTCACCTTTAGGGTAGTTTTCGAAATTGGGTTTCGTTGAACCTTAACTTGAGCCGGAGCGCGCTCATATTATTTTTTTTTGTGGATTTTTTAGTCACATAAATTTTGGATACAAAAATTAAAGAGAGAAAAGGGGTTTTATATTATTTGTTTTCATTTTATTCTTTTGTTGTGTTGGCATAGATATTCCCACGTTTATAAGGCGGGGATGTTTTTTGCTTTCAGCAGATCAGTTCTAACAGGGAAGAGTTACTCTGTAAACAGGGGTTTAAAAGGTGGCTTGGACACGATCTAATCGGAGTCGATCTATTAAAGTTTAAGATCTGAAACCTATTTTTCATATAAGTATTTAAAACTTGAACTTAATTGAATCGTTGACAGATATTGATTTAAAACTTTGTTTTTATGTTTTACTGAATAACTTTAAATGTATATTTCATTCCAATATAAATGAATATAATCATTCTATTAGAATGCTAAAATATTTTTAATAAAGTAGTAGCTAAGTAAAGTTAAAAATTCTTTCAATTAATGGGCACCAATGATTCTGGAAGCTTATGAAACCCGCTACTTGTTTTGCTGAAAGTCGTACCTTATTGGCTCTGCACGATGCGGAATTTCCAGTTTGATCAACGTACAGCGTCTATACCTACCGTGACTCAGAGAACCTGCCGAGATGTGTTCGAGAATCGCTAGATTCGCCAGACCAGCATTACTTGCTCTCCGTCGCTTGTCGCGTGCGGATCTGAATAGTTGTAATCCGATATTTCGGAAGGTATGGGTACGTCAGAATTGGTCATAGTCGTAGTCATAATCACCGTTACCGGAGGCCAACTTTTGCCGGAGAACACGTGCCCCACCTATTTCCAATACGTGAACGATGCCTTCGGTGGTGTCGAGGGTGAAGTGACCTTACCTGGACTGGCACAGGGCAGAAATCGCATCGATGTGAGATTCACTCAGCGCGGTGACCAAGACGTATGATATGATAATCTGTGGGGTTTATGATCCGACAACCAATCTGACTGCTTCGCATTCCACAGGCCTCTGCAGTGGGCGCTTTGAGCCCCTATCCGGACGAGAGGGCGGCCCGGGCTAGGCCGTCGCGGTTCCGAATCAGCCTCCGGCCGAACCTGTCCACTGGTATTCTGCCCAAGTTATCGCGGCTCTCCTACAACGATCAGCTCCTCTGTTCGGCCAGCGAATGTGAGTTCAATGAGATTGGTTACAAGAGTATATGCACCATAATGGGATTATCCTTGGCCTAAGTAGTTACTGAATTAGGCATTAACTATTAGTATAACTCCTTCAGATGGTCCACCCAATAGTTTCTTCAATCGCTTCTACGAACTGCACATAAGTGGATCCTCGGTACCCTTTCCCTCCACCAGCTTTACGCCGATTCCCCGAGATCCATTCGACGTGGATGTTCAGACTATATTCTTTGGCCCTGGTTCCCAAGGCAATGAGGTATTCCCTGGCTTCACACAGAGCTGGCGGACATCGGTGGTCAGTAATGGGCCAGATACGCTGCCACCAGCATTGCCCACATCACCAGCCGTTAGGCCTAGTTCCCTGCCTGCATCGTGGCCGACGTTTTCGGTTCCAGGACCTCCACCAACTCGGTCTACACCTCAAATACCGACGGCAAAGACAGCAACACCACCGGCCGCGCCACCAAGAACCCCAGCACCACCGGTGGAAACTGCGCCTCCACCTGATCCTGCTCCGAGGATTAGCCCAACCCCTCCTATAGCCACCGCAAACGAAGTGTGCGGCCAAGAGGGTCGCTGGTCGTCATTCATTTACAACGGACAGGAATATAGCCGCGGAAAATATCCGTGGCTTACGGCTATCCATCACGCCCAGTCGGGCAAGCGATCCTTTGTGTGCGGCGGATCCCTGTTATCCACGAATATGGTCATAACCGCCGCCCACTGCGTTCACAAAAAGGAAACTCATCATATTTTTATTGAACTGGGGCGCCACGATCTCTACGACAACGATGAGATTGGAGCAGAGGCGCGGAATGTGAAGGGATTGCTGCTTCATCCAGACTATAATAGTCGCACCCAACCCGATGCGGATGTGGCTTTGGTCACTATGGAGCGGCCAGTGGTGTAAGTATAGTAACTAAATAATCTCAAAGGATATTTTTAGCTATTTGTCCAGCATAATTCTTTTACAAATTATCAATTGTACCGAATTAATTGGTACTTTACACTTAATATATTAAAGCGATGAACAAACATAATTTCTCACAGGTTCAACGACATCATTAGCCCCATTTGCCTTTGGACAGTGGAGGAGAGCAGCATAGTAGCCACCTCAGGATTCATTGCTGGCTGGGGCAAAGATGAGGTGGGCAACGACAAGACCCAGTACCCCCGAGTCGTGGAGGCCGCGTTTGGCAGTGCGACGGACTGTGCCAGCCGGTGGAGAGTTCCGAGGGTGACGGATCGCACCCTCTGCGCAGGAAACCGTGACGGCTCCGGGCCTTGCTTCGGAGATTCCGGGGGTGGCCTGATGGTCCGGCGACACAATCGATGGCTACTTCGGGCTATCGTGTCGGTGGGGGAAAGAGAGCGCGATCGATGCCAGCTAAATCAATTCGTTCTCTACTGTGATCTGGCGAAGCATCTTGCCTGGATAAACGACAACCTTTTGTGAGATCCGGAATATCTATTTAAATTATAAAAATATAAATAAAAACTCAAGCCAAAGCAAGTGCCACCAGTTGTTTAGTACATTCTGTCAAAACGAGTTTTCGATTCACAGAATCCAGCTACTTGATGGATGATTGATTTACCAAAAAAAAAGTAGGTACCTAACAAAAAAAATGGTTGATACCCTATGCATGAGGTGTTTGTTTAAACAACTACAGTGTGTTTCTTGTTAACAATATATACATATATTATAGTGATTTTCGGAAAATCTTTTCAATACTATTTTTATAATATTAATATTATTACGTGGATAACAAACACAAAGAGAGATTGATGAGGATTTTTTTTCCGGTTTATTATTTCTATGTTTACAATACTTATCTTTTTAAAATATCCATCCGTTGGAAAGTTTATCTAAGCCTTAGGTATTTCCATTCTGATATTTCCAATACAACGATTTTCCCTGAGTATTACAAGCGAGTCAATAGCGAAAGAGATAGATGAGTCTCATAGAAAGAATATATGTAAATAATCAATCAAGGTAAATCAAAATGGAAATTCCGCGCGATTATCACTCATGAATGAAACTATGCAGTATTAAATTCTCCCCCAGCGGAGAGAATAATAGTTCGAAATTTAAGAGAGTGACTAAACTTCCACTAATTATTCACTCATTGAGTAATTTTAAGATCGCTTGAGTGGAAATTTGTATTAATATAAACGAGAAAAGTGGTCGGCCAATGCAGTTGCAATGGATTCTCTATCGGCAGTGATTGCTCTAGTGCTACTGGTGACTCTTCCCCATCATGGACTTGGCCAGCTTCCCAGGAATCGCTGTCCTCGGTATTTTCAGTACCAAGGCTATAATGGACAATATATTGGCCTAGTTGATGTTGCTTTCAATCCGCAATATAACAACCACACACTTTTTCTAGAGCTTTCCCAGCCCGGTTATCATGAGTTCGTACGTACAAGTCTATCAATGGAAGTTTTCGTCTCGAATCTAATCATTATGTGTCGTTGCAATTGGAAAAATGACAATTGTTTTTGCAAAATAAGAAAAATTATTGGTTTCCACAGACTAGTTTTGATTAAAAAAAAAAATATGCCGCAGTGCAATCGCAAAATGCTAAGAGACAAATCTCTTCAACTTCACATTTAATGTTTAATTTTTATATTTTTAGGAATATGTGGGAAATCTGGGTACGTTGGATAGTGACAACACGATTCAGGAGAACCTCAGCAGTGGCCTATCAATACGATATCGCGTGGATTTTCCAATCCCCAATGTGCCGCCCAAGGTCACCCTTATTCAGGTGGACGACGACAGGCCACTTTGCAGAGACCAACAATGTATGTCAAATGGGTTCCAAAACTTATAATGGCACTAACCCCTATGCTCCACAGATTCCCCTCCAAGTACTGCCATTACACTGCAGCACACGCTAACCAGATCTGTGGGTCGTTTTACCGGGCCAGGGCCAGTCGGAACACCTCAGCAGGGTCGAAACCCGTCATGGGGAAATTCCAATACGAATCTGTCGGGTCCCGTTTTTTTGCCACCGGCACAATTGCCTCCCTCCGGGACAACCGGGGGTTCGATAGAGGCATTTTCGGAAAGCAAGTCAAGGACGGCCTCGGGCTTTGGTACATCTTGGCAACCGGTCTCATCTTCAAACAACAGATCCTTTGAATTGGAAAGCAGTAGACCCGATTCTTTCTTGCTACCAGCTACCAGTAAGTCAAGCACTACTTCGGGTTTTGTAACATCTTGGCTACCGGTCCCATCTTTAAAAAATAGTGGTGAAGCTTCAAAGGGCCATATCTCCCAAGGGGAGAATCTATCGAGTGGAAATCCCAATTCAAGTCCAACGAAACCCATTTCTGCGATAACATCCTCAACGTCATCAAGTGATACGATTCCTTGCGGACGAGAGCGCACTTCCGCCACTACTCCTCTGATCTTCCAGGGGCAATCCCTGGAACGGGGGCAGCTGCCATGGCTGGTCGGCATTTTTGAGCGGCGAGAGAGGAACGGACCGAGATTCTTCTGCGGCGGAACCCTGATCTCCACCTCCACAGTTCTCTCGGCGGCTCACTGCTTCCAGTTTCCTGGAAGAGACCTGCCCGCCAGCCGTGCAGCCATTTCCCTGGGCCGCAATAGTCTGGATATCCTTTCGCCTGGCGAGTTTCGAGGCGTTTCCCAACTACTCATCCACGAAAATTATCGCTTCGAACGAATGACAGAGGCAGATTTGGCACTTCTACGAATGGATCAGCCTGTGAGGTTCACTGACTTCATAGTGCCCATCTGTTTGTGGAACACCAGTCAACGACTGGATCTGCCCCAGGGATACCGGACATATGTGGCGGGCTGGGGACCCGACGAAGCGGGCACCGGCAACTCGGACGTATCCAAAGTCACCGATCTGAACATCGTGTCAGAGTCCAACTGCACCCTACAATTGCCCCAAGTCCTGGTCCAGCCGAGCAGCCTCTGCGCCAAGAAAGTGGGGGCCGGTCCGTGTTCCAGCGATGGGGGCGGTCCGTTAATGTTGCGCGAGGGAAACATCTGGGTGCTACGGGGCGTCGTCTCCGGTGGCAGGATTAACGTCAAGGAGCTGACCTGTGATCTGACAAAGCCGTCCGTATTCACCGATGTGGCCAAACACATAGACTGGGTGCGCCGAAATATTTGGAAATGATGATCCAATACTTGTCATTGTAGCAATCCGTACGTATGTATCTCATTGAGTTATAGAATCTGAACTGTCTACTAGAATTACGGGTAATTCTAGCTGATATCGATAATCAATGCAAAAATAAATAAAAACAAACATCAAACTGATGTACTCTAAAATTTCGTTTCATTTCGAATTTTACACAGTATATTTATTACAAAGTACATTTTATATTATTATGCCGATCAGAGTGCTACACTGCGTATACGCAGTATTGAAAAAACTGTGCTTTAATTTCAGATTGTTATTTTATTAATGTGGTTTCTGTTTCTGAAAATCCTACAACCCTTGACATGGGGAATGCTTGTAATCAGGTAAGTCTCATCCGGTTGAGAGAGAGAGTTGTTTTAGCTTTAGTCTCTTTCATTATCGAACAGCGAGCTAAACTAATCAAATAGATTGGAAGCTGAGAAAATAAAAATCATTCATCGCTCGACTCTCATTGAGTGCGGTTTTCGCGACTATTGAACTTAAGATTCACGTCTTTCGAGACCGTGTGTGCTTGTTGCCATTAATATTTATTGCTCGGAATAGTTTCTATCGCCATGTGCCAGATGCGCGTCGGTTTCCTGGTTATAATACTGCATTGTGTTTGCACTTGTTTTGGTCAGAATCTACCCTACATAGCTTGTCCTGGGATCTTCCAATATCTGAGCTACCGTGGGCAAGCCATTGGGGTTTTAACCCTCTATCTGGATCCCAGGGCGGAAGAAAATGTCGTTAGCGTTGAGCTTTCCCAGCCCGGTCGGGAATCTGCGGTAAGGTATCCATGGCCTCCACCATCCCGCTTTATTATGTCAGCACGCTGTTATCAAGCGTTGACCTCCCTTTTAGATTGGATGCACGATTTTCCCCACCTTCAGTCCAATTGGCTTCTGCGAGCTCAATGCTTAAGTAGCATGCGAATTGCATGGCTGATAAGACAAATCGCCACCAGGGAAAACCCCTTGCTCAGCTCCCTCTCAAAACTGCAGATTGTTGTTGATGTTTTCACTCTGCTCTCACAGTAGTTTTTTCCTCAAAGTCGTGCGACCGGTTTTTGTTCTAACTGAGATGCTTACACCTAAAAATAATACGATACTATTATTAAATAGACTTTATTAGGTGTAAACAAAAAATAATTCAATTAAAATTAATTTCAAAATATTTTACCCAAAAACGTGTAGTCCAAATGTATTAATTTAAAAACGATGGAATAATTTACATATTTTTTCTCCATGTGTGTTGAACACGGGCTTAGCTACCTTTGTTATTATTTCTTACAATCTTTGGTTTTACCTGTTGACTGTTTTGCGCGTTTGTACCAAGCTCCCCATGACGTTTATAATAATTATTAGCCAACTTGTGACACATTTCTCATATAGTCTTCCGACTTCCTATGTCATTATTGTTATGCAGACTGATCCGGGCGATCTTACTATCATAGATTCCGAAGAGGAAGTTCTCTTTCGATTGAGAAACCAGCAGCCCATTCGCTATCGCATCGACTTTCCCACTGCGGGAGTGGTGCCAAAACTAACAAAGGTTTCCCTCAACGAAGAGGTGGTGTGCCGATCATCGCCAGGTAAATTATATCTTATTGTTGTCTAAACTTCTATATTAAATTTTCGCCTAAATATATTTTCAACATAGTTCGCCCTCCAAGCACAAAGTTGTCTTTGTCTCGCTATCTAAAAACTACAGCACCATTGGTGCCGCTGCAACCACAAAGACCTCTACAACCCTCAATTTCGGGGCAGGAACAGGGACTGATATTCCAGTCGCAACGGCGACCGCAAGTAGAAGAGGAATTCAAAGGTGCTGGAAATTCCACCGATGAAAACATACCACCTCCATCACGTCCTGACCCTCGACCTCAACGTAGACCTCAACCCACAACTCAACCCACAGCTCAACCCACACCTCAGTCCCAGCCAAAGCTTGCATCTCCTACTCCAAATTCGATCTCTACGCCGACCCAGGTTGCATCTGCAACCAATTTCCCGCAGACTATTGGCCAACTGAACGGAGTTTGCGGCAGAGAGAAGGCCATCCAGACGCCATTCATCCACGGGGGAGAAGAAGTGGAACGAGGTCAGCTGCCTTGGATGGTTACCCTCTTGGAGCATGTGGGGAAGGAGTACAACTTTCTCTGCGGCGGCACTCTGATTTCTGCCAGGACAGTAATATCTGCGGCTCACTGTTTTCGCTATGGCAGTCGCAATCTTCCGGGCAGTCGCACCACCGTCTCCTTGGGGCGCAACACGCTCGACTTCTTCACTCCCGGAGAGCTCAGACGGGTCTCGCTACTTGTTCTTCATGATCAGTATAATCCCGCCGTCTATACGGATGCGGACTTGGCTTTGCTTCAATTATCGGAGCATGTCGTGTAAGTAAAATTCGCATCTTTTTTAATATACACAAAAAGGCAAGTCGGATCCACATAAAAAGGATTCTTAATCAATTTAAAGAAAGTCCTGATTTGCATCCGTGATATTTCGTTTTAAAATATGTTAAAAATTGGCCCTGTTGATGAAATTCAACATTTGGTCCATTTTTGTAAAAAGTGATTGGGATCTATAGAATTGCCAATGTATCCCTAGATTTTGATGTAGACTAATGGTAAATCGATCTACAAATCGTTTAAGGTATCCCGCTCAAGAATCGGATGAGAATTGTCAGAGATATGGTCGTCATTCGGGGCCACATTGCCCCTTCCATGCATTTTCAAGATTTTCAAGACCTTGCCAATTTGACAAAAAATCGAAAAAATATTGGATCCATAGATTTTGATGCAGATTAATGGTAAATCGATCTACAAATCGTTTAAGGTATTCCGCTCAAGAATCGGATGAGAATTGTCAGAGATATGGTCGTCATTGTGGGCCACATTGCCCCTTCCATGCATTTTCAAGATTTTGAAGGGGACCCCCTTGCCAATTTGACAAAAAATCTAAAAAATATTGGATCCTTAGATTTTGATGCAGATCAATAGTAAATCGATCTACAAATCGTTTAAGGTATTCCGTTTAAGAATCTGATGAGAATTGGCAGAGATTTGGTTGTCATTGGGGGCCACATTACCCCTTCCATGCATTTTCAATATTTTTCCAAATTTTAGAAAGGGAATTTGACAAAAACGTTACAAGATCTTCCCGTAGATTTTGATGCAGATTAATGGAGAATTACTATACTAGAATATAGTTTTTAACTAACTTAAACCGTATTATTTATTTTACAGATTCGGTGACTTCATTCGCCCCATTTGCTTGTGGAACGAGAACTACCTGGTAGACCTCCCTTCGGGCCACAAATCCTACGTAGCCGGTTGGGGCGAGGACGAGCTGGGCAACCGCAATTCACGGCAACTTAAAATGACGGATACGGACATTATAACGCAGCAGGAGTGCCGGGGTAATCTTTCCGTGGACAATGTACGCTTCGTCACCTCGCGAACAATTTGCGCCAGCAACTCGAGGGCCGCGGGACCCTGCAACGGGGATTCAGGTGGGGGTCTCATGTTGCAGGAGCAGGATGTCTGGTTATTGCGCGGCGTCGTCTCCGCTGGTCAGAGGTTGAGTAATAGATGCGATCTGACCCAGCCCGTGATCTACACGGATTTGGCCAAGCACTTTGAGTGGTTGATGCAGAACATGTGGTTTTAAGAGTCAATTAGTCAATGAATTTTCTAAATACAGTGCCAAAATAAATAATAGCCCATTGTATACCAAAATTGAACAGGCGTTTTGGACTTAAATGGTTACATTTTTCATATAAGTATTTAATGATTTGGTTTCAAAACTTTAGTTTTATTCTGCTCACGAAGTAACCGACTCTACAAAGTTCTACTTAGATAATTCTTTTTAAAGCCCAATACAGCTGTATAATCTTGATATGCCCAAAAAATGGATTAAATTCTTTGCAATCTAAACAAAAATGTATTAAGACTCTTTAAAGAGCAAGAAAGTTATCTTTAAACTGTTTCCTGAAATTCGTAAGCATTAGGTCTACCCTCGGAAAAAGGCATCACAATTGGAAGATTGCGTCGGCTTGCAGTTCTGTCAGCTGCAATTTGTCAAAACCGGCAATTGTATTCCATTTGCCTGCAGTTCAGGCAGTCGTTTGTCGCGTTCTGTGTCCCCTAATGAGAATAAATGTGGGAGGGCGGCCAAAGTCGCGAGAAAATCGCCAGCGAGTCGCTGGGAAATCGCTTCGCTGGCACAACAGGTGCCCGCCACTCTGCCTAGCAAGTTCTTATTCTCTCCGATTGAGACCTGCGCCGCGCAGATATTACGCCTGTTGTACGGAATATCCTGTTGAATAAAATTCTCGGCTCCGGCAACGGCAGAACCGAAAGTTGTTGCATACAACACGGCATTGGTCGTGAGTTCCCGCCGTACTTTGGCTGGCAGTCGT
Source organism: Drosophila monieri (assembly GCA_035047585.1). Classification (NCBI taxonomy): domain Eukaryota; kingdom Metazoa; phylum Arthropoda; class Insecta; order Diptera; family Drosophilidae; genus Drosophila; species Drosophila monieri. Next base: position 209,648 of record JAWNPJ010000008.1, on the reverse strand, counting down.
GCGTGTCCGGACAGTCGATGTTCAGCCTTCAATTCGCACGGTTCGGCAAGTGGCATCAGGCAGCAAGCACAAACCATAATACACCGCCAAAAAATATATGAATACTAATCGCAGGGGTAGGTTTTTGAAGGCCCCGCGAGCCGATCGAGAATTCTTGACGGGAGTGCGTGTTAAGCGATAGTGTGTGTGTGCGTGTCTTTCAGAACTTTGTGTGCGAGTGTGTGGGTGCACCAGCAGCATAATTAATTATTCAAGGAGTGGCCAATCCAATAGACTTTAATGCAGCAATTTGCCTGATTGATGGCAGGACATGGCTCGGGAACATCGCTCCGCAACGACGGAAATCGCAGTCTATTAGCAGAATGCTGTATTGCCGCACTGGGGCAATTTATTGCCAACAAAAACAACAGCATCAGCAACAACAACTAGAAGAAACAGTTTTCAACTAGAAAATATCCTGTGACCCGGTCCAGCTACCTCTTCCATTCACCATTGACCATTTCCAATCCTGAAACCTGAACCCGAAAACAGTCCCCGGCCCTTGTAATGACAAATGCAATGAGGGCGATTGCTGCACTCGCTCTAACGGCGGGCGTGGCGGTGGTCAGTGGAAGCAGCAGCATTGGCAGCACCACCACCAGCACCGCCATCGGCACCACCTCCCCCACCGGCACCACCACGAGCCACATCAGTCACAATGGCGGGGGCAACAGTAGCACGGCCAATGGCACTCTGCTGGACGCCGATCACCTGCCGCTGCAGCTGACGACCGCCAAAGTGGACCTGGACATTGAAATCGACATCCAACTGCTGACAAATGGCTACGACGGCACAACGGTGAGTGAATTCCTTTCCAGCGCCGGGACAAGCAAGAATGTGGGCCAGGACGGGTCGATTGTATTTATGTGGCTGCCATCGAAGCATTCATTGGGCTTTGGCTTTATGTCTCTGGCGCAGCTCGTAAAATACGCTGCACTGCAGAAAAATTAGATACCATAAATCAGAGGCTTGTTTAGCGATTCTGAAGCTTTCCGTAAAGCTAATCCAAAAATTACAATAATAAAAATATTAATTTTAGAGTAAAGTCTTGTTTTATGGCAACAGATTTCATATTATTCTGCGGTTTTTTGATTAAGATATTTATTTAAATAAAATATATACGTTTAATCAATCAGCCTCTGAAATGAAAAAATAGAATTTCTTAAACTTTGTTTCCGTGTAATGACAGGTATCCGTTGTTGCCACTATAATTTACAATGTCTCTGTCTCTCCCGATCGGATGGCTTGGCCTGGCCTTTATGAACATTTCATTTTTATTACGTGCTCGCATATTTCCAGAACATTGTCGTATAGTTTTTGTGGTTCGCTGGTTTATGGGGCGTATACGCAATCCAACAGCATAGCACATTGCTTAATGAATTATCAAGGCAAAAGTGTTGTAGGGGGGAAGTTAATGGGGAAAAGGACAAAGAGAAGATCTTTTAAATTCAAACTGATGGCGCGCCTTGAGGGAAACGTGGCTGCAGTGGGGGTGTGAGGGATTAACACACAATTATCACATATCTCATCACCCACACACGAACTCCCACGATATTTAACACAAAGTTTAAATTATAACAAAAGGTCTGCTGTCTGCTGGCAAAGTTTCCTGCTTTGGCATTCCTTTTAATTTATTTCACTTCTAGCCATCCAGCTGGTAAATGAAAATGAATGCGAGCCTCATTAGCAGCTAGCACATGAGGAAACTTTGGCCCAAAATCACGCACACAAACGTGTGCCTTCACCTTCATCGATGCATAATCCTGTTTTCGAAACCATGTTGGCAAAGGAACTCCGTCAAGGATGTATATGCTGAAACCAAAGTTTATCCCTTTTTTCATTCCGGTGTGAGTGAGTGTGTTATTATTTTTTTCTCCTTTTTTTTAGGGGAGAACGAGCAATTTACGTGCTTGGCGTGGCAGCAGCAGAAAAGGATATAGCACACATACACACATCTCCTCCACTTGGGAGATATAGATCTAAATACTTGTCGGTTGGAACGACAAAGTTGTGCTCATCTGTTCGCACGTTTAACTTTCAATCGAATGTAAATAATGAGTATCACGTCGCTTGGCAAACGACGAGGCGCACAAACTCTGGTATATGTCAACACACATTTTCCGCACAAATAGATTTTCAACTAATTTATAAACTGTGATTTAGCCAACGATAATGTAATTTATGTTCGCAACTCAATTGGTTCAATTAGCGCCCATCCTAGTTCGGCTAATTGTCCTTGTTTACTGTGCATTTTGCTATGTTTTTTGATAATTTGATGGCCAGACAACTTAAGCCCCGGATCGCAATTGAAGTCAGTTAACCGTAAGTTGACAGTGACATTTGGCCTCGGTTGTCGGCGTAGATGTTGTGTGTCGCCACCAAATTGCCTCTCGTTCTTTTCGCCTGGCACTTGCATTTTGATTTGCATAATGCATCACGCATACGCCGCGTTGTGCCATCTAATTGAATTATTAATCTTCACTCGACAAATCTTGCCTTTGCCATTCGTATGAGGAAAGTGCATGCATAAAAGAATAGGTTTATGTTCGTTCTTCTCTCGAGTCTCCCACTCTTCCTGGGTCTTTTCTTTCACGCTTCATTGTGTTTTTGCGTTCTTGGATGAAATTCCGCATTTTCTATTACCCATAAGCCGTCGCAGAGAAAAACTTTGGCTTTCCATTGTTCGCAGACTTTGCATAGCAATAATAATAATAAAATATTAATAGCATTATTTGTTATTGCTGCTGCCATGTGGATGGCGAATTGCGGATTTCGGATTGCGCTTTCCATTCAGAAATCGGTTCCATTGTTTGGCCCCTTCCAGCAACACCCAGGCACCATGGATTTGTGTGTTTTGCCGCTGGAATTTGCGCAAATTTCCGCCAGCAATTTGTCCAAATCAATTGGCAACGGGGCGTGGCTCGGTAGCTATCGATAGCTCGGCCAATTGAAATTGGGGTTTGATATATAATTGTTTTCTAGGATGCTTGAATCAATAAATTATTGTAGTTATAACAGAGTCTGAAATTTAAAGTTAAAAATTGTAACTTTTCAGTAATTTATTGCTAATACATATTATTATAGTTATATTTTAAGAATTTGTATATTAAACTAATGAGTTGCTGAATCAAATACATAAAGTCTCTCTTATTTTAAATGAAATTTTAATACACTTTAGATGAAATTTGAAAAGTAAAAAAATATGTAACTTAATGTAAATATTAATAAATAATTAAGTTTGCCAAGATTGTCAAATCAAAGAAGTATTTAATTGCTGACATTTTTTTCTTTCACTTTTAAGTTTCAGCCATGACTTAATTGAAATGCCTTTGGTCAGATCCACGAGAGTTTTAAAGAATTCTCCAAGTATTACGCTCATAAATTTGTGAAAACATGTTTTTATTTAGTTGGTCTCCTCTGCAATTTCAATTAGATAAAGCTTCAAATGGAGATGGGGAAGTGGACTTGGATAAATTTCAGCAATTTCGCCTAATTAAATGTGTGTGACAGCTGCCTGCCATAATCACGAGCAAGCCGCAAAATAAATGAGCTGAATGCTGGAGGACCTCCCTCCCGAATCGGGTCACAAATGTACGTTTGTAGTATATATCACACATATATATAGAAACCACACGAGCATGCATGGCAGAACCCTCGCAAAGGGAGATGCAACCTGCCCACATTAATCTTGGCCACAAGAGCCACAATGTGTTTGTCTAGGTGTTGCCATTTAATTGCACCTACCAACACTCCAGCCCCCCCAGTCATCTTGCCCTCCATATTTGCCAATGAGCGAAAAGGTAGGGCAAATAAAATAGCTGGTTATTCGTGATTTTTATGTTGTCTACATTTCGTTTACCTCTTTTTTCGCTCTCCTGCGTTTTTTACTAGAGCCAGGTGAATGGGTTTAAGGATTCTTGATGGGCAGTCAAAGGGATTCGGTAAACCCAAAAAGGCTCGCTGCTGATTGACCATAAACCCAGCTTTTATGTGCTAGTTTAGTCCTTCGGCTTGGGTGTGTGTGTGCGCTGGTTTTGTCCCTTTTCTGCCTTTTTTCTGGCATTTTTTATGGTTCTCCTATACGAGTCGAGCCTTTGGTATCAGTGACTCGGCAATGACACAAAAGTGCAGAACGATTACTCGTGACAAGTCAATTTAATGGGGCCACGAGCATATAATATTCGTACGACCAAGGGTCATGTCAATCATCCTCGTCGAGTGTTCAACTTTGCCAAATATTGCCAAAATAAAATACAGATAACCGACTACATTTTTTTATTGGAAATCGGAAATGGAACAAGCCAACACCGAAAGAAATTACCATGATAGGGATGGTTTAGCTTAATAAAAATATTTATGCAAAAATATATTTTAAGGCCAGAGAGCACATTTAACTGAAAGTAACTATTTTGACTGATAGAACTCCATGGAAAGAATTTCCTAGATTAAAAAGCTCTTTTTACCCAAAGCCAAGTGTCTGACAACGTCTAGGGGATTGGAATCTATGCTCCTTTTTATCCTTTTTTATACCACTTTTCAATTGAAACAAGTGCAGTTCCACTGATGTATCTATATTTACACTTTATGTTATATGTGCTTGTAAAAGTGTTTGTGTGTCTTTATCCTTGTGAGAGTGTGGGTGTGTGTCAGTAAGTGTGAGTGCAGGCGACACTTGTACGAGTTAACGGGATGTTTGTGTTAAGCACACAACTGAGCGCCAGTGACTGACAACGTTCACTTGCCAAGTTTTTCACTCCAGTTCAGTGGAAAATCCGAAAAGGAAAAAGATATGCCATAGGAAAAAGTATAAAATCGATGGATTTAAGAGGAGTTGGGGAGCGGGGGGCCTGAGGATTAAGTGGGGTACCAGGATAGATTGAGTGATGGGCGACGGAGACTGCATTTACAATCAGCTTAAGAGCCGCCGTCTGCATCTACTCCGGCTCCTGTTCCTGCTGCTGGCCCTCTCTCCTTTACCGTTTCTGGCATGACCACCTTCATGTAGAATACCATCCATCTCCCAGCGAGTCATCTCCTGTTGCAGCTAATTATCCTTACGATGACAATCTACCCCGGGCCAATCAGCAAGGCAATTTGCTGAATGGAAGCCAACACAAACAGTCCTCCTCACTAGGCTCTCCGAAAATTGGTACGAACTAGAGCAACTGTGTAGCAAATAGCTCTGCAACATTTGATTTGCAATCCCAGGGATACACAATCGAAGGCCAACACTTTGGTTGGGCTCATTAGAAATGGGTATAAGATAATCATAAAATGGTATCTACTAAGCTTTTGGAAAGAAACTTGTTTAAGATTCAATAAAAATATAAGTTAAAAATGATAGTTCTTAAATAAAATACCGAAAAAATTGTAGCAACTACTTTTCAAACTCGTGTTTGTAAGAAATCAAATTTAAATAGCAATTTTCCAGCGCATAGGCAGCCAGATGTGGCCCACATCTTAAGAGCCTATATACCCTAGGTCCATCTCCTAGTTATTTTAATTATTTATCTGCCGGAAAATTCGGCATGAGCGTGTCTGGCTTGAGGTTAAGTCCTGTCTCTGTGGCACGTCCAAAAATGCTAGCCACTCACCGCAAGTGTGAAAACCCTGCTCCAGGGAGAATAAACTTGTTATCCATCATCGCCAGAGAAGGGATCTAATTAGTTCATTCATAATTGAGGCGGAGCTGCTGCTCAACTTTGGTTTTACTGTTTCGCCTTGAGTGGTGCAAGTCCCCACTTAATGTCACACACTTTTCCGCGCCATCAGGAACCCATTTGAATTTGCAAGGAATTATCATAGAATTATCATACATAGATGCAAGGACTTTTGACAGCCAGACCCACATGTGCCGGCAGGCCGCCTGCAAAGTCTCGACTTTTAGCTTTGTTTAATTAAGCCGAACTTTCAACAATGAAAGCAAGGCACACATGCTGCATTGTTGACAACTGGCAGTCTCCTGGATCCTGCTTCTGATCCTGGCGGAGGTGCTGACAATTGTCAACGAGCTACATTGACGGCTCTGACAATGGCCAACAGATGAGAGATAGCCGGTAAAGACTTTTGCAATTGTTATTGCAGTTAGCATCTGCTCACAACACCTTGGGATTTCCACATTTTCCCCATTTTCAAGGATTGCATAACGAGGCGGCAACTTGGGTAAACTTAAAGTTCTGCAAGAAAGTTTCCGAAAGCAAACAATAAATATTTGCTCAGCGCATAAATCAGCAGTCTAGGCCCGCTATTATCGCCCCTATGTGAAATCGTCTTTCCTCCCAACAAACTTGCCAGGATACGCCCACAGCATTTCATGTTTATTATAAGAATTTAAATTTATGCTAAACAGCAACTTAAGTTGGTTTTTGGCCACCCAGCCGAGGAGGGTTCAATGCGCCGCAAAACTCCCGGCTGGCGAATTCGTGCGCACAAAGTTCAAAGTGCAGGGAAATTGAAAATTTATTACTGCACCAGAAAAGCCGAGAAAGTCGAGTTCGTTGAGCCAAAGACTATCAGAAAGAGTTTATTATATTCAAATACTTTTCTGGCATTAACAAAGTTTCTTTAGTATTCAAATTGAAATTAAATTCTCTCTCGCAACTCGCATAACCTAAAGTGTTTTAGGATAAGTTGAGAAAACAATGAAATGAATTTCCTTATTGATTCATTAATTTTCCTCTTTATGGCTAATGGATGCGGTAATTGACAGGAAAGGGCTCTCTAGTACATATTGGAATTATGTTGTTTTACGCTTCTGTGGAAAACTTTTCGCTCTGGTAATTGTACAGGGCATTTAATTAACAACTATGCCTTGGGACATGTGGCACTTGTTCCACTGGCTCTAGAATTTGTTGTCATTCTTGTTGTTATCATTTCCGTTGGTGTTTGTGCTGGTGTGGCTCGTGTTTTGCTGATTGTTGTTGCCGGATGTGCTCAAACGACACACTGTAAAGTGTGGAACTCGGTGAGCTTATTATTCAGTCTGTCTGGCAGTCTTTCTACTTGTAAATCACACTACTTCCGCAGAGGCCGGGCAGGCAGACAAAGGACAGACACTTGGACAGGACGTGGTAAGGCAGCCATTTTACCTTTTGTTGTTATTTTGCCAACAGGTTTGTGTAGGCCCTGCCTTGTGAGCTATATTATTGTAACCAGGCAAGTAGCCTTACACAGAAACAAAATATTTTCTTATTAGGTTTTCATAAATTTTGTTTTAAATAAGTATTTTTTGTTCTAGTAGAACATTATTATATTTTAAAACATTTTCAAATTGTTATAAAATCAAACTAAATTTACTAAATCCCTAAAATTTCTTGCAGTATTATTGTGTGCTTAGTTACGTGTATGTGTTGACGTTTAATCAACGCATTGTGCCATTTAACTCTACAAACAAAACCAAAGTACCCAAGTACAATTCTTGGCTGGTTCTTCCCAGAATTCTCCACCTTCCCCATCCCTTTGAAATTCCATTTTCTTTGTCCTTCCTAGAGGCTTATGTTCTTGCCTTGTCCTAACAGTTCGAGGCCTTTTGAGGAGCCGTTGGCCACCAACATTCGTTGTCCACTTTTATTGCCAATTAAATGCAGTAGCTCCTGTCACAGTTGTTGCTTCACCTCCACAGCCTTCCCTTTGGCTTTCTCCGGCCTTTTTCCCTTTCTCTGCCAGTTTAAATATCTTTTAGCACACACTTGGCAGATGCTTTGTTTATGCTTTCTCTTTGCGCGCTGTTCCGTGAAGGCATCTAAATTCCCGCTTACAGTTCTCAACATGGGAGAAAGGGTCCTAGAGAGGATCTAATTTAAAAGAGGTTTTATAAATTGAAAACAAACCAGAAACATTTTTAAGCAGCGACTTTAGAGTATGATACAATAAAAATTCCCTTCTAAAATCTTTAAATTTTAAATATCAAAAATCGTTTATGTTTTCCCTTTGACTGGAAATTGAAAATTCATTATGACCTTCGCTGCTGACACACTTCGCTTTCACTTCCGGGCTGTTAACTGCTTTTTAATGAGGCCGCTAAAGAAGCAGCGGCATGAACATAAACATTAACATCTCAGTAATGCGGGGCAACGTTACTGAATCTGTGCAGCAGCAGCAACAGCAGCTGCTCCTGATTTTAATGAAAATTCACTTGACACGAGAAAGCATTTCGTGTAATTTTTATAATCTTAAGTGTCTTTTATTGTCCAGCACTTGGCGCTCGTAATGTGGGTGGCAGCAATTAATTTTGTTTATTGCCAATTCATGGCTCATTTCATATAATTCCCGTAGCCTCAACCCCATCAGATAACCGAGGAATTCTTTTTAGTGGCTTCGTCTATCTGGGGACTTTAAAGTCGTGCCACTCTATATGGCAATCAATATAGATAATCGTACTTTAGTGAGTTTATATTACCACCCCGGGTGATAGTTAAACATTTACGCAATTTAGTTAATGCGTGGGGTGGAAATGTTTTCTCTAATCGAAACATAAATAAATTATCTCGTTCAACTGCGTATTCATGGTAACAAGTATACGCCCTGTGGTGCAGACCAAAAGTATGCTGCATTTGAGTCGATTGAAATGAAGTTTCTATTTGGAACGGAACAATTAGCCATTTTAAAGTTAATAAGCTGCTTGTGGCATAGATACCCACTAGCATGAGCTGCTGGAAAAACAAATTCAATTAAATAAAGTTTCATGGAGGCTGGCAACCGTGAAAATATTTATACTGCGTCAGCCGTTTCATGTTTGAATTAATTAATTGCATTTGTCAGCGGTTTCGGGTCTGCTTTTGAGGATTTTATTATGGTTTCATTACTGTTATTTGTTGCCGGCTGTGCGCTTACATTCCTGAGGCAATAACGCACAAAGGACGTAGGCGCTTTTCGTCCTTTTCGGGGCATATCGGGCCTTTGACACATTCGATTCGCCTGCGTAACTGCAGTATCCTCGTCGCGCTCCCGTCCTCTCTCCCATGTGTTTATCCTTCCGTATTAATTAATAAATTCATTTAAAGACGGTCTGTTTGCGAGGGGGTATTGTTGGCTTGTTTGGTTCAATCGGGCGAATATTTAGTTGGATCCATTAAAGCAAAGGCAAACCACTAGAATACCAACATGTCTGGCTTTCACACACGCTCCCACCCGCACTCTCCTCGAGAAAAGAAACCACAAGACAACCTCCCACCCAAAGTTGCCACAAACAGATAGATATGCGGATGCATGGTAGAGTGGGTCGGTGGCGCTTAGCACAACAAATTAATTTCATTACGGGCTCTGGCAATTTTCTTGAAATTTTGTCAATTTTAATTATAAATAATGCCAGCCAGCTTGGTTGGCCCCTTCAAATAGATTCTCCTCGATGCGCTACTTGGCACACATGCCACAAATGATTGATAGTTTTTGTGTGGCCAGGACGTGCGTGCCACATTGAAATGAAAATAAGCAGAGTGATGGGAGAAAACTTCATAGAAACCCCAAGCAGATGCCAGCTAATTAAATTTGAGGAGTATTTCCCAAAATGTAATTAGTTTTGGGATGGAAATCAAAGGAATCACTAGTTTATGGCTTAACCACATTGCAGGATACTATTTACATCTCAGTTTGGGTGAAAATATTTTCTAATAGCTTGAAAATAAATAATAAATTGTTTTGATTTCTTGATTGGAAGATTTTGGGGTGAGATTACAACCAATTTTATTTAAAATTCGTATTTATTTTTTTCTTTTTCAAACAAATGGAATTAATTGTTGAAAACTTTTGTATTGTTATTCCTTTATCTAAGAATAAATCAATCTAGTTTTAAGGTCTGCTATCTTCATAGAGGATGTCTTTCCATTTAAACAGCTTACTTAACCCACAGACTAACAACTCTATCCATTGTTGTTCTGGTTCCATTGCAGCTGACATCCTTCTACAATGAGAGCAGCTGGACGAATGCTTCTGAAATGGATACAATAGTTGGTGAGGAACCGGAGCCGCTGTCACTTGTGTCAATTGTAGTTGTTGGTAAAGTAAATGTCGTTGAATGTATAACAACCCGCTGCATCGCATCCACTCAGCTCACGGACACTGCAGCAATTATCTGTAAAATTGCATGTTGCATGTGACAAACACACCATCACGCACCCTCCGAAAGCAACACCCTCATCAACACCCACACACACACTCATCCACTCAGCCCACTCAGAAACACACTGCCTCGAATGTTTACCCAAAAAAATATGCTTTAAACGATCATTGTTGTGTGTATGTGCGTGTGTCTGTCTGTGGACGGTGGGATTACGGGTGTGATATTTGATTTGGACTCGCCGCAGGCATCTTCCTATCGGTGCTGATATTCCTCTCGGTGGCCGGAAACATCCTGGTATGTCTGGCCATATACACGGAGCGCAGTCTGCGCCGCATCGGCAATCTGTTCCTGGCCTCATTAGCGATTGCGGATCTGTTTGTGGCCTCGCTCGTGATGACGTTCGCCGGTGTCAACGATTTGCTGGGTAAGTACTAAAAAGTATGACTACCTTTTTATGGCTGCGTAATGGAAAATTGCAATTGAAATTTGCTAGCTCAGAAATTTATGTAAATTGCTGTAGGCTCTGGTAAAAAAAAATAACATAAATCGATGAATTTTTCATCCAACCGCTCGCTCCATGCTCGAGCTGCCATCTGACATAGCTGGGAGCGCTTAAAGCCGGATTTAAGATGGCTTTGTCAATGCCTTTTAAAGTGTCAGCTGCACAAGTCCATGCACGAGCTGGCAGGGTTCTCCGGAATCTCGAGTTCCCGGACTCCGTGCCACTCCAGTGACGGCCATTGTGACTGCACAAGACTTCCTGGTTCCGGAATGAAAACGAGGGCGGTCTCAAAGGTTCAGGCTAGGTGGAAAATTTTATGAAAATATAACTTTTCCGCCAAGATGTCTGATTCTGTTAAAGTCTAACTAGGTGCCAGACTTTTCTTATCCACCTTACAATCTCTTCAAGCAACCCTCGTTACCATCTAGTTGGACAAATGGTTATAGTCAGCCAAACAGGAATTTCATTTTATTTCAGCTGTACGTCTAACATGCAGATCCCGTGTGCAGCCACACATTCTGATTATTTTCCATTAGCCATTCCGAGGGAGGTAGTGGCACTTATTCCTCGAGTTATCCTGCCCGACTCTTGCCACTTTTTCAACAAGATGTCCTTGTGCAGCTGAAGCTCTTGCCAGCCGGATGGCAGTCGTTGCCCCATTTATGAGTGGTGCATTCCACATATTAATGCCACCGCGCGGTGCACCGCCGGAAAGGGAAAACTCGAGATGGAAACTTGACGGCGGAGCTGTTTGGTGGCTAAGTAAATAAGAGGCAAATTAGGCGAAAGCCGGCACAAAGTTTTCAACGGGGAGCTAACAACGTGTTCCGGTTCAGAAAACATGCAGCTGACATCAATGTGCGTAAGGAAAAAAAGTGGAAAATCATAAACAACAAACAGAAAAAAAAGCGAAAGGAAAACTGCGAGCCTGTCATGCGAGACTGAAAATGTGAGCGGAATCCGAAGCGATGCCTTCAGATGAAATGCGGGGAATAGGGTGGCATGACACATGTATGTTCCAGGCATCCCGCCACCCAGTCTCCATCGCCTCGCGACGCGAGTGTGTGTGAAAATAATAAACGACTTTGGCACTCGGAGGACTGCCGAGTGCTGCCGCGTAAGCAAAAGTGTGAAAAAATAAATAAAAATGCTCAGCTGCTCAAAGACAAACAGATGCCTTAGGGGCCGTCAACAGACCGCCACCCACACGAAGGCAAATTATTTTCGCCAAGGCAACATTTAGCACGCTCGACGACAGGCAAATCAGCAAATAAACATCGTACGCAATTGGACAAACTCAAACAACAAGCGAAGCGAGCCAGAAACCGTCGAGCATCGACAGATGCTGCCAGCCGGAGAAATCACAAAAACATATAGCACACTTTTTGGCCAAAAGAATCTCATAAGAGGATGTTTAAACAGCAGGGTTCAAAATAATAAAACAGGCGCCTCTTATATTTCTAAATTTTCAATTGTGCTTCCAAATAAATAGCTCTCTCATATGCATTAAATATTTCCTTTTAAAAATAAATAAATGAATAAGTATTATTTATTATTTAGTCCGAATTATTTTGCCCACATATACTGTGCGGCAAGAACGTGTGCTTTAAGAGCGGAATGAATTATTTGCTGACATGCTCATACACTTTCACCTTTCCAAATTGCTTTTTTCGGGGCCATGAGCATTTGCCCAAGTGCTCTGCATTCTTTCGGGCCAAAGCTGAAGTCAAAGCTGCTCTCGATTTTGATGGAAAAACGGGGGGAAAGAACTCTGAGTGCAAATTCGGTATTTCAAAAACCATTTGCAAATCTAATGCAATCCGCATACGAGATCGTACAAAGCCGTTGAAAGAATTTGACAAGAGAAGTTATGGAAAGACCATTGACAGATGACAGGTTGAAAATTCCTGGGAATATCCTGGGAATAGTTAAATGATTACTTGGTTTTTGGAATCCAAGTATCTAAAATTTATTTAATCTCTTTGAAAGAAACGACATCTGGCTCAAAGCCAATTAAATAGGTTGTGTGTCTATTTATAGAGTTTAGGAAGTGAAAGTCATTGGCGCTGATTTTTGATATCCTGATAGTCCCCTTCTGATTTCCCGATATCCTGATGTCAGAGCCGGGTCGAATTTGCTTTGACCAGTTGCGTTGGCACTTCCTGTGGCATTTAAGAGCCGTATCCTGCGGCACGCTTGATTAACTGCCATGAAAGCCGTAACGAGCATGATATGCATATTCTTATCGCCCACACGAGAACATGGCCCCAAAGCCACGAACACCACAAATAAATAACCTTTTTATTTGGAAAATCTGTTATTGAATTCAGTGCATAGAACGAGCTCAAATGTGCGTATCAGTGAGCTTGTTTCCTCTCTGACCCCCGGCTCCAAAGGACATCCGTTTCTGGTCACGCACGGGACATCAATCGAGTCTGGGCCTCTGTAATTGCGACGCACTTGTGGAGTTTTCAAGCCACTGAAAATAATTTATTTGTTTTTACTTTGGGGCAGCGAAATAAAATTTAAATGGCTCTCGGCCCGAAAGGAGGCACATACATATGTGTATGTGGGACAGGAAACGGAAATGAATTTATGAAATCATTTAAACTTAATTTGCGTCATGAATAAATAAAACAAGAATCTGGCTCCTGTCACACAACGGCTGCCTTTTAGTCTCCGTCCGGTTCCCTCCGTCTCGTTTTCCGGCTGCACTTTGCCGTGCAAATGAAACAACTTTTTTCCGTCCGGCCGCAACATGGCAATTTCCGCCATGTCCAGGACCCAGGCAGAATGCCGAGTAGCTATTAAGCATTTTTAACAAGCAATCAAAGACTCGTCTGAGTCCACTGATTTTCACCTCTCTCACGAATATTTTTCCCCATCTCGTATCGCCCGCAGGATATTGGATCTTTGGAGCACAATTTTGTGATACCTGGGTAGCCTTTGATGTCATGTGCTCGACGGCTTCAATTCTCAATCTCTGCGCCATCTCCATGGACCGCTACATCCACATCAAGGATCCGCTCAGGTGAGTGATTGTCAGGATGTGTCACATGCATAAATTATCCAATCCATATGCGCTGCCAAACTAATTGTCCTTGCCGCGAGGGTTCACCTATCGATTCATTAATGTCAGGCCATTGCAGGTGCTTTGTATGCACGTTACTCATACGCCGCGTTGTCATGCCTGTCACGTTTTTGTGGCCCCACTGTCTGCCTCCCCATTCCTCTCTCCGCTTCTTTCCCCTGATTGTGTGCCACTCGACTGGCACTTGTTTATGGCAGTGGGGCTCATTAATCGCAGCTCATAATTGTTTCATTAGTAACAGATTTATGGCACATTACGAGTCAGTTTTTTTTCGCTCCCTCCTCTGGCGACTGGCGGCTGGCGGTTGGCGACTTCATCTTCAAGTTGGCTAAGCACTTTTGGATCACAACAGCTGAATACTGTGGTTCTCTAGCTTAAACCAAGTTCTGTTGAGTCACTTAGTGTGGGTCAGAGCAGGAAAAAGTTGCCAAAGAAGTGTCATTACCAGCTGGTGAAAGTGGTACAAGTTCATCAATAAACTTATATTTTATTTAAGATTTTGGATACTTTGGGTAATGATTTTAGGTGTCCTAACTGATGATTCCACGCTCGATAATTTCTTTAAGTAATTTTATGGCTTCAAAATTTTAACCTTAGCCACCTGGCCTACGTTTTTTACAATTCGCACCCCCGCCGAAAATGATTTCATCTATCAGCTGGATGAGCGTTACGCAAAAGCTCCATTATATCAGTTCAATCTACCTTACGTATCCGTCACGTTCCTCCAGCTGCGCTATACGGCCGTATCCTGCTCTGCCCCGTCCCGTCCTATCCTGACAGGAAGCCCCGGAGACAATCAAATTCTGCTGCCTCAGGTGGCTGTCGTCCCTGCCTGTATTGTGTGCTCAAGTGTTCCTGTGTATGTCTCTCCTGCTAGGACAATGACAATGAGCTTGTCCTGCTGTCGTCGTGCCCCAAAATGCTGCCAGTCAGCCATGTTAGCATGCTTTGTAGTCAGCAGTTGAAATTGATTTCCAGTGGCTAGAGAACGATTCGCACAAAGGCAGTCAACCGAAAGTCAGCTTGGTAAACTTGAAACTAGTTTATCAGGCCCCACGATCCCAGACTTTTGTTCCACTTTCGGCTGGACCACAACAATTGTGTGTTAATTAAATTTTCAACAATGCCACCAAAGTGCTCAGGCCACACAAGTGCAAGCCAACAAACATTTTTTGGCATAGGAATATTACATTTGTGGCCAAGAACAAACGCTGAAATTTATTATGTGTCAGCAACCAGTAGAATTTCTTCATATGTGGGTGGCTAGGCACTGAAAAAAATACGATCTTAAAAGTATTTATTTAAAAATCGATACGGTTCTCTATATAAGATATAACAAACTCGTAATAATTTCCTCCATCAATCTTTATTAATTTTCATAGGAAAAATATTTATTTACCTTTTTTTTGTCAATGTAAAAATTTTTTTATTTTTTTCCCCCTACCGAGTGTGTGTACTGGAGAGTTCTGTTAAAAATGACGTTGGTCAAGTCGCTGACAGGCGCTGTGAGGCTATTTGGCTCAGTGGGAGCAACCTAACGAAATGATTGCGGGATTCTTTTTTTCGACAGTGGGGGTTTTTTTTGGTTTCTATTTTATATGAAACAAGGCAGGGCTTTTTGGGGGCATCAGGGAGCAACTAAAACAAATCGAGACAGTTTCCAGTTCCTCACTTTGAGCTCGTTGCGAATGCGACTAACCCACAGCGCCGTGTCATGAAAGAGCCATAATAAATCCTTTGATGCTATTTTCAGCCAAAAGCCAAAAGTAGAAAAATATTTTTTTTTGTGCCGCAACTCAACTGCTGAACCCCGGCAGTGGTGGTTGTTGCTTTTGGTGTAGTTGCTGCCACCTGGGGTAGCTTATTCGCTTATGAAAAATGCTAGACGACATTGGTCCTCCTCGCATTTTCCCCTCGACGACCCCTGTAGCCACCCAAACACCCAACCCACCTATCCACCAATCCATCTATCCATCCATCTATGTATCTTTTGTGTAGCCGGGTTCACGTAACGAGTTGGCGAGCATATAACGCTTCATTGATGTGGCAACTTGATGTTGAAGCGAGCTGAAAATTCAGATTGCAAATTTTGTATGCCATGGCAAAAGGATTTAAATGAGCTCAGGCCAGGGGTCGGATGGATGAGGAACGGGCTGGCTGCCTGGCCAGGCAAATGACAATTTTCATGGAGCATTTTTCCTGTTCCTAATTCTGAATTCAGTTTGTCCTTTTTTGTAGATAGATGGGGGAGTAAGTTGCAGATGGATGGAATTGAAAGTGAAATTAAGCAAGAGAGAAAGTTTAGTTTGATGCGCAAAAAGGACTGACTGGCATTTCCATGACTGACATCAGATGTTTGATGATGGGAGAAATGACATAAATTGCTACATTGATCTGCATATTTTATTCCACAAGATTAAGTTTTATTTTTAAATAGGAAACTATATGAAAGCCAAATAAACTGAAAGTGTTCAAGTCTCTAAAAATCATGAGAGATTTTGCTTTTTAAATTTGATCTGAAAATTCATCAGATATCTGTAATCATACTGAAACTGAATGAATATTTACATTGCTCAAATTTGTGTTTCAATAATAAAATGAAACAGCAATCAAAATTGCAATTCAAAGGCTGATTAAGCTGGCCTAATATTCTCTAATATTTGTCTTAGCCCCTGGGTTAATGACATTTGCATAGCCACTCAGACATGGCGACGCCGCTGGACAAGTTCAGTCCGCGCCCCGAAATTGAGTTTAGCCACCTGAATTCGTTTGCATTTGCACCCGGGGCCGAATCCAAAGTTCCACCCACGACCTGGTAGTATTAAAGTTCTGTGCAGGAACCCGAGACATTTTACACTTCAAATGTCAAGACGCCGCACGCACCACTCACTCTAAATGCGAATGGGAATCTGATGGAGCCCAGCTTAAGGGATCTTGAAAGTGCACTGGGAAAAAAGTGGCCTCTACATGATATACATAAAATAATTTGTAAGTCCAGTAAAGGTGGAGACCCAACCTCCTATAGAACTAGTTAGTTACGAACTATTTTAAAAGTAATCATAATTTTTCGCAATGTATAAAAACTGCACAAGCCCTTGGCGCAACGCACAGTTTCCACCTTTTGTGTCGGAGAAATGGTAACTGGTATCCCAGAGGGATGTGTCTAGCATTAAACATTGCCAGCCTTGGTCCGACTTCGGGCTCGTGCTCCCTCTTTATGTAAATCTGATTTATTTGCATGTCAAAGTGGAGGAGGCTGCGACGCATTCCCCGACAAAGTTCACGCGCCATCTTCTCATTAGGATGCCAGTGCCGCGCCCCAACACTGCTCCTACATCTACAGAGACATTCATCTAGGACCTGTCTCATTCCAGACAGAACGCAAGAAACGCTTATTCGGTGTATTTTCTTAACGTTTTAGAATAATTGCAGGCGTTTAATTTAATTGCGCTCGCCAGGATTTTCCTTGCCGGGAAATTGGCAAAAACAATTTGGATAAAAAGCGCGTGCAAATTTAATTAGTCTCAGACAAAGTGAAGATGAAGCGGCTGTCTCCTCAGCTTCCTTTTTTTTCTATCTTCCCCAACAGAAAAAATGATTCAAATAAGAAATTTTGCGTATTTTGTGTGACAAGTTGATGCCGCCAAGTTGTTGTTGTTGCTTTGATTTTTTTTCGTTGTCGCATCCAGCTCGTTGTCGTTGTTCGTTGACTTTGGCGCCTGTCATCATCGTAACTGTCAGGCACATATGTGAAATTCATTTTAAACTGCAATAAAAACTGAAAGAACAATGAAAGTTTGCCACAGGCGACAGAGGAAAGGGCTGGAAAATATATGTATGTAAGAGTGGGGAGTGATTCGGCTGGGGTTTGGAACTTGAGCAGGATATTTTGGCCAGACAATGAAAAACCAAAGGCAAAAACACTTAAACGAACACCGCAAAACCTGTCCCAGGTACAATGACGCGCTTGGGAACTTTTTGTAATTGTATTTTTGGTGTTGTCTTGGTCTTGGTTTTTGAAGCCATGTTTTCCTGAACTCTGAAATAGAAAGAAGGGATCCTCTGTGATTTTTTTCAGACCTGTTTATTGTGCCAAAAATTGATAACTGATGACTGAAAGAGTCATAAAGGTGATAGCTTATCATAGTGTATAGAAACACATCGAAATGAATCGTAATTTATTTAAACTTTTTATAACACGGTGTTATGAGCACGTGCTGGAAATGACGGTAACGAAAACACTCATAAAGAGCCATCAAAGTCACCATACCAAAACAAAGGCAAACAAGCGGCTGGCAAGCTGACATGGCAGGACCTGGAAAAATAAGTAAACGAAGCGCCTCAAACTATGCAAATTACACAAAAGCCAGGAGAGGAGCCAAGGAAAGTAAGAGGACAAGGAAAATAAGAAAGAAAGGGAAAGGGGTGGGGGCTCTGAGATCGAAGGGAAAGGATCATTGTGCGTGCCTTGCGGTAATTTCTTGAGTGCACGTGGGACAACACACAAAGCCACCGCATGCCACGCAGCCAGTCAAGCGCCAGCGTTAAATGCAAATGTCCTTTGCTCGGAGCAGCCTGCTCCTGGCACCCACACACACACACACAAATACTGCTGGCTCTCACACACGATTTCAATTAGCCCATCGATGGCTGATTGCCTCCTTTGCTCCCAGTGTGTCACCTAATGGCTGCAGGTTTATGTGCATATTTCAAAGCGCTACCACAGCCGCTTCAGTCTAAGACACAGAATTAGTTCGTGTCGCAATGCACACTCAAAATTAAGTACCACATTTAAAAAGAAGATTAAATTATAAGCGACTTACGGAGAATCAAAGAGTATAGTAATCCTTTGATGAAACCTTTTGTTCTTATTTATTTTATGTACTTCTAGTGTATGTATTTTCTCAGTGTAACAGGTGACGGCAGAGGGAAGTGTAGATAGTACGAGAAGGAGACGGTACGAAGGACATGAACTGCGGGCTTTCGTCACATGGAAATCAATTTTCGTGCCGAAAACGAAATTGAATTTGTATGTGAATACAATTACATAAACTTCCGTTTCCGCTTTGTCGTCGATTCGTCTTCCCTCGTTCGTGCCATCCTTGAGGGCCTCTACCCCCGGTGGTGCGAATGCGCCAGTGTGTGTTTGTCCGTCTTTGTATTGAAATTGAATTATTCTGTTTGATTTCCTGCACAAGCCAAAATGATGCGGCATATGGCGCCAGACCCGGATCCGGATCCTAAAACCGAAAGCTCTCACTCCGCATAGCGACTTGGGTATTTCGGTTTCGGTTTTTGGTTTTGGTTTTTGCAATTGCTGCAGACTGTTCATTTCCTGCCGTAAAATCGGAATCGAAATGCTTGAAAAAAGGATACCGTCATCGGCGATGATTTGCATATGCCATTCGGCCCACTTGGCTGTGTGTGTGGTTTTGTTCCGATTTGTCGCCTAACCCGCACCAGACCTGGTAATTAATGACATGCAGACTGACCCGAGACCACCCGATCCGCATCTACGTCTCTGGATTTTGTGAATCCTGCGACCGGGTCTGGGCAGGCCCAACACTTGTCCCGCACACCCGAAAATGATGTTGTCTAATGGCTGCTTGTCCGCTGAGGGATTGTCAGCTACATGCAAAGCCACAATCAGAATATGCTGCCGTGTTCGTGTTGCCTCCGCCCACGTGTTGCTCCTCCACTCAAAGCAAAAAAGAAAAAAAGCTACTGCAAACATACAGCAAAAAATTTCCAAGCTCCCAGATAAAAAAATATAAAAAAAGGCCTAAATTATTCAGCAAAAAGTGCTTAACAAATGAAAAATTGCCAATGAATTTAACTCTTTAAATTTGACTAGTATGAATAAACTTAATTTTAGTATGTTTATCCACCTATTGTTAAGTTTAAGTTTAGAATTTTTGGAATACATCCAACTACCCATGAAAGAATTTTCGGACAAAACTCTTCTAATATGCGAAAAGTTTGGGCTTTAATTAGCAAAAGGGTCAAATTTGTTTGGAATGTCAAGCACAAGTTTGGCGAGTGTACTGTGTGTTCGCCCTTTTGCCGGCTACCACAAGGGCAAAAGGACAAAAAGACAGTCGCCAGGAGCAGCAGAAGGATCAACAACATGCGAAGCCGAGAAGTGGAGAGCGTTGCGCGGGTATTTCCGCTTCCTTTGCCACAAATTGGTGCAACCCTTTCGGAGGTCCCTACTTTTCTACCCATTCCCACCTAACCTTATCAAGCCCCTTTTAGCCCCTGGATGTAACCAACTCTCTTTTTGCAGATACGGCCGCTGGGTGACACGACGCGTGGCTGTCATCACCATTGCCGCCATTTGGCTGCTGGCCGCGTTCGTCTCGTTTGTGCCCATATCCTTGGGCATCCATCGGCCCGACCAGCCGCTGATTTTCGAGGACAACGGCAAAAAGTATCCCACATGCGCCCTGGACCTCACGCCCACCTACGCCGTGGTGTCCAGCTGTATCAGTTTCTACTTCCCCTGTGTCGTCATGATTGGCATCTACTGTCGGTAAGTCAAAGCGGAACTGCCTGAAATGGGTTTGCCGCCAGAGTGGGGGCCTCTTCACATTTCAGCCAAAGTTTGCCGTGCATAAAACATGAAATGCATAAAGAAAGATATTTCCAGACGCCTTCAGCTGCAATTATGTAGATACAAATAGCCCACGGATACGAGAAACAAAACTAAACTTTCTGCACAAAACTTTTGCTCAAATCTCTTCAAATGAAAACAAAAAAGGAACTCAAACACTTTTATGAGCTTACAAAAAAACAGATCACAAAAAGCCAAATGAATGCATATTTTTTTGCTTAACCTTAGAAAGTTTGAATACTCTTTCCACAAGGAATAGCACACATTTTATGAATACATTGATTATTTTATATATTATGGTTGCGTATGGAGGCTGCTAAGAATTTGATTTATCCACTACAGTATTTTAGGTTTTTTTAAATATTAAAATCATATTTTTATTATTTTTTAATCATATATTAGAGTTAGTTTTAAAACAGAATATAGCGAGCATATGTTTCCTAGAAACACAAAATCTTTGGCATACTATTCAATGGCTTTTTAAAAACCTCCTCGCTAGACATAAATTAAAAATTGCCCTACACATACGAAAAATTCACTTCAAAGAGGTGGCTTTAGTGAAAAGCAATGAGTTTTTCCCGTGTGAAGGCAAAGTCTTTCCGCATTTGTAATAACCTCGGCAAGGGCATAAAAAATACGCAAAAAACCAACAAACAAAACAACGAGGCAACCGAGCCTGAAGTAGTAAAAAGTAAATAATAAAATGTTGTAAAAACTGACGAAGTTGGCTGCTATCGCAATGCTGAAATGCTGAATATATCAGAAAAATGCCGCAAGGACTTGCGCTCCTGATGGCCTGCAGGCACGAGAAAGGAAAAACAAGGAAGAGTGCTGGTTGACGGGGAAAATAAATGTGGGCAAGGGGTTTTGGGTTGAACAAATAAGCGCACGCATTAGTGTCCGTCTAAGTAATCCCCAGGATACTGGCAAAAGACTTGGGCGTGTGCGAAAGGACTAGACAAGGACACAGGCACACAGATACATTTACAGATACAAATACTATACAGCGATAGCTGCTCATCAACGTTACGGCCAGCGGCACGTTGCCATTTTAGCTTAACGAGATTTTCAGCCAATGGCCAGGACCTTCAATTCCTCAGCCGCCGCCTTCTGGCACTCCTCCCTGCGCTCTCATCAAATGGATCCCCTGTTGGTTAGCTTTGGAATTTTCTATCAAATTTCGGTTAAATTACAGAATAAATATACTTTTATCGTCATAATTTGTGCCTAGCCAGGCTTCTCTCCTGTTATCCTTTTTATGTGGCCCACAAGCAAACACCCAGCTAGTCCTTGGATAGACACATATGCTTGTTTATTTGTTAGCCAGGAGCTAGGATACACAGAATAGGAAGTAGC
Source organism: Drosophila monieri (assembly GCA_035047585.1). Classification (NCBI taxonomy): domain Eukaryota; kingdom Metazoa; phylum Arthropoda; class Insecta; order Diptera; family Drosophilidae; genus Drosophila; species Drosophila monieri. The sequence continues at coordinate 187,990 of JAWNPJ010000008.1, read as the reverse complement.
TTCGAGAGCAACTCAAGTGGAAGATTGGATATGATAGTCAGACATTGCGTATACGCAGCGTGTTTCCTTTAGTTATTGATGTGGACACTGCCATTGTTGCCAGTCCCCATCTAATTGACATGCCAAGTGGCCCGAGTGAATAATTATCATATCAATTACAAGCAATAACCAGTAACTAGAAAACCAGCGAGAAAACAGGCGGAGGTTGCCACAGAAACCAGCACAGCAATCAAGACAACCCATTCATTAGGTGCCAAAATAATTGCTGTTTTCCAACTTACTCCAAAAGCACTAATGAATAATGAGGTTAAAGTATGCAATTATTATCACAATACAGGATATCATTTTGTAATCAGTTTAGAGTGTACAAAAATGTTAAACGTTTATTAAGGAAATTTAAGTGTCTGTTTAAATGGAAACAATCGAGGTATGGGTTTATATTATTATTTACGTCTTCATCAATTTTTCTTTTTGAAAAACTTTTATATATTTCAACTATATCTCTTACTAAGGTTTCTTTGCTTCACTTTCTATTTATTCAGGTTATACTGCTATGCCCAGAAGCATGTGAAATCAATCAAGGCCGTTACCCGACCCGGCGAGGTGGCCGAGAAGCAGCGATACAAGAGCATCCGCCGCCCCAAGAACCAGCAGAAGAAGTTCAAGGTGCGCAACCTGCACCACAGCTCCCCGTACCACGTCTCGGATCACAAGGCCGCTGTGACGGTGGGCGTGATCATGGGCGTGTTCCTCATCTGCTGGGTGCCCTTCTTCTGCGTCAACATCACGGCGGCCTTCTGCAAGACCTGCATCGGAGGCCAGACCTTCAAGATACTCACCTGGCTGGGCTACTCGAATTCGGCCTTCAATCCGATCATCTACTCGATATTCAACAAGGAGTTCCGCGACGCGTTCAAGCGCATCCTTACCATGCGCAATCCCTGGTGCTGTGCCCAGGACGTGGGCAACATTCATCCGCGGAACAGCGATCGCTTCATCACGGACTATGCCGCCAAGAATGTTGTGGTGATGAACTCGGGCCGCTCCAGTGCCGAACTGGAACAGGTCTCTGCAATTTGACCAAAAGGTCGATGCCTGAATCTGGGAGGATGCACTGGAGGAGAGGGTGGAGGAGCTAACTGGCTGCCATGCGGTTGCGGCGGCCTCCGCGTGGACGACAATGACGATGGGGCCCTGACCACGCGGTACGTTCCATGAGATTCGGTAACGGCACCCACGGCCACCATCGTGGAGACCGTGGAGGCCACTCAGATGGAGACGGAGCTGCTCTAGGCCGCCAACTGGGTTCCTAAAAGCAAACCAAAATCTCGGTTCTAGTTTGAAAAATTACTCCCCATAATTCCTAAATCCCATTGGAAACCTGTAAGTATTAAAAGCGCTTGGGTATGGATATATTCGAAAGGTGACGACATAAAAGAGGGAATTATGAATATGGATAATTTTGGGTAAATTTATTAAGATTTAACTGAAATATAATTGCCAAAGGAATATTAATTTTTAAACACAGGATATACTATGGGATTTATTCTTTAATTTTCGTAGACTGGTTTTTACATCCTTTTTCAAAGATTTGCCAATGTGTTTTTTTTTATAATTTTAAAGAATCATAAACAGTTCTTAGTTTAATTAAATCCCTAAAGTTATCCATAGACCATAATCCCCCAACGATATACAGTCGCTGTCCATCTAACCCAGAAACGTGCGCATCTCAGAGACTAAGCAATCAACTATGCGTATACTTAATCGTACGATATCTAGCTGTAATTCCCACAAACTCAAAGTCAAACACATACCCTTTGGAAAACCAAAACGTGATTAGGTCTAAGATCTTCAAAAACGGCACCGAAGAGCTTCTAGTTAAGTTTCTGTTTGGCTATTCATGGCAGTTGTGGATCCATGCAAATGCGATTATTATTGAGTGACACATGTCACTTGCCACACGTCTCACCCACACCCACTACACTCACCCAACAACACACACGAACAACCTCCATTTAAAATGTGTTAAAAAATGCTGCATATATCGCGGCGCCCTCATATTGGATGAGCTCCACATTTGATTTATTGATGGGAATTTATGGCCATTGAACGAAGAGTAGCAGCAACAAAGCAGGCAGAGTGGCTGCCAGCTGCACTCGTAAATCATGCAAAATGATTATTGTTGTTATTATTACGAGCACGGGGCACAAATGCCCTCCTGTTGTAAACCCAGCCCTGCTGAGTGCCTAGTGCTGGACCCTCTTGTATAGTAAATGTTATGTTTTAGATCAAGTGCCGCCGATGATAGCGAGTTTTTATGGCCAAAGTTTGCAGACTGATTTGAATTAATGGGCTGAAATCTGTGCCACAATGGCAGCGCGCAATGTTAATTAGGCCAACTGTGATTGACACCACAGCCGAGACCCGAGACCCGAGAGCTGAGAGTGAAAACAAAAACAATAACAGTCGAGTGGTAACTCCTTTTGGGGGAATATTCTGATTACCAGGTGATTTAATGAGCCGCACCTGCAAAAACAAAGCCGTGGCTATAGATTTCAGCCAGTGGCATAATGAACATGTTGCCCCTGGCATCGTGCCCCTCGTCTTCGTCCTCTGAGTATCCTGAATACATCCTGAGTGTCTTGTCTTGCTCGGCTGGCAGGCTGTGGAAAACAAATGTAAACAGTTTGCTCTTCACGCCATAATGAAAAATTATGCCTGCAGAGAAGAAAAATGGAACTCCTATATTTATTCGATTGCTTAATGGGTTAATTAAGACATCAAATTAATCTTTTTAGATGGAAAACAAACTATAAGCTACTTATTCCTCTACGTTAAAAGAAAGAAGACAAGCCTATAGTTTTAATATTTTTTTTACAGTGTTTCTAGTCCCTATTTGGGTGCCGCTTTACCCCTTTCTGCTCTCGAGTTTCAATTCCAGTTATTTGCGGATGCCAAAGCTCTTGGCCCAGAAAGCGTCTCAGTCCTGCTCCCATTTCAAGTCCTTTTCGGTTCTGTTATTAATACAAAGTACTTATGGCGTACCCCCTTGCCATTCTTCCACTTCGGCCAACCCCTTCCCATCCCAGGCAATCCGCTTACAACTTTTTCAGTCTTTGTTTATTCGTTTCCCTTTCGCGCGCTCCGCTTTTCGTATTTATTTTGGCAGTTTATTAAAACTTTTGGCGCTGCTTTCGTCATTTTAATTACAATACGCAGTACAAAAGCGAAGCGGCATTTGTTATCGAGAGCCACGCCCCCTGTCGCCCATCTACCGCCCAACTCCGCCCATTGGCGCGTACAAATCGTCATTGCCACAACTGGCACGCAATCAATTCCACTTCCACTTCGACTTCAGCTTCAACTTCAACTTCGACATGAAATTCGCACGTGTCGCGGGCTCTGCGATGGCTTGAAAGGCTTGAAATGTATCGCCTGGGAAAAAAGAAGAAGGTTTTATGTGGGACACACGATATCCCAAACCATTTCCCTCACAAAAAATAAAAAGAATGGAGCCTCCTGCTTGCCATTTCCATTTGGATTTTTTTTTTGGGGCACCGCCATTGACTTTGACTTTGGAATTTGTCATGATAAATGCTTGTGGTAGTGGCGTTCTTTAGCCATTATGTAGAAAATTTGGGTACATTCAAATATTGATCGAAATAAATCATCAATTATACTTAAGCTACCGCACCGAAAACGCTTTAAAAAGAAACCCTTCGAGTTCAATCCCTTTAACCTCTGAAATACAATTATTGGCACTTGCCTCAAGTGGCTGAACTTTCCCCAACACTTGTTCGGTGAAGGGTTCAGATATCTCACCATAACTCTTTCGATTCGGCTTTGCATAATTAGGATAATGCTCGAAGGATTTCTTTTGTTTTGCTTTCTCGTTATAGGACTTCCTGTTTGTTCTGGCTTCCCCCTTTGTTCATCTCTGATTTGCTAGAAGCGATTCGGAGATTGCGACTATTGGAGATCTCTTTGTCTTTGCCAAAGGTTATAGGGTTTTTTCGGCTTTTGTTTTCGCGGGTTTTAATTGAAACATTTGACAGCCTGAAAGTCGATTGCCGGTCTGACTTTAGCGCTCATATTTCTGCGTTACCCATCCTCCGGTTGTCTGGTTCTAATTGTATTAGCCAGATTCATGTTGGATGCCTACGTGCCCGGGATACCAAACTGCACTGTCTATGTACAGAATCTCGAAAAAGCTAAGCAAGCCCTGGCAAGCTGAACATGTCCTTTCATTAGCATAATCGCAGAGCAAAAAACTCACTACCCTACTCAAGTTACGAAGGATAAAATAAGGAATTCTCCTATAGTCTGGTCCATTTGCTTGAAAGTCTCGACTTGCCTTGTCGCTTAAACAAACAGATTTTCCGTAATTGCTTTCGCAATTCAATTATTCGCCACAAAAAACCAATACACACAGAAAATCATTAAAAAAAACGTAGAACAGCTTTTCCAACAACAAAAAATTACATTTTTTGTGCATATACTAGGAGTCAGAAAAAGTTCAGTTAACTGAACGTGTTCAATTTAAAAATAACACAAATAAGCATTTGGCAAATATTTACCAACAATCAAGTTAAGTTTTAAATTTCCAAGGCGGGAAATTGTTTGACTTTTGGCTTAGGTTACCACCAAAAATAAATATATGGTTTGCTTATGTTACTCGTAAAAGCTATTGCCATATTTCATGTCGTCTGGCTGGCTTGGGAAAATAAACTTTCCAGCTGGCAATCCGTTTTAAGGCAGCCATCTGGCTAATCCGGTGCTTACATAATGCATGGCATATATTTTATATTCAATTGGCAATCCTTTGAGCCCTCTTTAAAATCTGTTTGTACATTTGTTCGGATTTCCCCCTTAGGCTAGTGCTAAACTTTTCGGCAAACACTGCACTAAAAGCTGAATTTCAGCTGAAAAACGAATCTGACGCCGAAAAAGTCAAACGATAAATGTCAACATTTCGCATAAATTGCAAGTTGATTGCCAAAGAGAATTCAAAGCGGTCGCTTTCCATTTGGCCGTTGACTGCTCTGGGTCCTCTTACTCGCTGACTGATTGATTGATTGATGGATTGATGGATGGCTGGATGGATGGTTCAATGGTTGACTGAGTGGATAGCTGGCAAGCCAAACGAATTTTCCTGCTTCACTGATTGCCAGTTTTTTTTTTTTAAAGGACTGGCACACCCTCTAAGCTCCGCCAACTATCAACAGTTGGCTGGAAAAGTTTTCATCCTTGCGCGTCTCGCTCGGCTTAACTTTAGCTATATTTTGGCATTTTTATAACTTTTACGCCTGCCAGTGTTTATTTTGCTTTACGACTTTCCACAAATTCCCGCAGTTTCGGCTTACACACAGGCTGCCTCCTATTTTTTCCGCGTTCGGCCGTTTTCAAACGGAATCTTTTCCTGGCGCGTGTCATTTTTGTAGCCTACTTTTGGGCTGAGCTCGCATTCCGTATCCGCAACATTGCGTATACGCAACGTATGCCCACGAAAACGTTTTATTGCCGACATCGCTTGGCGTGCTAATTTATACGTTAGGCCCTGAGGCTCTAACTTAATGCCGCTCCCGGCCCCAGTCACGCCTCAATGGATCATAAAAACACAATTTTAATCACAATTTCTTTTCGTGCTTACACCCGCCCTCAATTTTACACATACATAGGCAAATTAGTGAAAACATTTAGGAGAAGCATATGCCTCCTTGGGTGTCTATTGATTTTGTCGCTTCTGATAGGAAAATATGAAAAGATATATTTGTGATTATATATGACCTAATTCAATAGAAGTCTTAAATTTGATTAAATGGTCATTTTTTTCTTATGTAGGACATTTTCATCCCAGACTCTGTAACCTAAAGCATTGCTATTCCTATTGGCAGCCTGCCTATTTCCATGTGAATATGACTACAATGAACTTGACATTTAACCTCTAACCCACCATGGACAGCACTGCGTATACGCAATCTTTGACATTTGGCAACTTAAAGTGCTTTAAGCTGCCGCTAAGTCTTTGGCCAGTAACTTTCATTTGATTTCCAGCTTCTTGCCTTCTCGCCCGTCCCACAAAAACTTTTCCCCACCGTTGTGCGCACGTCTTTTTGTCGTCGGATGGGGGGGTGGGGTTGAAAAAACTTTGTGCAGGCAAAACTTTTTCCAGCGATGCAACAATAACAAATGCAGGCAAAGTTTAGATAGATTTCCCAGATAAGTCCACCCTCCGGTACCCTGGCATCGTGCAACTTCGCCACCTGCAACATGCAATTAAAATTATGTGCCCCAGTCTCATTCAAGTCATTGTGCGGCCAAAAAACCGAAATGCAAAATGCAAGAGTTTCGAAAGCCTCAGCCTTGAAATTATTTTCATCATAATGCACTCGGCTTTTTGGGGTTTATGCCAGTTTCTGTCCGTTGTGGTTATTTAATTGGAAAACGAATTCAATTAAATGCAAAAGTTTCTGAATAAATGATGTCGAATAAATTGGTAGGCTATCCATTTGTGCCACGGTCGTTACTTACAATAACCATTATTTAATCCACTCCGGAAGCTTTCTCCTTCTACTGCTACTGCTTCTGCCTCTGCTTATCCTTATCCCTTTTCGATTGATCCCTGTCGACAAGTAGCAAGAGATTTAAGCTCCACTCAATCGATTTCATACCTCCGGCCCCCACATGCGATGCATTTTAATTAAGAAAAATGCCCCAGAGTCCTTCGACTACCGTACATCTACATGCCACATCCAACGGAGGCCGGCCTACACCCTTTGCGGAGGTCCTGTCGCCTTGACATCCTCCGCCGTCTGCAGTTTGCAATTTTAAACCCAAATTGAATTACTTCTTCATCGCCGGCATCGTTGGCGGTCCGCTGGAGGGTTGGTTTGTGGGTGGCTATGTGTCTTCCTGCTGCCTTCCCCAAGGTGGTGGAAAGGCTTTTCCTGACAACCCGCATATTTGATGAGGCTTTAAGAATGTCGCCTTTTAAGCCGGCGAAGAACACGTGAAAAACAAGCCAGGAATGTCGAGCCCAGAGTGTTAATTGATCTAAAGAACTCTAAGAGTTTCTGCCGTCTGCGAAGTATTAAGTGTGAATAGAAATACTTAAGTGTGTCCTTTCTTTTTCAAGCTTGAAGTTCAGATGTCACATACCAAGTGTGTATTTAAAGCTATATTAACTGTGACTTTAAACGTTCACAATTAATTTTAGAATTTATTTATTTTTGCTAAATCAGAATTCCATTCTCCATTTCTCCAGAAACAAAATGTTTAATTGCAAATATATGAAGCGATGGAATTATAAGTGAGAAAATCTAATTAAAACCGTCGTTATAAAAAATGCAAACAAATATGAATAATGAAAATAATGATTACAAAATTGCCACATAAATTGTAAAAGAGCTTTTGCGATTCCCCAATGATTTATTTGGATTTTTAGATTGAGCTAAAAACCAGTCACCACAGCCATTAGCACCCTCGTTTGTGACGTTTAATTAATTGGCAAATATTTGGATAAAGGCAACAACTGGCTGGACCAGAACTGCCCGCAAATTGAACAATAACAGAAGGAGCACTTCAAACGTAATTTATTTGTTAAAATATTGTTTCTTTCCCCGTTGCTATCGCATTTTCCGATGCTGCCTGATTTTCCAATTAAAGTCGAATTCGGACTGGACTAAAAACCAGGCCAAAACCAGAGCTCTCAGCGGTTGCTCGTGTGCTCCTGACAGCTGCCCGCTGGAGGGAAAGTGGGCCATGCTGGCGGGGGTCGAGGGGGCTTCTGGGTGGATCGGGGAAAGTGTCCTGCTAGAGCTGCGAGGCAACAATGCAGGCGTGAACATAAATTTCAAGCTTCACTGAGCGACCCAGAGTCCTTCGCCCTTTCGGCCCCCTTCGTCCTCTTCACTCCTCGTCCCTTCAATTCTGCTCTGTTATGGCTAAAAGTGCCAAAGTTTATTATTAAATTATGTCGGCAAATAAAACTGTTGAAGGAAAATCAATTTTGGAAACGTCTCACAGCTCCTGACAATGCCCACTTTCGGAGTGTCCTTTGTCTCTGTTTCCCCTCTCTTTCTAATTCATATGCCTATCTCTCTCTCTCTCTTTTTGTCCAAAAATCTGTCTCTCTATGGGAACGAATGAACCCAACTAATCAAATTAAGCTTATTTTTAAAAAAGTCGACTTGCCCAAAAAACAATTCGTCACGGGGAGTCCCTATAGACGAAACCCTTTTCGATGCTGGTAATCGAATATTCTATACACAGAGAAAATAAGTCTCATGAAATTAATATTTTTAAAAATATATAATTTATAAAAATGATATAATGCTTTTTTTTTTTTTATTATTAATGTTATTTTTTATGGCCGTTTTAGATACTTTTTAATGAAAAATATAAATTTCGAAATTAGTTTTTCTCTTTAAACACATCTCTCTTGGCCAACTCGTTAACGGTTCTTCAACTCGCTGGTCAAGACCGCAAATAGCCGTTGACGGCTTGGCAAATAGCCTGAAAATCGATTCCCGATATAGCTATATATATGGATATATATAGAGACCCTCTTTACATCCTCCCCAATATGCGAATGGATTTTCGAGGACCAGAAATAGCGCCAGTTTCGTTTAGAAGCTAAAAACTGAAATACTCACATCGAATAGGCAAATTCCCGGGTCGGGGCGGCCAGAAAGAGACAGTGCCCTGACCAGAGAAAGAGACAGGCACAGGAAAAGAGAAAGAGAGCGGTATAGAGGCTGACAGCTTTCTTTATAGAATTACTTCTGGCGCAATAACTTTTCCAACTGAACGAGCCGTTGATGGAGCACACTCTCTTTCTCCTCTCTCTTTCCTCCACCCAATTCCCACTCCTCCTCCTTCGTGTTACCGTCCTTTCGCCACTGCCGTGTATTCCATCCTCTTTCATTTCCATTCATTGATTTGCCTTTTGCCTTGGCCAACTAGTGCAGAACGTCCTGCCCTGCCCGGCCCGGCCAGGAGAGGCAGACGAGCCATTCTGGCCATCCTCCCACATCTCGCCCCTTAACCCTCCAGCGGCCGAGGGTACGCAAACGAGCCCACGACAAAAATAGTTTGCGGCCGAGTCTATTCTCTGCTTGGCCAGATAACCCTCGGTATTATTATTATTTATTAAACGGTCTCCCCTTTTCCCCAATTTGTCCAAATGTCCACATTTTATTATTTCTTTTCAAAGCTTTCAGGCTTCAGATTCGTAAATAATAAAATGATAATAAATGAAATATGGTTATATTTTTAGTTTTTAGTAACAACATTTCTATTATTTATTATTTTCATTACATATTGTATCTCGTAGATAGCTAGACACAGTAAGTTATTGCTTCAATAGAAACCAATGCAATAGAAAAGGATTACAAAATATTTCCTATTAGTATCTTAAATGCAAAAATGTAAATTAAATCCTTTGAAATTTTTATTAATTCGGAAACTAAGCTATTCTGATTGAGAATTCAAAGGAACATGTGATACAATTTTCTGATGAAACCATTTAAGGATCTAAAAGGTGTTATGACGTAAGTCACCTGCTGTTGGAAGTGAAAATCCTGTTGCTGTAATCCTTACTGTTGCCCTGGAGTAGTGCAGCAGCTGGTCATGTTCCCATTGTTGCTTGGCCACTTAGCAACTGCGGCTAACCAATCATTGGAGCACTCGGATGAGAACAGGACAAGACAAGGGCCAAACAAACGGCGGATGGTCCGCTCCTGTCAATTGTGTTGCCTCCTGAAGACACACCTCCGCCGGACAGGCCACTAGACGATGATGTCGATGGCGAAGTGCCGCCGGGCCACTCAGCAATGATTAATTACACTTAATTGTAATTTATGCGCCACCCAAGCCGCTTCCATTCTTCTCCATTAGTCGAAGGCGAAGGACTCCGTATATCCTTCGTTTTATTGAAATCTAGGCGCAGGACCCATCTGTCCCATCTCTCCGTCAGCGTGTGTCCTTTTGTTGCGCTAATTGGCCATTAAGCTGCCAGGATTTTTAAAGCGTTTAACATTGGCTCCCATTTTCGTTTTCATTAGGCCGGGCTTAGGCGCAAAGTCTGCTTGACTTTTGTCCAGAAACAGGGACCACCCGTCGCTGCTGGTCAGCGGAGTGGCCATCAGTCTCCGGCCCAGACCCTCCCATAAATCAGGGTCCTTCCTTGACTTTTCTTGTGGCTGTTTGCTCCCGTAAGCATCGCTCATTAATCAACTGACCTCATTCAATGGGAAATGTATATTAGATGGCAGCTTGTTGCACCGCCAATATATCAATGTTCATTTATTTTTCTTCCAGGAAACGGCCAACAAATAAATAAACTTATAGTTTGGCCAATGGCCTAAAATAGCAGGACCTTTTATTTTGGGACAAATAACTACAGAGAGTTCATCCGGGTCTGCATTGAAAATGAACTAAATTATACCCTATTTTTCATACTATGTTTTTATACCCTTGCAGAGGGTATTATAATTTTGGTCAAAAGTGTGCAACGCAGTGAAGGAGACATCTCCGACCCTATAAAGTATATATATTCTTGATCAGGATCACCTCCTGAGTCGATATAAGCATGTCCGTCTGTCCGTCTGTCCGTCTGTCCGTCTGTCCGTCTGTCCGTCTGTCCGTCTGTCCGTCTGTCTGTCTGTTTCTACGCAAACTAGTCTCTCAGTTTTAAAGCTATCGACTTCAAACTTTGCACACATCCTTCTTTCCTTTGCAGGCAGTATATAAGTCGGAACGGCCAGGATCGGTCAACTATATCCTATAGCTGCCATATAACTGATTGATCGGAAATGCCATAACTTCGTTGTTTTTTAAGTTAGAAGGATGGGACTTGCTGTGGACTCCTCTTTTAGCAGACTTATTCGATCTGCCAAATTTCATAAGGATCGGCCGACTATATCCTATAGCTGCCATATAACTGATTGATCGGAAATGCCATAACTTCGTTGTTTTTTAAGTTAGAAGGATGGGACTTGCTGTGGACTCCTCTTTTAGCAGACTTATTCGATCTGCCAAATTTCATAAGGATCGGCCGACTATATCCTATAGCTGCCATATAACTGATTGATCGGAAATGCCATATCTCTGTTGTTTTTTAAGTTAGAAGACTGGGACTTTGTATGGATTCTACTTTCGGCAAACTAATTTGATCTGCCGAGTTTAATAAGGATCGCCCGACTATATAAGATCCGATATATATCTAATAATATAAGCTGCCACATATCTGCAAGGGTATATCAACTTCGGCTCCGCCCGAAGTTAGCTTTCCATTCTTGTTATTTATATTGTTGAGTATCTTCGACAATCTTATAAAAGAGAATATCGTATTAAGATCTCTTCTTTGTAAGCTTGTTAAGTTCCCTTCGGTAACAAATAATTCCACTTATTGCCCGTCCAATGACAAAAGAATTATAAAATATCTTTGCTCCGCAAAAGTGTTTCGACAGCAGAAACTGTGGCGAAACTTTATGAGTTTATAAATTGTGGCCCCGAGAATCAATAATCATTATTGCAAAACTTTACCAGCAGCCTTTCATCGGACATCGGACCGTGTCCCTTTCGATTCAGGACCAGAACCTAATTAGATCAGTTTCTGGTGCAATGGAGGAAGGCGGAAGGTGCAGCTGTGGAGTTTTCCTTTTTCGGGAAGAAAATGAAAATGTGAAGAGGAAGCTGAAAGCTGCCACTCGACTGTAATTTGAGCTGTTTTTCAGCAGCTAGTGGCATAAAAATTACGAGGCTCCACACTTTTTACGAGCTGCGTCAGCGGCAAACTGCTGACATAGATTCCGTTCAAATATTTTGCACTACTTTTCATTTTACGACGGCACGCAATGAAAAGTGAAATGGCGAAAGGCTTTTCACATCCGCGCGCCTTCTTAATTCACCCAGTCCCACCCCTCTTAGCTTTCGCCTTTTGTTTACTTAATATTTGCGACGCCCTGCTCGTTTTTTACTCGTTTTTGAGTTTTCCAGAGCTTTCATTTTTTATTTCTTTCTGATTCTGTTGTTGCAGCGAAAATAAAAGCGGAACAGTGCAAACAATGCTCCGAGTGATTGCCGTGAAACATGCTGCGATTTTCAGGCTGACACGCCCACCAAACTGCCAGCTGCCTGCCCATCCATCCATCCTACCATCTATCCATCCATTTATTTATCCCTCCATCCATGTATTCACAGATGCAGTCCATTTTCCACACTTTTGTTTGCTCGCTTAAATAAATTCTGGCAAATTTGTTTTGCGTGAACACTGAAAAACAGAGAGCCAAAAATTGTTTTCAGTGCTTAAGAATCGCATGAATAAACCAGGCGCAAATTAAAGGAAAGGCTATTGATAAAATAAATAGTGAACAAATGCGAGTCAAACCGCAGCCAAGCCATCAGCCTAATTTTTGCCCAAAGAACTTGGAGTCTAGGCCATGGTCCCAGCCCTGAGTGGCCTCAACAAATTATCTAATCGACCTCTCCGTCCGCCCTTTGACCCCTCCTCCTTTTGTGCCTTTTTCTTTACAGTTGGCCAAGTAGAATGCAGTCAGAAAAGTCTCCGGTTTTATTGCAACTGACAGCTGGCTTAGCTTCATTAAGTGCTGAAGCTGTCGAGTCCTGGTCAACTTTCCCACTCCTGGAGAATGCTCCATGGGTGACTGGGGGCCCTGGCAATTTTTTAGGCAGAAATGAAACTTTGGCTTCTGGCATATAGAAGATAACGAGGCGTTGTCAAATGTCGAAAAATGGTTGACATATTCGAAAATGGAATAAATGACACTGGAAAAAATGGGGGTTTTCAAATAAAGGCCAGATCAGTTTGGCAAAAGGCTAAATCCAGGCAGCACCACACACACTTTATTCAATCTAGGAACTATGTAATCTGAATATGACAATACCCTTGGGAAGATTTTTTTTCAAGTGCAGACAACAGCAGCCGCACTAAGTTGGGCAACAAAACTGCCAATGCTGCGACATAGTTTAATGGCCATACAATCGACGCAAAAGTTGACACATTCCCTCAACTGAGCTGAGCTTAACCGCACTGAGTTGCAACGAGTTGAACCGAGTTGGATGGTGCGGAAACTCCGGGGCATTAGTGGCTGTGTATACCCGATCCCCCCGGGGTCACAGTTGAGCTGTATTTTCGCATCAAATGTCGGCCAGGCACTGCAGCTGCTGCAGCAAGTGCTGTCTCATTTTTCCGAAAAGTCAGTCTCCCTGGGCCCCAATGGAGCTACTAGCACCGCCGCACCACCATTCCCCGTTCCATCACTGTGCTGAGCGAACCACAGTTTAGCGTCTTTGAAGCATATCAGAAATGTTTTGAATTATTAATTACCAAACATCAGTCACATATCACGCACACTCAGTCACACACTCGCATCGCTGAGCCATGGGAATTCTGTACCTTTACTTTACTATTTTGTACCTTAAGGTGGATTGCGTTGTGTAAACTGTACCCTTTTAGCCACGTAAGTTCGAGTAATCTCGGAATCAAATTATGTAAATAAATAGCAAAAATTGAGGGGGGCTTGTCAGTAGTGCAACCCCTTGAAACTCAAAATATCAGCATGAAAAACTAACCAAAAAGTACATATATGAACGATTTATCGGAAGCGGATATGGAAATGGAAACGGAAACAGAAACTAACAAGTTTTTAGTCGTAAGCTAAATGGCAAAGTCATGTATCGACGAAAACCAAAAAGTAAACAACCAAAACACTGTATGTAAGGCTCTTTTGTACCTCTTGCTCTCCCACTTTCGAATTTACTAAGGAACCCTTGAAAGCGCTAAGTGAAACTTAAACCTTTATCTAGCTCTAAGTTCTAAGTCTGCAAACCAGATCGATTAATGTGTATGCCGAAATATACCATAAAAACAATTAAATTATTAGCAAATTAAACGAACCGCTCACTGAATCAAAAGAGAGGAGAGGTCCGGCAATTACATGCCAATATCCTTCCGCGCAAGGATCGGCCAGATGCAATGTACTAGTTAAGACACAATTATGCTGAAAGCATTTAATAGTCTAAACATGAACTACATAATCCGCATAGAAGAAAATTACAGTGTAAATTATTGAATCTCAAACAGCATAAGTCAAGCAAAATTCTGTAGTGGAAAATTATAGTTCATTGTTTCTGTCTAATACGCCTAGAAGAATAAATACATTATGGATAAAACAGTATCAGTAATATATATATAGTTAAATGAGTGTGAGTTCGTCATTGCGTATAATATATATATATATATATATAGTGAGAGCCGAGAGCCCCAGATTAAAGAATTAGCTGTAAATGTTTTTGTGTATATCTGTATATGTCCCTGTATATGCTTAGATCAATAACACCTATGTACTAACCTCCACTCTGACCCTCAGTTAACACCTTCCAATCTCGGGCCTTTCATTTCCTTTCAGCATGATTTCACTATTCTGTATAAATTGAAAATCTCTCAACTGAGTTTACTCGAACAGCAAAGTGAGAAATACTTAAATAAATACTGAAGCATATTGATAAGCAGATCCGTCTGTGTTTTTGGCTTTCACTTAATTGCATTTTCAGACAGAGTTTCAGCTTGGATGCGATTTTGTTATTGACAGACTGCAAAAACGCATTAGGCTGAGCAGAGTTTCGACAGAATTTGATTCAATTATTCAGCAGGTGGACCAGCAGCACTACCGGCACTAGCAGCAGCAGCGTCAGCAGCCTTTCAAATAAAGGTAAGTGTTAGTGCGAAATGCCTTTTGTGCGAAATTAAATTTCCACAAAAATAGATACACACATGTCACGGCCGATTGTCTATCTGCTCTGAAAAATGTTTGACAAACTGAGTGGGCGTTGGAAACCAGCCATGGCCTTGCCGTTGAATGTGCAAGGAATTCCGAGTTCATTAAAAATTGTGACGGAATTCAATTTAACGCAAACACAGACTGCAACACAAATGCCCAGCATCGCAATCGAATCGTTGTCTGGTGTTCTTTTCAGCCTGCATCGTACTCAGGATGCACAGGAAGGTCAACAGAAAACAGGAGTCCACAAATAAATAAGCCACATACATAAGTTCTTCGGGGTGAACTTTGAAAATTAAATTTGTATTTTGTGGCTCACCCACTCTAATACCTTGGAAATATGGTTTAATTCAATTATGTTATTTGGAATAGTTTGTATGGGGCTGACCAAAATTACTCATACGCCTTGGTTTCTTAGGGTACTTTCTTCCCAACCTAAATTGGAAATTTAAGTTCATCCTTAACCATGGAAAGCGTGGAACTTAAACTTAATTTTTTTTATTTTTAAGATTTATAAAAAATAAAAAAGTAACCCCAAAAGCATAAAAATTCTACCATGTTTTTCTGCGTGAAGTTTTAATTTCCGGTTTGCTGTTTCCAAGTCAGGACTACTGTCTCATTTTGGTCTTCCTGAATGTCACCTTTTTACTTTTTTTGGTTTGCAATATTATATCTGACAGCGGATGTAATTTAACTTGATGCTGTGAAAAACGTCGCCCAACAATGGAATCCTCCTTCAAACCTGGTCCAAAACGAATCAAATAAATATTCAATTATTTACTTGGCGGAGGACTTTTCTTTTGGGAAAAAAAATTTAGAATTTTGCACAATGCAAAAGGACCAAACTCAAAAATACAATACACGAGGAAAAAAGGTATATAAGGAAGATTTTATACCCTTCACTTAATATGGATTTTGCTTAAGTCGAAAACGAATACCACTTACAATTCCTTACAGTACCGTCGGCCTACACATAAATATTGTCTTAATCAAGAAATAAAATGTTGCCTCGATTTTCGGCCAAAATCATGATGTTGAAAATTTTCAAAAATAGGGTCAGATTTTAGATGGCCAAGTTTTAATAAAATTGGATGATACTCAAAAACATAAGACCGAGAAGGCATACCTTTCTTCGATCCGAAAACTATTAGCCAAGTTATGACTAATTACCTGAAATCAATTGGAGCGAGTTGACCAAGTAGAAATAGGGTGGCCTAAATAGTAACTTTTGAGGCAAGTTTTATTTAATATTTCAGCCACTTCGTATCGAATATCAAAAAAGAATACCATTTACAAATCAGGAAACTCAGTACCGTCGATCTGCATTAAAATATCGTCCTGATATGGAAATAAAATTTTGGCTCAATTTTTGTCCAAAATCATGATGTTACCCCTTTGAAAATTTTCAAAAATCCGGTCAGATTTTAGATGACCAGGTTTTAATGGAGAGTGATAGTTTTCAAAGATCTTATATCAGGAAGGTAGAACATTCGGTGATCCCACAAGTGTTAGCAAAGTTATGACAAATTCTTTAACACAAATCATTGGATTATTCATGTCATTTCCAGTATGATAACATTTGGCCAAAATGCAAATTGCTTTGGCTTTTTTTAGACAATATTTCAGAAACTCTTTTTCCTGTTTTATAAAGAAGTGTCACTAGTGAATCAGCGGGTTAATCTTCCAGTTACGCAAACTTTAAGGATTAGAACTTTGGCTAAAGTCATGGCACCCCAAAATCTCGAAGAATCGAGTCAACATTTTTTCCAATTTTTCAATCTTGCTACTCAAAATTGTAGTAGAAGGGAAGGTTTAAAGTTCGGCGAAAGAGATTATAAAACCCTCTGCAAGGGTATACAAATACAAACATGAAGAAGTTAATATTAAAATTTTCCTGAACATAATGCGGGCCACAACCATTTGCATACATATTCGTATGAAGGTATAAATGATATTGAAGCATCTGGCTGAGGGAAAATAAAAAATAGATGAACTTGCTTTCCTTTATGCCCCACGCAATTGTACAAACCAGCCACACACATGTGCCCCAAATTGTTGAAAGAGGCGGGGGGTAAATATCAGAGGACCAGACAAACAACTCGAGGCAGCTGAATTGGGATTGCCCTCCTGCAAGGACATTAAAATGAGCAAAATGTGTAATAAAAATCCAACCTGATCCCGGGCGCAAATATTTGCTTATCTACAAAAGCCAGAAAAATACCCCAAATTGAAGTCACATTCTAATCAAGAAAAGCGAAGCTTGTCTGTCAAGAAAAAAGGCGATTTAAATAAATCTCTTAAAGACGGAGCGATGCATGGAAAATGTTTGTGCAGCAAACAATATCCGGATCGAAAATCGGTCTGGCAAAGAACTGAAGGAGTTGCTTGAATAATGCAGTTTTAAATTTAAGGCTTAAGTTTAGTGATGGTTTAGTAAGAAAATTGTCAAATAATGTACCAAAATTATAGAAGTATATAGAAGTAAAGCCTAAAGAATTCCGGGTTAATAGCCACAACGCGGATCTTGACTAATGGAATAGTCCTTTGGTTGTTCCTTTCTAGCCTCGGCCTCGAGGACACCTCTGCAGGCATCACAATCGGTGGGACTATTTGGCGATTTGGCAATAACGAATACAATGTCTTTTGGGTTGATGTTTCTGTCCAGATTTGCGCACGTCTCTCCCTTCCTGAAAAATATAATTAGGCTTGAAACATAATGCTATATTTAAATGTGCTTACCTGGCATAATCACTGCACTTGATGAACAGCTTGCACAGAAATTCTAAAGCACCGATTTGAATATTTGGATTTTCCAAAGTTGCCAGGGCGCAGGTGCTTGTATAGTTAAACTCCTTCATGTTCCAGCCCACGTTGTTGATAAGCCTTTTAGGGAGATCCGCCTTCCCTTTGCCAACCATTATGTCATCGTAGACTACCTCGAAGGCGATGCCGTTCTCCTGGAGTTTCGTGGACAACTCCATTGGCACCGACTGGAAGAGCAGGCTGGCATCTGGCTTGAAAGCGCTCACATTGGTCCGACTAGATGTTAAAGAGAGGTCATTTGCTCCGAAACTGACCTTTACCACTAGTTTTCGGGGATCTGTTAGAGCCACGCCCTTTACTTCCAAGCGGGTCACAATAAGGTCAAAGGAGTACAAAGGCAGACTTCTGTTAAAAGCCGGTTTAGCTGGAGGGCCTGGCTCAGAAGGGGCGATTAAAGGTTTGGCTAGTGTCTTTCTTCCCTTCTTCCCCTTGCCCTTTCCCTTTCCACCCTTTTTTCCCATATCTTGGCAGTTATTTCACAAATAGTTCCCAACGATTTCTTCGAGTTGCGAGGCTAACCGCTCCTTTTAATGGTGGCTAAATTTTGAATTTTGAATGCAAACAAAAAACACAAACAATAACTTTGTTCCCTACAAAACAATTACAATAATCTAAGCCAACTCTGGTTTTAAAAAACTATACTTATAACTAATAGAAAATACTATTAGAATATCGTAATGAAAAACGAATGTTTGAGTGCAAATTGGAGGTTAAAATATGTTAGACCTCAAAGCATTGAATATCCGAAAAAAAAACCCCCAATCAAACACGTTTAACACTTTATAGTTTGTGGCTTGGAGTCTTGAGAAATATCTCCATTCTGAGTACAGAGCTTTTAGATTTATTGGCCAGGAAAATCCCCACTTCAGATGTGAATGATTCGCCAGCATATTTCAGAAGCATTTAATGGGAATGCTCATTTGTCTGCCGGCAGAAACAGATGAAGGCGCATCAGCAAAGCTCCTGGCAATGGGTGGAATCGGTGGGTGGCCAGGATGCAGCCACAAAGCCCGGCCCAGGCCATCGGGGAGCAGTGCCACCTCGTACTCGTGGCGTATACGTAACCCAACGTGCGAAAACCAAGAGTGCTCGTTCGAGCAAGACAAGAGCCGAATATTTCGCAAAGCTCACAGACTCTTCAACCAATTACTTGTGGGAATGTGGCCAGCATTAAATCGGAATTAGGTTTGCAGGTACACTGCAAAAAAAAGCATTAAATTTGATAAGAAGCATTTGTTTGTTTTCAAATCCCACCAAATTTTTATCATGTTTTTATTCGTTTTCATAAAGAATTCATTATTTATTTTCAATGTCTGTTTACCATTTTGTACATTTGTTCAGTGGTGTTAGCTCGAAGCCCTACATTTTTGTTTTATTGTTTATCCAAAAGGATTTATTTGGCTCTACTTATGGCCATATCACTCACACAAACACCCTTGTTACCTAAACCAAAGCCTGAGGTCCTTGGAAACATGGTACATATTTACACTTCGCATTTCTAATTTGTTGGTTTCCTGGCTTTTGTCCTTACATGCAGGCAGTCGTATAAAATGTTTGCCCTTTATTCTAGGGCCATATATTAATTTGGCAAAGCAATTTAATTGCTGCAAGATGAGCAATCCCTTACCCAAAAATATGCAAATAAATGTGGTTTGTTCTGTCAAAACCGATTCCGCAAATAAATTATGCAATCGAAGCATGACATTTAGTCTGTCGGCTAGCGACAGTCACAAACCAAACGACAATTGCTGGTGAAATTGTTTTGCAATTGCTTTACTCGACAAAATGGCCAGCTAATTAACAAGTCATTAATGCCGTGTTCTCGACCATAGAAGCCATTATAGCCACACGAAAATGTTGGCCAGCTCTCGAAACTCGGTATATGCACACGTTTTGTGAGTGAAAATATTTGTGTGAACTCTAATTCTGAAATTTGTAAGATGGTACAGCTAATACCCTTGAAAATAAATTAAAATTTTAAATACATATTATAATATTTTTGAATTAAAAATAAAATAACAAACTTAGTGTGCTCCGCTCATCTTTATATATTTGTCAATCCACTGTCATGCTGTTCATATTCATTCTAAATTAAGTGGTGATACTTCATACAAAATAGTACAAAGCATTAAATCACAAAAATACCTTACCTACTATGTAAAATAAAACGCTAAAGTAACAGCAGTAGACCAGCAGTATCACCAAAATGGGATCCAAGCCGGAGCCTCTTCCAATTTTTATATTTGACGTAATTATTACGAAATTGGCGCCCAGTGAAATAAAGATCGAAACTCCATCGAAACTAGAAGTTATTGGAAATTTCTTCAAGACATCATTTGAGATGTCTCTCGATCAGATCAATGTCACAGATTTTAAAAACGGTTCCAGCTTGGAGTTCCAAAAGGAACCAAAGGAGATCCGCAAGACCGTAGCAACTACCGGCATATCGTTTAATATAGTGTATAAAAAAAAGGTAGTTGGCAGTAGCCAGGCCTTTTTTCCACCAGAGTTACTCGATACATTAGACCGAGATATGTCGGATATTATACATTCGGATATGGTTAACATTGTTCGAGGCGACGAAGTAACAGGGAAGCTAGAATATCTTGCTCGGATTATCGTAAAATGCGTGGGGTAAGTACTGGATGTTCTTCAATAGTTTTTTGGATAAAATCATATAACCATTAATTAAGTGAGACCAAACCAGAATGCTGGCCAAATATGGCAAAATTTATTGCTCCCCAGGACATTATGTTCTTGATAGGACCTATCGATCTGTGTCCCATTCCCTGTGAACGTTGTTCGGACGTGATTGAAGACCAAGAAGGTGACGAACGGCTTCGGTTGGACCTGTCGCGATATCACAGTCGGCTGCCGAAAAAAGGCTTATCCATACAGCAGCGAAAGAAAAGTCAGACATGACGGTATGTAGCAAAAATTCAGCCAATGATTATTTCATAATTTATTTTCAAGCATTCAGCAACTAAATCATAGAAAACATCTATGCTGTTAAAGCCTTTAAAGTTACAAAAAGTGCCAGTTTGCTGAAATACCTCAAAAACTGTTGGAACTGAAGCGAAGGCGAGGGTCCCATCAAAAAAAATTTTAAAAACTTCCACAATTTCTTAAATAAAATAGATCTGCTGTTTTAAAATGTTTTGGTTTTATTGGATATATGGAAAGTAAACAACTGGTACTAAGATGACAACTAGATCTAATATACTATTAGAAATAATACAAGTATTCTACCATTATTTCTGTTCAGATCTGCGAACCTTTCTAGCTTTTGGACCGATAGTTAGGGTAAATTGGAATGTAGACCCATGGCGTTGTATAATTTATGCACGAGTGGTTTTCATTTGCCAGGAGCTCCGCTAGCGAAGCCAAACAAAACGGCAACGAAATTCTCCGGACCCGTGGACCCAATTTGTTATTGTTTGGCTATTGGCGTGGACAGCAGGAACCTGACCTGGAATCCACCCGCCCCTCCCACTTGCTAGTGAACATTTGGCTGCACCAATTTGTATCCAATTAAATCGGCTTAGTTAGTCAGGGAGTTTTCATTTTCTGCGGTTCGGCATTTTTCGACAAAATGTTCCACGACCCAATTTTAAACTAGTTTTGTGTAATGGGAGGAGCGGTTCGTTGGGGGAATAATGAACTGCCACGGATAACCGATATGAGTCAACCTAATGCGCGAAATTTAATTAAAATTGAACTTAATTTAGATAAGCATGTGAGCTGATTTGATAAATGGCAGTACGGTGTCGTGGGCGTGTGAGTTTTCCCAGAGCTCGCGTGCTAAGCCGCTTACGAAAGGTGTAGCCGCAAATTCCAGTATGTGGAGCCTTTGGCCGGGATATTGGCCTGTTTTGGGAGCAACAGGCGAGTATGGGAGTGGTCGGGGTAATTAGAAACACATTTTTCTGCCATTTTGCTGCGCCGGACATTTTTGATGTCCTCCTTCAAGGGGTCAATGCAGGTCAGCCACAAAAATTACTGAAAACTAAGACGTTTTCAGAGTAAATATATTTTAATGCTAGCTTGCATAGATTTCATTTTAAAAGCATTGATTTCAATGTCACAAACGTTCCTTATTCAAGCTTATATTTTTAATAAAGCCAGTTCACATTGATCACTTACACCGCTTGCATTTACACTTTTCCAACAAATAAATTTTTACCCGAATTTTGGTTTATGTACTCAGGATTGTTAGCAAAACCTTAGAGTGAAATTTTTTTATTCATAATGTCTCTTGAAGGAACTGAAGACAAGCCGCTGAACTTTGTGTTCGATGTGGTGTTTCCCAAGCTGGAGATGTTCAGCAGCAAAATCAAGGAGCCGTCAGAGCTGGAAATGCAGGTGAAGTTTTTAGCTTTTAGAACTCGGGTCACCGGAAGTCGGATCAATGTTACTGAGTTTGTGAACGGCAGAACCACTGAATTTTTTGCGACTGCCGCAGAGGTGCGACAGAACTTACAGGATCCTGGAATAATGTGCATCGCCCGCTACCAGGGTTCCACTCTAGGCAGTGGTTCCCTCATTTTGCCGGACACTGTAGTCGACCAGATCTACGCCAACATGCATGATCTCATATACCAGGACACCATCCAGCTCATGAGCCGAGTCACGCATATCGGCAATGCCACAGTTTTGGTTATTTTCAGGACCAAATGCGAGGAGATTCCAATTTTAGTCCCGGAACCAAGATTGGATTCAAAGGGACAGGTCCTACCACCTTCAGATAAGAAGCCAGAAGCCGATACACTGGGCCCAAGCTTTAACGAGCAGGACATTCTTTTTGTCATTGGCGACCCTGATCCGCTCTTAAAGATTCCCTCGGAACCGTGCTCGGAACTGGCCCCGGACGAAGGCGATCCCCGACTTCAGCTGGACTTGGCGAGATATGCCAGCTTAAAGAATCGACGGGTAATTTTTCCAGACGATGACCCTTGTCCTAAGATGAAACCGTCGTTTACTACACTCAAAAAGCTTACCCAGCACTACTCGCAAATCATTGACTCTATTTCGGAGAAAATAAAGTCAATGGCTTGTCAACCGCTCCCACCCAGTTCTCTGCCTACCACTGAAGCACCCTCGGAATGGACAATTCCCTCAACCAGGTTTCCGTTTGATGAGATAAAGGAAGATGGAGACCGGTGGATCCCAATGCCAATGCGACCCAAAGATGACTACGGCGTGGAGCCTATCCGCTTTTGTCCCGTATGCTTGGAAAGAATGTCCTGGATGCCGAAATATGCGCCCTGTCCTAGGTGCCTAACCAAGGCGCGTCCTGTGCTGGAAGGGCACTCTCGTAAAATACTGACTGCCGAAGAGATAATGGCCGAGCAGCTGAGGAAACCAGTGCCCCCTCCTGAAGCACAGGACTTTTGCACGCGTCCCTGCGACACTGCACTGCGCCAAAAGAAAGCAAGGGATGGTGATGACTTAGGCTCTGACGACGAGTGCCCACCGTGCCGGTGCACCTGTCGCGACGGAAAATTTTGTGCCCATTGTCGCATACGCGAGATGTGCGAAGATATATTCCACAAGGAATCACCTGAAGAGATAAAGAGACGCACAACCATCCGTCCACCCGATCCGGACTCCAGCGAAGATTTTTGTGTTATTGCCGAGTCCGAGAACGACTATCGTCCGTATTTGACAAGGGTGTTTTCTCAAATGAACGATCTTTATAAGATGCACGATTCCCAGAAGATAGAGGCTATTCAGAAACGTTGCGAATCCCAGTCCCTAATGACCCTTCACATCAAGACCTCCAAAACCTCTAGCAAATCAACGATACCGATTGACGGGCGCATTCGGGGCATTCCCGAGCCATTCCAGATTGAGGCGGGTCACAAGGAGTGTGTGCCACAGGATGTAACACACGTGCCTTGGAACCACGGCTGGAGCTGGCCGAGATCCTACGCGGCTCGAAAGCGGGGCTGGCGACCCGGTGCCATTTTGAGGACTGCCGGCCACGTGATGCGGTATTTCTTGTTGAGAGATTCGCAGCAAAATATCTGCCAGAAGTTCGTCGCCAAGCATGAAGAGGATGAGCGGAATCGTCTGCCAGTCTTGAATATTACCAAGCGGTTCGGAGAGATCTACGTGACTTTAAGACCGCTTCCCACCTCGGAAATCAATCAAAATCCCATAGTTTTCCGAATTGTAAAGAGTGAGTTGGCGGTGGCTTTGCGTGAAATGAAACGAGCCCTTAAGGATCAGGGTTTCCGGAAGTGCACTTGCCACCAGCCCCTGATGCTGTGCAATCAGGGACAAAGATCCCCCACCTCGGAAATACCCAAAGAGGATTTCACCCTACTACAAGCGTTTCGACTGCGCCGTGGGCGACCGCTACATGGGCACGGCCATGGGCCGGATCGGCGAGGAGGTCTTCGAGGATGGTCTCTTCGGCCTGTTGGGCGGCGGACCACATGGCCCAAATCCCATGCCCTGCGGCAGATCCCGGCTGCCGTCTGCTTGGGGGAAAGGTGGCGGTTTCCACGCAATGTTTGAAGGGGGTCGTGGAAGTCATGCCCTCAGTGCCGTTAAGCGTGACTTACCTGGGTCCAAAAAGCTGTTCCCGAAAAAACCAACAGGTCCAATTCCAGTTCGTTTTCCGAACCGGCTCCTCAAGGCGGGACGCGATGCGGCCAAGGCAGCCATACAGGCGGAGAATGATGCAATTATGAAGAAAAAGAAGGGCATCGACATGTTCAAGTATCTGCAAAAGGAGGGCACTCTGGCCCGTCCATGGAGCCCCGCCGAGGGCAAGGACACCAGACCGAAGAAGAAGAACGGTCCCAATGGTCTGACACATGGCCAGCGGAAGCTTTAGCTCCTCATCTCGGGTCCGCGTTCTTTGCTCTGTTCGACTCCGAGGCAAGAGACAACATCCATGCAACGATTCTTGTTTCTATCCTTGCATTGATCCTTGTCCATATGAGTATGTCTGCTATAAACTGTCTACCTTTGAGGGCTGTCCAAGAAGATGTTACGAAATGCAAGCGAAATCTAAACGCAAATAATTACAAGGCTGCAATAATAAATATTACAACCTTGAAGACCAAATTTTTGTTTTTTGTCCACAAGTTTTATTAGTCTTCGTTTACAGCTTAAAGCATACTATAGTAGCCTTGAGTAAAAAGTCTGTGATCAATTTAATTACTATTCATTACACATTTTCAGAGCTTGTTTTTCCGATTTTCACACATTTTCTTCAAGGTATCCATTGCCCAGTTACTCAATTTACTTCATTGGTATCAAGAAATTCCAAACTCCAAAGCCGCCCTTAGAATGAGTGTGCCTGATGAATCGGTGACCTTTTTAGTTGATGCCGTGATCACACATTTGGAGTTAAATGGCATTGATCCCGAACCGCAGAAGTTAAATGTGACCATCAAATTCCCACAACGAGGTTGGAAAATGGGTGCCAGCCGTATAAATGTCACTGACTTTGCTCCCAACGGGGAGCAGCAGATAGTATCTAGTCCCAAGAGCATGCGCGATGCCCTGGAGGCGAATGGCATAGTTTTGGGAGCTATTTACAATGGGTCGACGGTGGGAGCTGCAACCATTTCGTTCCCGCAGGAATTTCTCGACAAGATTAGCTCCACAATGAGTGATCTGTTGCACGTGGAAACCCTTCAGCTGATACGCGGAACGGTAGTCGTTGGCTCCGTCACTGTTTTGGTGCGTGTGACCGTAAAATGCGAGAGGGACCATGACTCGATAGCGACAAAAATATCAGACAGTCATAAAACAGTCAAATTCAATCAAACTGGGGCTACAGAAATGGATGTGCCGCAGGGTGTAGCTAAAAAGAAGAGACGTGTCAGTTGCTCCAGCCTAGGAAACACCATAAATCCGCAGGATGTGATGTTTACGATCGGCGACCCCGATCCGGTGCTGGAAATACCCTCGAATCCTTGCTCTGAACTTGCAGAAGCAGAAGGGGATGTGCTTCTGAGATTGGACTTGGCTCGATATAGCATGAAGAATCGCAGGGTAGTTCTTCCCGATGATTTGCCCTGCCTTAAGGAGAAGCCGTCGCTCCGACAGCTTAAGGAAATTACTCAACAGTTTACCGACATTGTCGATTCGATTTCCACGAAAGTTAAGCAAAATGATTGCTGGAGTCCAGTCGTTTCTACAGAGGAACCGTTGGAAAAGAGCAATTTTCTGAAGAGTCCTCCGCAGGAACACTGGATTCCAGTACCCATTAAAAGCAACGAGGAGTACGGAGTCAAGCCCATTCGATTCTGTCCCATCTGCTTATGTTCGATGTCCTGGCTGCCCAAGTACGCCAACTGTCCCCGCTGCCAAACCACGACACGGCCTTTTGCCGAAGAGAATCCCAGCGATTTGCAAACTGCGGATCACATAATGAATGAGCAGCTGGTGAGACCGCCACCACCTAAAGGAGTAGAGGACTTTTGTCAGGGCCCCTGTGAGGCGGCCCTGAAGATGTTCTGTAGCGATAACGAGTGCCCTCCTTGTCGGTGCACCTGTCAGTTGGGCAAGATATGCGCCCACTGCCGCATCCGTAAGCTATGCGAAGATATCTACCACGTGCCATCATCTGTTCATAGGATCCATCCAAAGGCCAAGTCTGACGAGGATTACAGTGTCATCACCGATGCGGATTTGGAAGACGATCGTCCCTATTTAGCCAGAGTCTTCTCCGAGCTGAAGAATCTGTACGATTTGCACGACTCCAAGAAGCAGACAGACCTCGAAAAACGATGCAAGTCGAGCGCCCTACTGTTCCGCCACACGTCTAGCGAAGCACCAGGCCAATTGCCCCCGTTTGTAGTTCGATCCGTACCAGCCTGTGCTATCGGAACTAACCGGCCGAAGCTTGTCCACAAACGCTGCCTACCGACGGAGTGCATGGTATCCCGACGTCATGGTTGGAACTGGACAAAAACCTTGGAGGCCCGCAACAACGGATGGCGTCCGGGAGCCATTCTGAGAACGTCCGGCCATGTAATGCGCTACTTCCTTAATCGCCGTGACAGGTGCATGTGCCAGAAGGCCATTTCCGATTATCAAAAGCAAAAACACTTGAAGCCCCCAATGCTAAATATATTTAAGCGAAAGGGCGAGTTATTTATTACCCTGCATCCTGAGGAATCCATGATAGGACGACAAAGGCCAATTATCTTCCGGATTGTCAAGAGTGACCTGGCGGTGGCTTTGCGTCAAATAAAACGAGCTCTTATAGACTTGGGCTTCCGAAGGTGCATATGCCACCAGTCCCTGATGTTGTGCACTTGTCGCGATGCTATAGAAAAGATGGAGTTGAACAAGGCCCTGAAAAAGGAGTGCCACAAACGGAACATGCCGCCGTGTCCAGAACACCTGCTGCTTACCGACACAAGTGACAGTGACGTGGGGTTTGATATTGATGTCAACCCCCCTTGTCGGCCTAGAAGGAAAGTCCTTAGGAAGACGATGAACCACTCGACTCAGACATCAATCAGGGACAAACGTCCTCCGCGACCGAAATACCCAAAGAGAATTTCTCCCTATTACAAGGGTTTCGACTGCGCCGTGGGCGATCGCTATATGGGCACGTCCATGGGACGGCCCGGCGAGAAGGTGTTCGAAGATGGTCTCTTCGGCCTATTGGGCGGCGGACCACATGGCCCGAATCCTATGCCCTGCGGCAGACACCGACTGGCGACTGCTTGGGGGGTCGGCGGCGGCGTCGGCGGCTTCAATGCAATGTTTGGCGGAGGTCGTGGAAGTCGTGCTCGTGGCCTCAGTGGAGTTAAAAATGGCTTACCTGGGGCCGACAAGCTTTTCCCGAAAACACCAACAGGTCCCATTCCAGTTCGTTATCCGAAGCGGTTTCTTAAGCCGTCCCAGGATGCGGCCAAGGCAGCCATACAGGCGCAGAAGGATGAAATAATGAAGAAAAAGAAGGACATCGACATGATCAAGTATCTGCAGAAGGAGGGCACTCTAACCCGGCCATGGGACCCCGACGAGGGAAAAGACACCAGACCGAAGAAGAGCAAGTACGGTCCCGATGGCCTGACAGATGGCCAGAGGAAGATTCAACTCCTCCTCTCGGGTCCGCGTCCTTTGTTCTGTTCGATTCCCAGACGCGGCAAGGGATACAATCCATGCGATTCCTGTTTCTACCCTTGCGTTGATCCCTGATCCTATGAATATGTCTGTTAAAGAATGTCTAGAAAAATTCCTTACAAAATGCAAGCGAATCTAAACGCAAATAATTACAAGGCTGCAATAAATAATATTAGAACCTTATGGACAACATTTTTATACCCATGCAGAGGGTATTATAATTTTGGTCAAAAGTGTGCAACGCAGGGAAAGGGAAATCTCCGACTCTATAAAGTATATATATTCTTGATCAGGATTACCTCCTGAGTTGATATAAGCATGTCCGTCTGTCTGTTTCTACCCAAACTAGTCTCTTAGTTTTAAAGCTATCCACTTCACTTGCACACATCCTTCTTTCCTTTGGAGGCAGTATATAAGTCGAAACGGCCAGGTTATTGTTTGTTTTGCTTTGTTTTCCACAAATTTATTTCATTAGTCTTCCTCTAAAGTTTAAAGCCTAGTATAGTAGCCTTGAATAAAAAGTCAGTGAGCAATTTAATTAGTATTCATTAATAAATTACACATTTTCAGAGCTTGTTTTTCTGATTTCCACACATTTTCTTTAAGGTATCCATTGACCAGTTACTCAATTTTCTTCATTGGTATTAAGAAATTTCAAACTCGTGAAAAGCCGCCCTTAGAATGAGTGTGCCTGATGAATCGGTGACCTTTTTAGTTGATGCCGTGATCCCACATTTGGAGTTAAATGGCATTGACGTGAAACCGCAGAACTTAAATGTGACCATAAAATTCCCACAGCGGGGTTGGAAAATGGGTGCCAGCCGTATAAATGTCACTGATTTTGCTCCCAACGGGGAGCAGCAGATAGTATCTAGTCCTAACCGCATGCGCGTTGCCCTGGAGGCGAACGGCATAGTTTTGGGAGCTATTTACAATGGGTCGACGGTGGGAGCTGCAACCATTTCGTTCCCGCAGGAATTTCTCGACAAGATTAGCTCCACAATGAGTGATCTGTTGCACGTGGAAACACTTCAGCTGATACGCGGAACGGTAGTCGTTGGCTCCGTCACTGTTTTGGTGCGTGTGACCGTAAAATGCGAAAAGGAACGTGACTCAAAAGCGACAAAAATATCAGAAAGTCATGGAACAGTCAAATTCAATCAAACTGGGGCTACAGAAATGGATGTGCCGCAGGATGAAGCTAAAAAGAAGAGACGTGTCAGTTGCTCCAGCCTAGGAAACACCATAAATCCGCAGGATGTGATGTTTACGATCGGCGACCCCGATCCGGTGCTGGAAATACCCTCGAATCCTTGCTCCGAACTTGCAGAGGCCGAAGCGGATACGCTTCTGAGACTGGACTTGGCTCGGTATAGCAGCATAAAGAATCGCAGGGTAGTTGTTCCCGATGATCTGCCCTGTCATATGGAGAAGCCGTCGCTTCGACAGCTGAAGGAAATCACTCGACAATTCACCAACATTGTCGATTCGGTTTCCACGAAAGTTAAACAAAATGATTGCTGGAGTTCCGTTGTTCCTGAAGAAGAACCTTTGGAAAATAACAGTTTTCTGAAGAGTCCTCCGCAGGAACACTGGATTCCAGTGCCCATTAAAAGCAACGAGGAGTACGGAGTCAAGCCCATTCGATTCTGTCCCATCTGCCTATGTTCGATGTCCTGGCTGCCCAAGTACGCCAACTGTCCGCGCTGCCAGACCACGACTCGGCCTTTTGCCAAAGAGACTGCCAGCTATTTGCAAACTGCGGATCAGATAATGAATGAGCAGCTGGTGAGACCGCCACCAGCTAAAGAAGTGGAGGACTTTTGTCAGAGCCCCTGTGAGGCGGCCCTGAAGGAGGTCTGCAACAACGAGTGCCCTCCCTGTCGGTGCACCTGTATGTTGAACAAGATATGCGCCCACTGCCGCATCCGTAAACTTTGCAAAGATATCTACCACGTGCCGTCATCTGTTCATAGGATCCATCCAAAGGCCAAGTCTGACGAGGATTACAGTGTCGCCACCGATGCGGATGAAGAGCCCGATGGTCCCTATTTAGCCAGAGTCTTCTCCGAGCTGAAGAATCTGTACGATTTGCACGACTCCAAGAAGCAGACAGACCTCGAAAAACGCTGCAAGTCGAACGCCCTTCTGTCCCAAAAATCGTCTAAACTAGCGCCAGGCCAAGTGCAGCCGCTTGCAGTCCGATCATTACCAGCCTGTGCTATCGGGACCAACCGGCCGAAGCATGTCCACAAACGCTGCCTACCGACGGAGTGCATGGTATCCCGACGTCATGGTTGGAGCTGGACAAAAACCTTGGAAGCCCGGAACAACGGATGGCGTCCGGGAGCCATTCTGAACACTTCTAGTCATGTCATGCGTTTCTTTCTTAATCGCCGTGACAGGTACATGTGCCAGAAGTTCCCTTTCGATTATCAAAGTCCAGAACATTTAAAGCCTCCAATGCTAAATATATTCAAGCGAAAGGGCGAGATCTTTGTCGCACTGCATCCCCAGGAATCCATGACTGGACGGCAAAAGCCAATTATATTCCGGATTGTCAAGAGTGATCTGGCGGTGGCTCTGCGTCAAATAAAACGAGCTCTTAAGGACATGGGCTTCCGAAGGTGCATATGCCACAAGTCCCTGGTGTTGTGCACTTGTCGCGATGCTATAGAAAAGATGGAGCTGAACAAGGCCCTGAAAAAACAGTGCCATAAGCGGAACATGCCGTCGTGTCCAGAGCACTTGGTACTCACCGACACGAGTGACAGTGACGTGGAGCTAGGCCTGAAGGTCACCCCACCAACGGCGACGCGACGGCCCGAGCTCCGAGCCATTTCCAACAACGTGAACCGCGGTACTCAGACGGGTAAAAAGGAAAGCCAGACGGTCAAGCCTCTTAACCCAGTTGCACATAATCCCTATTGCAGGGCCTATGACTGTGCACTCGGAGGTCGCTTCACAGGCACTGCCTTCGGGGCGCCTGGAGAGAATGTTTTTGAAGACGGTGTCTTTGGTCTGGACGGTGGTGGTCCACATGGAGTCCAGCCATATTACGGCAGCTCCAGGGTACCATTTTCCTGCAGGTTACCTTCAGAAGCAGAAGGCACCGGGGAAGCCACCTTTGGCGGTAGACAAGGACTTCCATGTCTGCAGAGCACTGGCGATCGTGGCGCTGCCTTCTGGGCTAGAGTCCCCGGTGCCGAAAAGATGTTTGGCGAAAAAAAAAAAACTGGACCCATTCCTGTGAAATGGACCAAACGAATGCTCCAGCGAGCCAAGGATGCGGCCAAGGCGGCTAAACAGAAGGAACTCGAAGCCAAAGCAAAGAAGAAAAAAGGCGTAAATATGATGAAGTACCTGCAGGCACAGGTTCCCATTAACCGGGCGGGGAGTTCCAAAGATCGAAAGGTCCACAAGCCAGTATCTTGAAATATTGTGCTTTTTGGCACAACAAAAAAAATATGTTAGAAATTCAAATTTAAATAATACAAAAACAAATGAAGTTGTTAAAAAAACAAAGTTGTAATGAAATTAAATGAAAAAATAAAAATAATTGGTAAATATTTTGCTGACTAAAAAATCAAATTTTGAAACTTACTTTTTAGTTAATTTGTTTATAATGTTTGTTTATATACCCCACAAGGTTTAAAAGTATTTGAAAATGCTTAAATGGTTTATAAGAACTTTTTGTTTGCTTTATTAAAAAGTGGGTGTTTTCATAAACTGAAATATGAATACATTAAGTACAGTTGGAACAACCAGATGCTAAAAATCTCGAAAGACAGGTATTGTACAATAGCCTCGTAAACATTTTAAGAAATCTATACAATAAATTTGATAAGCAATAATTATAATTATTTGGGGGCAAACAAGCTGTAAGCCAAAATTTGAATACAGGTTTCTGGCTCGCTGGTATAAAAGAGATCTGCCAACCGACAGAATGCATCAACTGTTTCAACGATGAAGTTCCTGGCTCTTAGTGCAATCCTGCTCCTCGCCGTCCTGGCTTTCGTCCAGGCCACACCGCAACATGGCCATAACTCAGGCCATGGAAGTCCTGCCCAACATGGGGGCTCTGTCGGCCATTCCGGACCAGTTGGACACGGTGGACCTGTGGGTCATGGAGGACCTGTCGGACATGGAGGCTCTGTGGGCCATGGACCTGTTCGCGGCCATGGCGGTAGTGGACATTGGTAAATCTCTACTAGTCCACAAACAGTAGAGCTTTGCGACCGAAATCTACGAGTCGAAACACAATTTGCATAAAATTTCAATAAAAATCTGCTCATTCAAACCGTGTGCATTTATTTAATTTGAATTTTTTTTTTTTAAATTTATAAAAAGGAAGGCTCGTCTTGAAGTAGGTCACTTTCATTAAAAAATATGTTAAAATAAGCACTCATTTAATGAATAATTAATAAGGTTTAATGATGAAATTAGTATGATTTCCAGGGTTTTTTTTTTCATTTGAATTTAAGATAAACAAGCGTGAATTGTGGAACGTGTATTTAAGATTATTCCTTTATGAATAATTTATGAATTATCTGAAAACAGGTGTTATTATAGGGGTAAGCGGTGCCTATCTGATTTTTGAGTTTATTTGAAGTTATAATCTTTGTGGTTCATCTCTTGGTAAATACGGTAGTTATAGTTCAAAATACTAGAAATAATTTTAAAATAAATTACCCGATCACAGTAGCCCTGACTCTAAAAATGTCAAATGGAGTTAGCTCGTGTCCTATTTTTTATATTTTCATTGGAAGTCGGGTTTCATTTTACGCTCACACAATTTTACAGATCAGTTCAGTATTAGATTTATAGTAGTGGTTTTCCAAAAAAAAATCTAAAGTAAAAAAATTCTATAAATACGGCCCGCAAACCATAAAATATTTTAGACAAAATACAAAAATTGTAGATAATAAGCCAATCAAAAATATCAGTTCAAAATGGGTCCCAAAGAAGAGCCTACACCACCAGGTGCCGAGGTTATGAATCCAGAGAAACCGAAACCGGAGCCACTGCCCACCTTCGTGTTTGATTTGATTGTGAACAGTGTAGTGTCCCATGAGATGGAGTTCTCCGATCCTACCAAGCTCGCAATCACAGCCAATTTTTTCAAAACCACCATTCCACTGACTCCCAGCATGATTAATGTCGATGAGTTCAAGGAAAATGCCGGCTTGCAGTTCCAAAAGGATCCAAAAGAGGTCCGCAAGGATGTCGGCTCCTGCGGTATATCCTTTACGGTGTCGTACGACAAGAAAACTATTGGCACTGGCCAGGCCTCATTCCCGCCACCCCTGGTGGAGACCATCGACAAGGAAATGCCCGATTTTCTCCACTCGGACTCCATTAGGCTGAGTCGAGGCACCGAAGCTACAGGAAAACTGGACTTCCAATGCCGTATGGTCATCTTGTGTTTGACAGAGTAAGTTGCATAAGTTTATAATTTTTTGTTTCATAAATAATTTCTTATTCAAACGTCAGAGTGGTGGAGAGCGAATGCAAACGCAACATGGACAAGAGCATCAGTCCTCAGGACATCATGTTCGTGTTGGGCGAGTCGCAGGTGTGTCCTGCAGCCATCGAGCCTTGTCCAACTGCATTCCAGGCATTTCCAGAGGAGGAAGGTGAAGAACAACTTAACCTGGACCTTAACCGCTATCGGAGCGTAGGTGGAGGCGGTGGCATCCAGCCCTACGATATAATCACGGACAATAGATCCGGAATACCAGCCTGCTGTGAACTAAAGGTGGGTATAATTTCCATGTAAGTTTTAAAACTTGAATTATGTTACCCCTTTAGAAAATGGCCATTGAATACGAGAGAATGATTGACTCGATAACCAAACGAACTGGCCCGGCGCCACCTAAGCCACCATGTCGTGATCCCACCGACGAAGCCATCTTCGGTATGAGTGCGTGCCGCTGTCCTCCGGAGCCGCCCATGTTCATGCCCGACCTTCCGGAGCCACCAAACAAGCCGTGCTTTGTCTATATACCAGCTGTCAAAGAAGCTAAGCCCGACTTTTGTGATAAGAATATGATTCCCGTCCCGATTTCTGACTGTGCTGGAGAGCAGTCTGGCATCAAGCCCATTCGCTTTTGTCCTATTTGCCTGACCAATATGTCCTGGATGCCAAAGTTTGCCGCCTGCCCGAAGTGTGGCGTTAAGCCCATGCCCGTGGTAGAGGAGCGTCACAAGGAAAAAAAGATCTCGGCTGACCAGATTTTGCTGGAGTATCTGGGAAAGCCTCCACCCACATTGGACGACTACTGTGTGGATCCTTGCGAGAAGGCTAAACAGGATAAAAATAAGGCCGAAGATGACGAATGTCCTCCCTGTCGGTGCACCTGCAAATACGGAAAGATGTGTGCACATTGTCGCATACGCAAGCTATGTGCCGATATCTTTAAGGTGAGTCCTTATATAATATATAACATCCTTACCAGTATACTGTTTAATTCCCTCTCCATAGGTGGATCGCATGGAACCCAAGTGCCCTAAAGTAGAACCCAAGGAATCCGAAGACTTCTGTGTGGTAAACAAAAGCTCGGACGACTGCCGACCGTATTTGGCAAAAGTGTTTTCCGAGCTTCGGGATCTTTACGACATCAAGGACACCAAAAAGATGTCGGAACTGGATGAAAACTGTGAACGGGTCGTACCGAAGTCGGCTGAAAAGTCAAAACAAGAAACTCAAGCGAAGAAGTCAAAGGAAGAAGGAAGCAAGCCGGTGTATATTCCAGCCAACAATAAGGGTCAAATTTCCAGCCGACACAAGCAGTGTGTCCGACAATCGGGCTTCGTGTCCCGGCGACACGGCTGGGCCTGGAGCAAGAGCTT
This sequence comes from Drosophila monieri, assembly GCA_035047585.1. Lineage (NCBI taxonomy): Eukaryota > Metazoa > Arthropoda > Insecta > Diptera > Drosophilidae > Drosophila > Drosophila monieri. The sequence continues at coordinate 153,410 of JAWNPJ010000008.1, read as the reverse complement.
CGAGGCAAAGAAACGAGGCTGGCGACCCGGAGCCATAAGGAAACCAATTAAGCATTTGATGAAATTCTTCCTTGAGCAGTCTCCGCGGGATAATGCGTTTGGCAAGTGCAAGGATGCAGCTACCTTGGAGCGGGAGAGCGAGCTGGCTGCCCCCGTACTCAATGTCTGCAAGAAGAACGGCGAGATCTTCATCACACTGAGACCACTGAGCACATTGGGTGTGCGCCAGAAGCCGATCACCTTCCGGGTCGTAAAGAGTGAACTGGCCGTGGCCCTGAGCCAGATCAAGCGCAAGCTGAAAGACAAGGGCTTCCGTAAATGCACCTGCCATCAGACGCTGATGATGTGCGAGTGCCGTAGCGCCTTGGAGAAGGCCCACCTCCAGCGTGCACTGAACAGGGAGTGCCGGCGCCACTGCATTCCTCCTGCTGGCGACCATCTGGTGCTTACCGATACCAGTGAAAGCGACATGGAGTACGACTTCGATGTGACCCCTCCGGCAGGCATTCAGCAACCGTGTCCCAGGCCGAAACCAAAGACCGTAAACCACGGCACCCAGTTCAACCCGAAGGAGGTGGGTCCACCTCCGAAGTATCCACAGAAGATTTCGCCATACTTTAAACCCTACGATTGCGCTGTGGGCGACCGGTACATGGGCACCGCCATGGGCCTGCCCGGTGAGCAGGTCTTCGAGGATGGTATCTTCGGTCTTCTGGGCGGGGGACCGCACGGACCAAATCCCATGCCCTGTGGCAGGCCTCGGTTGAAGTCTGCTTGGGGAACTGGGGGTGGCTTTTCTGCAATGTTCGGCGGAGGGCGCGGCGGCCGAGGTGGAGCTGGCGGCGCTGGCGGACCTGGTGGCATTGGTGGTGGTCCCGGTGGCGGTCTCCGTGGCCAATTGGCTGGGATACCCGGTGCCAAAAAGCTTTTTCCGAAAAAAGGCGGAAAGGCGGGTCCCATTGAAGTTCGTTATCCGAAACGGTTCCTTAAACCGGCGGAGGATGCGGCCAAGGCGGCCATACAGGCGGAGAAGGATGCGATTATGAAGAAGAAGAAGGGCGTCGACATGATCAAATATCTGCAGAAGGAGGGCACCCTGAAGCGACCATGGAACCCCGACGAGGGCAAGGACATGCGGCCGAAGAAGAAAAAGCACGGACCCGATGGCCTGACGGATGTCCAAAGGAAGCGCAAGTCCCTTCTGTCCGCCCCACCTCCTCTGCTCTGTCAGATACCGAGACGTGGCAAGGCATACAATCCTTGCGTCGATCCCTATCGCTACGAATTTGTCTGCTGAAAAAAACGGACCATTTTTATTGGAAAACTCACTTGGCGTTATCAAATACTCTTGTATCAGATTCAATGCTAAACAAAAATCTTTCGCATAAATATCGCATGAATGTTTGTTTTTAGTCTCGGAACCCATCAAATATAATCAATATTGCAAATTTTCCTAAAGTATTTCAAGTCAAAATATATTATGAAAATCCGAAAGGGATCAAATATTATGCTCGGTGACTCTCCCCTTCGCACACCCATAATATGCATGAAATGTGGCAATTTCAATTAGTTTTTAATGCCGCCGACAAACTAACAGATGGACGGACCGTCGGGGGGATTTAATTCTGTAAGCCCAACAGCTTGTTTACGTTATTATAACAGCATTTCGGATTGCCAACGACATCGGCAAATCGAGTTGAGTTTAGGGAAGTACGAAGGAGTGCGGTGTCGGGTGGTGGGGCAGGGCGTGGGGCAGAGATTGAAAATGTTGTCTGTGCAGTTAATTAAATGGCAGGCACGCACGGCCCAAGGGAGGATATCGGGGTATGGTACTTCACTATACACCAGATAGCAACTGAAACACACACAGTAACACAACCACATACGGAATAATAGTACATTAATGGCGAAATGCTAATATATGCAAAATACCTAAGCTGATTAGCCCAGAACGCTTCATATCCATAACTCTGATGGCACATACAAGCTTATAGTCAGCTAATAAGGAGATGCTGTCTTCAAACCATTGAAGGAAATACATTTTAAAATGTATTATTTTAAACTTCGAGCTTACAACTTTTGAAAAACTTCTTACATCTACCTCTAAATGCAGTTTTACCAATTCCCTCGAGATATCCTAACAAGCCCAAAGGATTCAAATTGAGCCAATTTATTAGTCCCTTCACAAAGGTCTCAAATTTACACAAGGAGTACACGAAAATTTTAATTATACAAATTACGCCAATTAAGTGAGGAAAGCAAAAATGCAAAAAAGTTCATTTTCAGCCTGAAATATTTTGGCCCGTAAATTAGGCGAAGAAAAAGATATCTTACCTTTCTTAACTAAAAGAAGAATGGAGAAGGACAAATAAAAATAAAAGGATTCTTTGGCGGTTGTGGTAAAACAAATCTTTAAAAATGTAAACCTGAAGTGAACATGAAATGGAAATATGTACCATCTGATATACTTTAACTTTAAGAACTCCACAGTTGTCTCTTTTGGAGTAATTTTTTTATGGCAAAAAAAGGAATAAAAAGCATAATAAATCGCGGAACAAATTTCAGATATGAACCGCTGTCAGGGGCGGAAATATTTAATAGGACACTTACCAGGTGACGGGACCAAATTTGCGGCATAAACGACAGCAGCAGATAGGCATGAAATTATTCCAATATTTTGACACTTTTTGGCTACAAAATATGAGGGGGAGATTGTGGAAGGGATTCACAAATGATTAAAATATTCGCAATTATGTTTTGGGGCGGGTAACCCTTGTCCACATTACATAATTCATTGGACAGCGAGGGTCGATATTTTGGGGCAAGCCCTGTTGAATATTTTATTTAATGGGATTTTTAATTTGACGCTTTAAAGTCAACACGATGGGCGGGAGAGCCGAGCCTGAAAAAGCAAAGGTAAACGCATTTTGGCACTCCATAAATCAAACAAGCCAAGTGCCAGGCTGGTGTTTCTGCTGACGAATTGCTGATACCCTGGACAAAAGCAAAACAAAGACAAATATTTACACAGGCCACTGCTGACCATATCGTAATATGCCACATCTTGCCACAGAATAGCCAAAAGCCCAACTGCCAGTCATGTCGGTGGCCATTCGGTCTGGCAGTTAACATCCGTTTCCGTCAGCACAAACAAAGCTTTTATCAGACATAAAACGGCGGAATGCCCGGGCGCGTTAAGGAAATATTGTACTATAAAATGGGGAAAAATGGAGTGCCCTGTACTTTGGGAAGTGAAGTCCTCTTTTGGAGCAAAGAAGGGCCGCTGTCCGAGACACTTTATCATCATTTGTCAATTAGTTGCACTACCTTTCGTCCAGCCAGCCAACCGGCCTGGCTCGGCAGGAAGTCTCTAAAGTCCGGCCTTGGGCCAAGTCCATTAGCAGAGCCAAGTTATTTGCTGCATAATTCATAATAATTATGCCAGCAGATTTGTGATGCCCCCCGAGAAACTTTCCAACTGTCCAAATTAAGCTGCGTCGTTTTCTTATAAATATATTTCGGTTTGCACGCCTTTGCCAAACTTCGGCTTCGCTTTTGGCACTTTTAGCAATTTTAGAACAGCTGTGCGAATTTCAGTTTCGTTTCAGCTGTCAAAGGAAATCTGTGCACACCTGCTGTCCGCCCACTGCCCTCTGCCCACCGCCTTTCGGCTTTAAGCTAAATGCCATAATGCCAAAATGCCAGATGTGCTTTCGCTGCAAATTGCGATTTAATGAATATTCGATTGCAACATTTTAATTGCCGCCTCGACACGCTTGCATGCAACGTGGGTTGCACACGCAACTTACGGTCTAGGGGCCGAGAAGCCAGAACCAAGGGTTTGTGCCTCGCAACCGTTGCTCTAATTAATGCCACAATACGCTGGCGACAACGCTGCGTATGAGCAACGACTGTGACTTGGCAATGTAATCGGAGTAAGCTCCACGCGTCTCCAATGCCCGAGTAAGTGCCATGGGGGAGCCTGCACTTGGGGAAAAATTAAATGAATTTTTACTCTTGGAATGCTTCTCTTTAGAGTTTAGATCTATTTATTTTATAATGCTTAAATGGTTAATAAAGGCATTACTTTACCTAATTTTTTTCACGATTTCTATTAAGAAGTCGACTTATCCGATTTTATTTCCAGTTTTCTGGTAACAATGTAATAATTGAACACCCAATTCGCACTTTCTAGTATATTGCATCGAATGACACTGCTCTTCTGCTCTTCTCACCGACTCATTTTTCGCCGGAGTCATGTTTTTTTCCAAACTTTGTCGTAGCTTGGTTGGATTGATCTTCCCATTTATTATGAAGGACCCCTTTTCCATCAAACAATGCAAGAGGCACATTTCCACTAATCTTTTTCTACCTTTGGGAAGGGTTTTAACATCTCGCGCATCTTGCTCTTTGATTCCGTACTTCTTGATCATACATCCCTCAATAATGTCCTCCACAACTACTTGATCCAACATTTCTGCAGTTATCTGAATGGAGAGTATCTCATCTAAAAGTCTTTAATATGGTTCCAAGATAACATTACCTTTAGGGCAGAACACAAAGGAGCACAGAGGGCCACCAAGAAAAACACGAAAGCCAGCAGATTCATTTCCAAAATTTTAAGCCAATTTTCAAGTGTTCTTACTATTTTATAAGTTTTTTCGTTTCACATTTTAACCTCATTAGTTCAAGTCAATTTCAATAGTATTATAGATGGCAAGAAATTTGATATGGATTAAAAAATTATAGCGATATACTTTATCGCGTTTCAGGTTTGCAAGTAAAGTTGCTTCACCAATCTTATAAATATCATTTTTAAAATTTTTTCTTAAAGGCAAAGTTGGCACAATAATTTATTGTATTTTATTAGGTATCTCCGAACTATAGTTTTCAGTGTCAATTATGTGAAACAGATGCTTTTGCTTTCACGCGCAGTCCTTTGCCAAAATAACAAAATTTCAAGCACAAAAAACTGAAGCAAACATTATGTTATCCAAAGCTTTACAATTCCATTAAAGGCTAAAAGAAAATGTCAACTAGAAAGAGGACATCAGCTTCTAAAGTTCTGGGATTTGATTTAGTTTGTCAGAAAACTTTTTAAAGGACAAAAGCCCAATCTCGTCCGAGATTATATTTAAAAAATATATTCCGAATTTAGAGCATTTTTTCTGCATGATTGCCTTAAGCAACAGGGTTATCCAAATGATCCTATTATTATGCAACAATATGGGTCACCAGAGTGGATTGTACAAAAAAGGAGCCTTAAGAGCTTACGCTTTCGAGTTTTTCAACGAACTGTGCTTTCTGTGGGTGTCACAACCCAACTATATAATCCTAAAAACCAAATTTTCTTTCTACCAACTCTCCCAGGCTCGCTACAAAAAATATTCGCACACCCAACGACCCCCGAGAGCTGCTTGCTTGCAATAAAATATTTATTCATGCATGCTTGCAAACAAGTGCGCGGAAAATTTCGCTTATTTTTATGAAACTCAAAAACCCCAAATAAAATAGATCCCAATGGCAATTGCTGCTTTGTGCTGGCAGTTCCGGCATTTTGTTCTACAAATGGATAGTCTCTCCATTGAAAAGGTTGAAATATCATGTACGTATTGTGTATATCAATCAAACCTTATTATGTTTAAAAGCCGAGCTTATGAAGTTTGAAATATTTGGATAATCCTTTCAGCTAGCTCCAAACCAATTTCCTTGGCTAAAATCCAATTTATTCAAAATTAAAAACTCAATAATCCCTGAAAGCCTTTTTGTTTTAGAACAAAACTTATCCCCGAATCAGTGTGTAGTGAACTGTTCAATGTGCTGTTGATTTGAAAATAACAATTTTCCCATCTATTTTCATTTCTTTTTTATGGCCCACGGGCCCAATGGGATAAGCATTTGTCATCAGTTTTTAGCAATAAAGGATTAAATAAATAGTAAAATTAAACCAAATAATAAAACCCGAAAAACAAGAGGCTAAGCCAGATCCAAACAAAACGCCATTTGGCCGGATACATATGCTGGCATTTAAAAGTTGTAAGGATATCAAATTGGATATCCCATCAAATGCGGGCCACAATGCAATTAAAATATAGACGATATATATTAAATGGGATATTGAGGGCCGAAGGCTGCCATCCAACTGATGGGAAAGTGAATTTCAATTAAACGAAACCGCCCGAAAAATAACCCAACAAATAAGTGTCAGGCAAGGCAAAGTTAAAATTCAATTAAACGAAAGTTTAGCCCGAACATAAATGCCTCACATTCTTTCCACTTATGTGGAGAAGATATGGTTAAAAGAGCAAACTTGGCTAAAACTGCATAAGGTCAAAAGTGGCATAGGGTTAAAGGGGTGCCCAAAGAGCAGCTGTACGTCCTGACTGTCACTGACTGATTGTCCCTCGTCTCCGCATCCTGTCGCCCGCCTTTATTCTCCAGACTCCCAGTCCCTTGCTCCGCATCCTTAGAATCCTCGTGTCTGAGTGCGTTCAATGATGATCCAATGGCCATGAACTTTATGGACATTTTGCGGTTAAACTTTGCCACTTTCACCTCTTTGTCTGTGTGTGCTCGAGTTTGTGTGTTAGCGTGTGTGTTTATTGCAAATATTTTTGCTTGCTTCAAAAATATTTGTCCTCCTAGAGGAGCAGTGCCAGTCGATTCCAGTCTAACTGAAAATTGTGAACTGCAAGCAGCCGCCGGCTAGCAGCAGAATGTGCAGCATATTAAACACTCTTTCCAAACACACACACATCGCATTTGATTTTACATGAAGTCGGTGAACTGAAGAGGGCATTAAGCTGCCAATTTGCATGACAGAAGGATCAGTCCTGGACTCTGGTGGAGCCATGAAAATGCGAAATGCAAATGTAAGTGGAAAACATACTCATAAAAAGTATGCAATACTGTTGTGTGTCTTTTGACACACACGTATCCTATTAAGGGATTCGATGAATTTTCGATATCGTTCACGAAAGCTTAACAAGTCTAAAAATCTACAAGATTTTAAATCATTCTCAGAGCTAAATGATTGCTTAATGTAAACTCCAACTAACATACAAAACAAGAATGTTGTTCAAAATTAAAATTAATTGTTGCCCAGAGCCGGCACTGCATCAGAAGCAAGGCACACAGTGTTGCAGTGAGTGAAGTTTCTTGCCCTTGGCGAATTGTAAATTTTAATGACCTCAGAGAAGGGTTGCGGGCGGAAGTATAAGGAGGTATATAGAAGGACCCGACAAAAAAATTCAACAATGACAAACAAGGAGAAAATAAAAAAGGAATAAAAATAAAATATTCCGTAATAATGCATAAAATAAAGGAAATGGGGCTCTGGCGAGAAGAATTGAGTTCTCCGCACACAAAAATTCACACGAAGCGTCGATGGTTGCTTTCTGAAAAACTCAATGTGTTTGGGTGTGTTGGTGTGTATGTCTCTGTGTGTGAATACATTTCTTGCCCTATTTTCGTATCGGGCTTTTTACGCTTTTGGCCCCCCACATTCAAAATAATCAAACGGGCTGGCTGCAGCACACTTTTATCAACTTTAAATCCCCGAAATGAGACTTCCGGTGGATTTGCATAGATTATACTGCAATGGCTCCCTTTTTTAAAGTATAACTAAATACGTTTGTGGTCAGGGCTATGGAACCGGGACTTCTTTTTAATGTATTTATATAATAATATTACTCAAATTTGAGTTTTGGTTTTATTGTCAGAAACATCAACTTTGAATTAAGGCAATTTATTCACACAATTTATGAAATATTATGAAGTTAACTTTCTTTCAAGCTATTATTTTGACCCCAGGTGCTGTGACTTTCTCCTGTACTGGTCACTGCTTTTTCGCAGTTAGTTGTTGCTTGTTCGTGGGTTGTTTAGCATTTGCTAAGCCAGAATCTCAGGAATCATCGGTTTGTGGCACATTTATTTTTCTTTTTCCGTCTTCAAGCACTTTTTGGCCAACACTCAGCTCCTGGACTCTTGACATCGATTTCCCCCAGACTTTCTAAGTTTGTTTTAGGTTGATTTTTGTAATATTTTTTATTGTGTGGTTTTTGGGCCAAACCAGGCAAAGTTTATGTCGCTTGAAAACTCATTTAAAGTTTGGAAAGTGTTGATAGATGGCTGCCAGCCTCGCCCCGTCTTGGAAAAGGCTACCGCCCCTTTTGCCCTTTGTTTTCATCTATTCTATTTTTTGCTCTCTGGCTGAGGTTGTTTTCATTAGCCAGGCAGAGGGCTTTGGGGGAAAATCTTGCTACACGTGACGCACTTCAGCTTAGGGCTTAACTTTCCCAACCTCCCAGAAAACCGCCAAAAGGGAAAAAATGGGAAAAAAGCAAACTTGTTGATAGTTGTACAACACAAAAGCTTGGGGCTTTTAAAGTGGGAGGCGCTTAACTTTAAAACGCAACACGTGTAGGCCCAATGGCACGGCCTAAATGGCGTTTTGATTGATGTGTGCCACAAAAATGTCCTGACTTTCAGGCCAATTGACAACACAGCCCTCACATATGAGTTGGCCTACTAAAATGTCAAGTTAATTTGTGTTGAGAATTTTTTAAATTTTTTATCCTTTTAAATATTCACCCCGTATAAAAGGCTTTTTATGTTCCCCTTCAAAATTCGAGTTGGGTTGGCCAAAAGCCGGGCCTCAGTTGCCACAGAGAACTACGTCAACCTGGCCGGGCCAGGCAATCAGAAAATGCCAAGTGCAGTCCTCACTCGGTTTTATTTCGGCCACTCCAGTCCCACAAAGGAGCCGAAAGTACTGAACACAGGATTCCGCTTTTAGCCAACCTTCACAAAAAAAAATTCGTAAAAAGCTCTCAAATTTGCTGAATTTCCCCAAAGCGCAGAAGCGAAAGCGGGAAAGAGAAGGCCACAGCCCGAGAAGGATGGAGAGAGTGTGTATTGAAGGAATCCCATACATTTTGGGGTGAACAGCACCACCTGTTGTGGTTGTTGCTGTTGCTTTTCCCTAATCCAGCAGTAGGCAAGATCAAGCCGTAAACTATTGGCCCACCCACCCACGTATCTTAAAGTCGCTTAAAGTTGCCGTTCCATGCTCAGCCAGAATTTTTAATAAATTATTTCCTGAGAACTATTACTCACCCCAAAATAAATTAAATTAATCCAAGTGAATAGATAACCTTCCGTACCGTTTGTTAATGAAAGTACTACGGAAAATTTTAATATTAATTTAAAATAAGCACTACAAAAACCTAAATTCCTCATTTAAAATATTTCTTAAATACCATTTCCTAAATTTTCGAATTTTTTTCTATAAAAAAGTGAGGTTTCCAGTTTTCCCCTGTTGGCCCCCTTCCGATAGCCATAGCTCTGCCAATTTATTTCCGATCTCGAAAAAGTGTACCATTCTGTGATCAGCACTACAAGCACCTTAATTCCTCATTTAAAATATTTCTTAAATAACATTTTATAAATTTTCGAATTTTTTCAAGGGGTACCCCTATAAAAAAGTGAGGTTTCCAGTTTTCCCCTGTTGGCCCCCTTCCGATAGCAATAGCTCTGCCAATTCATATCCAATCTGTAAATAGGGCACCATTCTGTGATCAGCACTACTAGTACCTTAATTCCTCATTCAAAACATTTCTTAAATAACATTTTATAATTTTTCGAATTTTTTCAAGGGGTACCCCTATAAAAAAGTGAGGTTTCCAGTTTTCCCCCGTTGGCCCCCTTGCAACAGCCATAGCTCTGCCAATTCATAGACGATCTCGAAAAAGTGTACCATTCTGTGATCAGCACCACAAGCACCTTAATTCCTCATTTAAAATATTTCTTAAATAACATTTTATAAATTTTCGAATTTTTTCAAGGGGTACCCCTATAAAAAAGTGAGGTTTCCAGTTTTCCCCTGTTGGCCCCCTTCCGATAGCCATAGCTCTGCCAATTCATATCCAATCTGTAAATAGGGCACCATTCTGTGATCAGAACTACTAGTACCTTAATTCCTCATTTAAAATATTTCTTAAACACCATTTTTTAAATTTTGGAATTTTTTCAAGGGGTACCCCTATAAAAAAGTGAGGTTTCCAGTTTTCCCCTGTTGGCCCCCTTCCGATAGCCATAGCTCTGCCAATTTATATCCAATCTGTAAATAGGGCACCATTCTGTGATCAGCACTACTAGTACCTTAATTCCTCATTTAAAATATTTCTTAAATAACATTTTATAAATTTTCGAATTTTTTCAAGGGGTACCCCTATAAAAAAGTGAGGTTTCCAGTTTTCCCCCGTTGGCCCCCTTGCAACAGCCATAGCTCTGCCAATTCATAGACGATCTGGAAAAAGTGTACCATTCTGTGATCAGCACTACAAGCACCTTAATTCCTCATTTCAAATATTGCTTAAATACCATTTTTTAATTTTTCGTTTTTTTTTAAGGAGTACCCCTATAAAAAAGTGAGGTTTCCAGTTTTCCCCCGTTGGCCCCCTTCCGATAGCCATAGCTCTGCCAAGTTATATCCAATCTGTAAATAGGGCACCATTCTGTGATCAGCACTACAAGCACCTTAATTCCTCATTTCAAATATTGCTTAAATACCATTTTTTAATTTTTCGATTTTTTTTAAGGGGTACCCCTATAAAAAAGTGAGGTTTCCAGTTTTCCCCTGTTGGCCATCTTGCAATAGCCATAGCTCTGCCGATTCGTATCCGATCTGGAAAAAGTGTACCATTCTGTGATCAGCACTACAAGCACCTTAATTCCTCATTTCAAATATTGCTTAAATACCATTTTTTAATTTTTCGTTTTTTTTTAAGGAGTACCCCTATAAAAAAGTGAGGTTTCCAGTTTTCCCCCGTTGGCTCCCTTCCGATAGCCATAGCTCTGCCAATTTATATCCAATCTGTAAATAGGGCACCATTCTGTGATCAGCACTACAAGCACCTTAATTCCTCATTTCAAATATTGCTTAAATACCATTTTTTAATTTTTCGATTTTTTTTAAGGGGTACCCCTATAAAAAAGTGAGGTTTCCAGTTTTCCCCTGTTGGCCATCTTGCAATAGCCATAGCTCTGCCAATTCGTATCCGATCTGGAAAAAGTGTACCATTCTGTGATCAGCACTACTAGTACCTTAATTCCTCATTTAAAATATTTCTTAAACACCATTTTTTAAATTTTCGAATTTTTTCAAGGGGTACCCCTATAAAAAAGTGAGGTTTCCAGTTTTCCCCTGTTGGCCCCCTTCCGATAGCCATAGCTCTGCCAATTTATATCCAATCTGTAAATAGGGCACCATTCTGTGATCAGCACTACTAGTACCTTAATTCCTCATTTAAAATATTTCTTAAACACCATTTTTTAAATTTTGGAATTTTTTCAAGGGGTACCCCTATAAAAAAGTGAGGTTTCCAGTTTTCCCCTGTTGGCCCCCTTCCGATAGCCATAGCTCTGCCAATTTATATCCAATCTGTAAATAGGGCACCATTCTGTGATCAGCACTACAAGCACCTTAATTCCTAATTTCAAATATTGCTTAAATACCATTTTTTAATTATTCGTTTTTTTTTAAGGGGTACCCCTATAAAAAAGTGAGGTTTCCAGTTTTCCCCAGTTGGCCCCCTTCCGATAGCCATAGCTCTGCCAATTTATATCCAATCTGTTGCCCATTTGTGATCAGCACTCTAACTAATCTCATAAAATATTTCTTAAATAACATTTTATAAATTTTCGAATTTTTTCAAGGGGTACCCCTATAAAAAAGGGAGGTTTCCAGTTTTCCCCTGTTGGCCCCCTTCCGATAGCCATAGCTCTGCTAATTTATATCCAATCTGTAAATAGGAGACCATTCTGTGATCAGCACTACTAGTTCCTTAATTCCTCATTTAAAATATTTCTTAAATAACATTTTATAAATTTTCGAGTTTTTTCAAGGGGTACCCTATAAAAAAGTGAGTTTCCAGTTTTCCCCTGTTGGCCCCCTTCCGATAGCCATAGCTCTGCTAATTTATATCCAATCTGTAAATAGGGCACCATTCTGTGATCAGCACTACTAGTACCTTAATTCCTCATTTAAAATATTTCTTAAATAACATTTTATAAATTTTCGAATTTTTTCAAGGGGTACCCCTATAAAAAAGTGAGGTTTCCAGTTTTCCCCCTTTGGCCCCCTTCCGATAGCCATAGCTCTGCCGATTCGTATCCGATCTGGAAAAAGTGTACCATTCTGTGATCAGCACTACAAGTACCTTAATTCCTCATTTCAAATATTGCTTAAATACCATTTTTTAAATTTTCGATTTTTTTTAAGGGGTACCCCTATAAAAAAGTGAGGTTTCCAGTTTTCCCCTGTTGGCCCCCTTCCGATAGCCATAGCTCTGCCAATTCATATCCAATCTGTAAATAGGGCACCATTCTGTGATCAGCACTACTAGTACCTTAATTCCTCATTTAAAATATTTCTTAAATAACATTTTATAAATTTTCGAATTTTTTCAAGGGGTACCCCAAGGAGTTCCCCCCCCCTCCACCACCTGCAAAACCACGGGCACCACGTGATCAACACACTAAACCTTAATCTCAAAATCAAAATTAATTCGAGTTTTCAAGGTACCCCTAAGTGAGGTTCAGTTTCCCCCTGTTGGCCCCCTTCCGATAGCCAAGCTCCGCTAATAATCCAACTGTAAAGGGCACCATCTGTATCAGCACTACAACCTTAATCCTCATTAAAAATTCTAAAAACATTATAATTTCGAGTTTTTTCAAGGGGTACCCCTATAAAAGTGAGGTTTCCAGTTTCCCCCTGTTGGCCCCCTTCCGATAGCCATAGCTCCGCAATTTAATCCAATCTGTAAATAGGGCACCATCTGTATCACACTACTAGTTCCTTAATCCTCATTTAAAAATTTCTAAAAAATTTATAAATTTTCGAATTTTTCAAGGGGTACCCCTATAAAAAAGGGAGGTTTCCAGTTTTCCCCTGTTGGCCCCCTTCCGATAGCCATAGCTCTGCTAATTTAATCCAATCTGTAAATAGGAGACCATTCTGTGATCAGCACTACTGGTACCTTAATTCCTCATTTAAAATATTTCTTAAATAACATTTTTTAAATTTTCGAATTTTTTCAAGGGGTACCCCTATAAAAAAGGGAGGTTCCCCTGTTTGCCCCCTTCCGATAGCCATAGCTCTGCCAATTTATATCCAATCTGTAAATAGGGCACCATTCTGTGATCAACACTACTAATACCTTAATTTCTCATTTAAAATATTTCTTAAATAACATTTTATAAATTTTCGAATTTTTTCAAGGGGTACCCCTATAAAAAAGGGAGGTTTCCAGTTTTCCCCTGTTGGCCCCCTTCCGATAGCCATAGCTCCGCTAATTTATATCCAATCTGTAAATAGGGCACCATTCTGTGATCAGCACTACTATACCTTATTCCTCATTTAAAAATTTCTTAAATAACATTTTATAAATTTTCGAATTTTTCAAGGGGTACCCCTATAAAAAAGTGAGGTTTCCAGTTTCCCCCTTTGGCCCCCTTCCGATAGCCATAGCTCCGCTAATTTATATCCAATCTGTAAATAGGGCACCATTCTGTGATCAGCACTACTAGACCTGAATTCCTCATTTAAAAATTTCTTAAAAACATTTTTTAAATTTTCGAATTTTTTCAAGGGGTACCCCTATAAAAAAGGGAGGTTTCCAGTTTTTCCCTGTTGGCCCCCTTCCGATAGCCATAGCTCTGCTAATTACCAATCTGTAAATAGGGCACATTCTGTGATCAGCACAACTAGTTCCTTAATTCCTCATTTAAAATATTTCTTAAATAACATTTTATAAATTTTCGAATTTTTCAAGGAGTACCCCTATGGGAGGTTTCCAGTTTTCCCTGTTGGCCCCCTTCCGATAGCCATAGCTCTGCTAATTTATATCCAATCTGAAATAGGGCACCATTCTGTGATCAGCACTATCCTCCTTCCTCTTCATTTAAATCGAATTTCGGTACCCCTATAAAAAAGGGAGGTTTCAGTTTTTCCCTGTTGGCCCCCTCCGATAGCCATAGCTCTGCTAATTTATATCCAATCTGTAAATAGGGCACCATTCTGTGATCAGCACTATTTTCTTAAATAATATTTTATAAATTTTCGAATTTTTTCAAGGGGTACCCCTATCAAAAAGTGAGGTTTCTAGTTTCCCCTGTTGGCCCCCTTCCGATAGCCATAGCTCCGCTAATTTATATCCAATCTGTAAATAGGGCACCATTCTGGGATCAGCACTACTAGTTCCTTAATTCCTCATTTAAAATATTTCTTAAATAACATTTTATAAATTTTCGAATTTTTTCAAGGGGTACCCTTATAAAAAAGTGAGGTTTCTAGTTTCCCCCTGTTGGCCCCCTTCCGATAGCCATAGCTCTGCCAATTTATATCCAATCTGTAAATAGTGCACCATTCTGAGATCAGCACTACTAGTACCTTAATTCCTCATTTAAAACTTTTCTTAAACACCATTTTTTAAATTTACGAATTTTTTCAAGGGGTACCCCTATAAAAAAGTGAGGTTTCCAGTTTTTCCCTGTTGGCCCCCTTCCGATAGCCATAGCTCTGCCAATTTATATCCAATCTGTAAATAGGGTACCATTCTGTGATCAGCACTACTGGTACCTTAATTCCTCATTTAAAATATTTCTTAAATAACATTTTATAAATTTTCGAATTTTTTCAAGGGGTACCCCTATAAAAAAGTGAGGTTTCCAGTTTTCCCCTGTTGGCCCCCTTCCGATAGCCATAGCTCTGCTAATTCATATCCAATCTGTAAATAGGGAACCATTCTGTGATCAGCACTACTAGTACCTTAATTCCTCATTTAAAATATTTCTTAAACACCATTTTTTAAATTTTTTAATTTTTTCAAGGGGTACCCCTATAAAAAAGTAAGGTTTCCAGTTTTCCCCTGTTGGCCCCCTTCCGATAGCCATAGCTCTGCCAATTTATATCCAATCTGTAAATAGGGCACCATTCTGTGATCAGCACTACTAGTACCTTAATTCCTCATTTAAAATATTTCTTAAATAACATTTTATAAATTTTCGAATTTTTTCAAGGGGTACCCCTATAAAAAAGTGAGGTTTCCAGTTTCCCCCTGTTGGCCCCCTTCCGATAGCCATAGCTCTGCCAATTTATATCCAATCTGTAAATAGGGCACCATTCTGTGATCAGCACTACTAGTTCCTTAATTCCTCATTTAAAATATTTCTTAAATAACATTTTTTAAATTTTCGAATTTTTTCAAGGGGTACCCCTATAAAAAAGTGAGGTTTCCAGTTTCCCCTGTTGGCCCCCTTCCGATAGCCATAGCTCCGCTAATTTATATCCAATCTGTAAATAAGGCACCATTCTGTGATCAGCACTACTAGTACCTGAATTCCTCATTTAAAATATTTCTTAAATAACATTTTTTAAATTTTCGAATTTTTCAAGGGGTACCCCTATAAAAAAGGGAGGTTTCCAGTTTTTCCTGTTGGCCCCCTTCCGATAGCCATAGCTCTGCTAATTTATATCCAATCTGTAAATAGGGCACATTCTGTGATCAGCACAACTAGTTCCTTAATTCCTCATTTAAAATATTTCTTAAATAACATTTTTATAAATTTTCGAATTTTTTCAAGGAGTACCCCTATAAAAAAGGGAGGTTTCCAGTTTTTCCCTGTTGGCCCCCTTCCGATAGCCATAGCTCTGCTAATTTATATCCAATCTGTAAATAGGGCACCATTCTGTGATCAGCACTACTAGTACCTTAATTCCTCATTTAAAATATTTCTTAAATAATATTTTATAAATTTTCGAATTTTTTCAAGGGGTACCCCTATCAAAAAGTGAGGTTTCTAGTTTCCCCCTGTTGGCCCCCTTCCGATAGCCATAGCTCCGCTAATTTATATCCAATCTGTAAATAGGGCACCATTCTGTGATCAGCACTACTAGTTCCTTAATTCCTCATTTAAAATATTTCTTAAATAACATTTTATAAATTTTCGAATTTTTTCAAGGGGTACCCCTATAAAAAAGTCAGGTTTCCAGTTTCCCCCTGTTGGCCCCCTTCCGATAGCCATAGCTCCGCTAATTTATATCCAATCTGTAAATAGGGCACCATTCTGTGATCAGCACTACTAGTACCTGAATTCCTCATTTAAAATATTTCTTAAATAACATTTTTTAAATTTTCGAATTTTTTCAAGGGGTACCCCTATAAAAAAGGGAGGTTTCCAGTTTTTCCCTGTTGGCCCCCTTCCGATAGCCATAGCTCTGCTAATTTATATCCAATCTGTAAATAGGGCACATTCTGTGATCAGCACAACTAGTTCCTTAATTCCTCATTTAAAATATTTCTTAAATAACATTTTTATAAATTTTCGAATTTTTTCAAGGAGTACCCCTATAAAAAGGGAGGTTTCCAGTTTTTCCCTGTTGGCCCCCTTCCGATAGCCATAGCTCTGCTAATTTATATCCAATCTGTAAATAGGGCACCATTCTGTGATCAGCACTACTAGTACCTTAATTCCTCATTTAAAATATTTCTTAAATAATATTTTATAAATTTTCGAATTTTTTCAAGGGGTACCCCTATCAAAAAGTGAGGTTTCTAGTTTCCCCTGTTGGCCCCCTTCCGATAGCCATAGCTCCGCTAATTTATATCCAATCTGTAAATAGGGCACCATTCTGTGATCAGCACTACTAGTTCCTTAATTCCTCATTTAAAATATTTCTTAAATAACATTTTATAAATTTTCGAATTTTTTCAAGGGTACCCTTATAAAAAAGTGAGGTTTCTAGTTTCCCCCTGTTGGCCCCCTTCCGATAGCCATAGCTCTGCCAATTTATATCCAATCTGTAAATAGTGCACCATTCTGAGATCAGCACTACTAGTACCTTAATTCCTCATTTAAAACTTTTCTTAAACACCATTTTTTAAATTTACGAATTTTTTCAAGGGGTACCCCTATAAAAAAGTGAGGTTTCCAGTTTTTCCCTGTTGGTCCCCTTCCGATAGCCAAAGCTCTGCCATTTTATATCCAATCTGTAAATAGGGCACCATTCTGTAATCAGCACTACTGGTACCTTAATTCCTCATTTAAAATATTTCGTAAATAACATTTTATACATTTTCGAATTTTTTCAAGGGGTACCCCTATAAAAAAGTGAGGTTTCCAGTTTTCCCCTGTTGGCCCCCTTCCGATAGCCATAGCTCTGCCAATTTATATCCAATCTGTAAATAGGGCACCATTCTGTGACCAGCACTACTAGTTCCTTAATTCCTCATTTAAAATATTGCTTAAATACCATTTTTTAATTTTTCGTTTTTTTTTTAAGGGGTACCCCTATAAAAAAGTGAGGTTTCCAGTTTTCCCCTGTTGGCCCCCTTCCGATAGCCATAGCTCTGCTAATTCATATCTAATCTGTAAATAGGGCACCATTCTGTAATCAGCACTACTAGTACCTTAATTCCTCATTTAAAATATTTCTTAAATAACATTTTATAAATTTTCGAATTTTTTCAAGGGGTACCCCTATAAAAAAGTGAGGTTTCCAGTTTTCCCCTGTTGGCCCCCTTCCGATAGCCATAGCTCTGCTAATTTATATCCAATCTGTAAATAGGGCACCATTCTGTGATCAGCACTACTAGTACCTTAATTCCTCATTTAAAATATTTCTTAAATAACATTTTATAAATTTTCGAATTTTTTCAAGGGGTACCCCTATAAAAAAGTCAGGTTTCCAGTTACCCCCTGTTGGCCCCCTTTCGATAGCCATAGCTCTGCCAATTTAGATCCAATCTGTAAATAGGGCACCATTCTGTGATCAGCACTACTAGTACCTTAATTCCTCCTTTAAAATATTTCTTAAATAACATTTTATAAATTTTCGAATTTTTTCAAGGGGTACCCCTATAAAAAAGTGAGGTTTCCAGTTTTCCCCTGTTGGCCCCCTTCCGATAGCCATAGCTCTGCCAATTCATATCTAATCTGTAAATAGTGTACTATTCTGTGATCAGCACTACTAGTACCTTAATTCCTCATTTAAAATATTTCTTAAATAACATTTTATAAATTTTCGAATTTTTTCAAGGGGTACCCCTATAAAAAGTGAGGTTTCCAGTTTTCTCCTGTTGGCCCCCTTCCGATAGCCATAGCTCTGCCAATTTATATCCGATCTTGAAAAAGTGTACCATTCTGTGATCAGCACTACAAGCACCTTAATTCCTCATTTAAGGTTTTGCTTAAATACCAATTTTTAATTTTTCGATTTTTTTAAGGGGTACCCCTATAAATAAGTGAGGTTTCCAGTTTTCCCCTGTTGGCCATCTTGCAATAGCCATAGCTCTGCCAATTTATATCCGATCTGAGAATAGTGTACCAGTTTGTAACCAGTGCTCGTTCTGCCACATTCCCTCATTCAAAATATTTCATAAAAATCGTTCAACAGATTTTTAGAGCGAAAATTTTATTGGCTGATTTTGATGCATAACGAAGGATATTGATGTCCTGATCACAAAATGACTTCCCTTTTTGAAATTAGATTAGAAATGACCGAGATATGAGCTTAGCAAGGATCGCCTCGGCGACAAACTCGCGGCGCAAATTTCTCGAAATTCGTATGGGAGAAATTCTGAAGTACCAGGCGAACAGAAACCAGCAGCAGGTGGCGGAGTGACGTCAAAGCAAGACGTGCTCAGATCGGAGGAAGGGAGACATCATTAGTTTAAGGCTGTATTTTGCCTCCCTTTCCCTCTAGTGGTGAATATTCTCTTGCTGAAAATTTAAAAAATGGCCCCTAATCCATGATGGCCGACATATCGCCAATACCTGCATTCAAAATTCCAGTCCAGAACGGTAATCTTCCCTTAATGATGGGAAAATAATAATGACACACGTTGATTTTCCTGCTCGTGTCACGATTTGGGGCTCGCGTGAGCGAAAATGCATTGTTTTCTATGGGGCCTGTTACTTCGTGCCGAGAAGTCGTGGGAACCAAGGCGCCGAAACACCTGGCACTCCCATCCCCAATAGAGCCTTCTTTGTCTACCTTTCTCCCGCTTAGTGCATTGTCCCATTCCCCCCCATGGAGCCTAAGTTGCAGCTTCTATTGCATTAGGTGGAGAGAGAGGCAGAGCCGTGTCCGTTACATATTGAGACTAGTTTGTCTTCTTTCCCCCCTTATAAGCAGAAAATAATTATTGCTATGACGTCACTGCACTGCTTGCACTGCTTGATTTCGGCCACCTTCTCATGGTTTCTGTTCGCCTGGTACTTCAGATTTTCTGCCATACGATTTTTAAGAAACTTGCGCCGACTTTTTGCCGCCAAGGCGTTTCTTTCCAAGCTCATATCTTGACCATTTCTGATCGGATATATGCAAAAGGGATGCCATTTTGTAAGCAGGACATCATAATCCTTCCATCTGCATTAAAAGATTATTATCGGATATTCAAAAGGGATGCCATTTTGTAAGCAGGACATCATAATCCTTCCCTCTGCATTAAAAGATTATTAAAATCGGACAATAAAATTTTCTCCGATTTTTGCAAAAAATCCGTTTTGCAAAAAGTGGCGAAAATGAAAAGTTCTAAAGTAATTTATGAAATCCTTGTCTAAAATATTTAAATTACCACGAACCAGCTTTGTGGTTGCGACATGGTAAACTCTTCCAGTCGGCCTTGCGTACTCGTAGAGATACTTGCAGTCAAATGTCCCATGCCCACGCCCATCAACTGTCGTAAACCGGCCAAATCTCGGCTAAAGTCCTCAATGTCGCGAGCGTATAGTCGTTCTAAAAATATGAAAATTTAAAAAATCATCAGTCAAAGACCTACAGACGTCTCAACCACAATCGATATATTTTTAAACTGCAGCGGGGGAATACTTCAAAGTGCCTAATATTTCGAGAGGAGCCATGCGAGTTTTACGAAGGAACCCCTATAAAATATATGCATAATTTCGATACAAGATTTAATGAAGTTGATCGAAGGGACAATACTTTGGCTTTGGGGACTTTAAAGGACCGCTGGCTGTAAAAATGACAAGGACTTTACTGCTGTTGGATTCGCATGGGCATATTTTTACAAATATGCGCAACATGTCGATACAGCCGCAACAGACTAAAGTTTCCTTGTACCTGGATTGGATTAGAAAAAATGCCAGCGGTCAACTTCATTAAATTTGTCCCCAAAGCCAAAGTATTGTCAAATGGTTCAATTCATACGATCTCTGGATCGATCTATTTATGAATTATGATTTTCCCGGCCCCAGTTTAATAGATATTTCTGCATTGGTCATTCGAAATGTTGCAGGTATTTGCTGAAGTATATCAACAGTGATATCAAAGAACACTTAGCTGCGACTATGACTTTAGACGAGACTTTGGCTGGGCCACAACAGTGGGTGGTTGTGGGCATGGGCGGTTGACTCGTATTTCTTTGAGCCAAGGTGTATCCGGCCGGCTGGAAGAGTTGTAGGTTGTCGGAACCACAAAGCTGGTTCATCGTAATTTGAATATTTCAGACAAGGATTTCAGGACATTTGAATGCAAATATCTCCACAAATACGCCACTGATTTGGAAAAGGAATACCATTTTGCAAAAATCGACTGCAATATCCTATCGAACTGCATCCATAATATTTCGAAAATCAGAGGGAACAGATTCAGGATATTCTGCTTACAAAATTGAAGCATACATTTTGAATATCCGATTTTAATAATCTTTTAATGCAGATGGAAGGATTATGATGTCCTGCTTACAAAATGGCATCCCTTGTGAATATCCGATCAGAAATGGTCAAGATATGAGCTTGGAAAGAAACGCCTTGGCGGCAAAAAGTCGGCGCAAGTTTCTTAAAAATCGTATGGCAGAAAATCTGAAGTACCAGGCGAACAGAAACCATGAGAAGGTGGCCGAAATCAAGCAGTGCAAGAGTGCAGTGACGTCATAGCAATAATTATTTTCTGCTTATAAGGGGGGAAAGAAGACAATCTAGTCTCAATATGTAACGGACACGGCTGTGCCTCCCTCTCCACCTAATGCAATAGATGCTGCAATTTAGGCTCCATGGGGGGGAATGGGACAATGCACTAAGCGGGAGACAGGTAGACAAAGAAGGCTCTATTGGGGATGGGAGGGCCAGGTGTTTCGGCGCAATGGCTGTCACGACTTCTCGGCACGAAGGAACAGGCCCCATAGAAAACAATGCATTTTCGGTCACGCGAGCCCCAAATCGTGACACGAGCAGGAAAATCAACGTGTGTCATTATTATTTTCCCATCATTAAGGGAAGATTACCGTTCTGGACTGGAATTTTGAATGCAGGGATTGGCGATATGTCGGCCATCATGGATTAGGGTGCCATTTTTAAAATTTTCAGCAAGAGAATATTCGCCACTAGAGGGAAAGGGAGGCAAAATACAGCCTTAAACTAATGATGTCTCCCTTCCTCCGATCTGAGCACGTCTTACTTTGACGTCACTCCGCCACCTTCTGCTGGTTTCTGTTCGCCTGGTACTTCAGAATTTCTCCCATACGAATTTCGAGAAATTTGCGGCGCGAGTTTGTCGCCGAGGCGATCCTTGCTAAGCTCACATCTCGGTCATTTCTAATCTAATTTCAAAAAGGGAAGTCATTTTGTGATCAGGACATCAATATCCTTCGATCTAAATCAAAAAATTTTCGAAGAAAGAAAGAATTTAAAAATTTAAAAAAAATTAAAAAAAAAAATTTAAGAAATATTTTGAATGAGGGAATGTGGCAGAACGAGCACTGGTTACAAACTGGTACACTATTCTCAGATCGGATATAAATTGGCAGAGCTATGGCTATTGCAAGATGGCCAACAGGGGAAAACTGAAACCTCACTTATTTATAGGGGTACCCCTTAAAAAAAATCGAAAAATTAAAAATTGGTATTTAAGCAAAACCTTAAATGAGGAATTAAGGTGCTTGTAGTGCTGATCACAGAATGGTACACTTTTTCAAGATCGGATATAAATTGGCAGAGCTATGGCTATCGGAAGGGGGCCAACAGGAGAAAACTGGAAACCTCACTTTTTTATAGGGGTACCCCTTGAAAAAATTCGAAAATTTATAAAATGTTATTTAAGAAATATTTTAAATGAGGAATTAAGGTACTAGTAGTGCTGATCACAGAATGGTACACTATTTACAGATTGGATATGAATTGGCAGAGCTATGGCTATCGGAAGGGGGCCAACAGGGGAAAACTGGAAACCTCACTTTTTTATAGGGGTACCCCTTGAAAAAATTCGAAAATTTATAAAATGTTATTTAAGAAATATTTTAAATGAGGAATTAAGGTACTAGTAGTGCTGATCACAGAATGGTGCCCTATTTACAGATTGGATATAAATTAGCAGAGCTATGGCTATCGGAAGGGGGCCAACAGGGGAAAACTGGAAACCTCACTTTTTTATAGGGGTACCCCTTGAAAAAATTCGAAAATTTATAAAATGTTATTTAAGAAATATTTTAAATAGGAATTAAGGTACTATAGTCTGATCACAGAATGGTGCCTATTTACAGATTGGATATAAATTAGCAGAGCTATGGCTATCGGAAGGGGGCCAACAGGGGAAAACTGGAAACCTCATTTTTATTGGGGTACCCCTTGAAAAAATTCGAAAATTAAAAATGTTATTTAAAAAAAGGAATTAGGATAGTAGCTGCCAATGGTGCCTATACAAAGAATAAATTGGCAAGCTATGGCTATCGGAAGGGGGCAACAGGGAAAACGGAAACCTCACTTTTTAATATTTATGTTGAAATTGAAAATTAAAAATGTATAAAAATATTTTAAAAGGAAAAATGTGTGAGAGAAAAACCTCCTTTTATAGGGGTACCCCTTGAAAAATTCGAAAATTTATATGTTAGTTTTTAAAGAGGAATTAAGGTACTGTAGTGCTGATCACAGAATGGTGCCCTATTACAGATTGATATAAATTAGCAGAGCTAGGCTATCGGAAGGGCCAACAGGGAAAACTGGAAACCTCACTTTTTTATTGGGGTACCCCTTGAAAAAATTCGAAAATTTAAAAAATGGTGTTTAAGAAATATTTTAAATGAGGAATTAAGGTACTAGTAGTGCTGATCACAGAATGGTGCCCTATTTACAGATTGGATATAAATTAGCAGAGCTATGGCTATCGGAAGGGGGCCAACAGGGGAAAACTGGAAACCTCACTTTTTTATAGGGGTACCCCTTGAAAAAATTCGAAAATTTATAAAATGTTATTTAAGAAATATTTTAAATGAGGAATTAAGGTACTAGTAGTGCTGATCACAGAATGGTGCCCTATTTACAGATTGGATATAAATTAGCAGAGCTATGGCTATCGGAAGGGGGCCAACAGGGGAAAACTGGAAACCTCCCTTTTTTATTGGGGTACCCCTTGAAAAAATTCGAAAATTTATAAAATGTTATTTAAGAAATATTTTAAATGAGGAATTAAGGTACTAGTAGTGCTGATCACAGAATGGTGCCCTAATTACAGATATGGATATAAATTGGCAGAGCTATGGCTATCGGAAGGGGGCCAACAGGGTAAAACTGGAAACCTCACTTTTTTATTGGGGTACCCCTTGAAAAAATTCGAAAATTTAAAAAATGGTGTTTAAGAAATATTTTAAATGAGGAATTAAGGTACTAGTAGTGCTGATCACAGAATGGTGCCCTATTTACAGATTGGATATAAATTAGCAGAGCTATGGCTATCGGAAGGGGGCCAACAGGGGAAAACTGGAAACCTCACTTTTTTATAGGGGTACCCCTTGAAAAAATTCGAAAATTTATAATATGTTATTTAAGAAATATTTTAAATGAGGAATTAAGGAACTAGTAGTGCTGATCACAGAATGGTGCCCTATTTACAGATTGGATATAAATTAGCGGAGCTATGGCTATCGGAAGGGGGCCAACAGGGGAAAACTGGAAACCTCACTTTTTTATAGGGGTACCCCTTGAAAAAATTCGAAAATTTATAAAATGTTATTTAAGAAATATTTTAAATGAAGAATTAAGGTACTAGTAGTGCTGATCACAGAATGGTGCCCTATTTACAGATTGGATATAAATTAGCAGAGCTATGGCTATCGGAAGGGGGCCAACAGGGGAAAACTGGAAACCTCCCTTTTTTATTGGGGTACCCCTTGAAAAAATTCGAAAATTTATAAAATGTTATTTAAGAAATATTTTAAATGAGGAATTAAGGTACTAGTAGTGCTGATCACAGAATGGTGCCCTATTTACAGATTGGATATAAATTAGCAGAGCTATGGCTATCGGAAGGGGGCCAACAGGGGAAAACTGGAAACCTCACTTTTTTATAGGGGTACCCCTTGAAAAAATTCGAAAATTTATAAATGTTATTTGAAATATTTTAAATGAGGAATTAAGGAACTAGTAGTGCTGATCAAGAATGGTGCCCTACAGATTGGATATAAATTAGCGGAGATATGGCTATCGGAAGGGGGCCAACAGGGGAAACTGGAAACCTCACTTTTTTATTGGGGTACCCCTTGAAAAAATTCGAAAATTTATAAAATGTTATTTAAGAAATATTTTAAATGAGGAATTAAGGAACTATTAGTGCTGATCACAGAATGGTGCCCTATTTACAGATTGGATATAAATTAGCGGAGCTATGGCTATCGGAAGGGGGCCAACAGGGGGAAACTGGAAACCTCACTTTTTTATTGGGGTACCCCTTGAAAAAATTCGAAAATTTATAAAATGTTATTTAAGAAATTTTTTAAATGAGGAATTAAGGAACTAGTAGTGCTGATCACAGAATGGTGCCCTATTTACAGATTGGATATAAATTAGCGGAGCTATGGCTATCGGAAGGGGGCCAACAGGGGGAAACTGGAAACCTCACTTTTTTATTGGGGTAGCCCTTGAAAAAATTCGAAAATTTATAAAATGTTATTTAAGAAATATTTTAAATGAGGAATTAAGGAACTATTAGTGCTGATCACAGAATGGTGCCCTATTTACAGATTGGATATAAATTAGCGGAGCTATGGCTATCGGAAGGGGGCCAACAGGGGAAAACTGGAAACCTCCCTTTTTTATTGGGGTACCCCTTGAAAAAATTCGAAAATTTATAAAATATTATTTAAGAAATATTTTAAATGAGGAATTAAGGTACTAGTAGTGTTGATCACAGAATGGTGCCCTATTTACAGATTGGATATAAATTAGCAGAGCTATGGCTATCGGAAGGGGGCCAACAGGGGAAAACTGGAAACCTCCCTTTTTTATTGGGGTACCCCTTGAAAAAATTCGAAAATTTAAAAATGTTATTTAAGAAATATTTTAAATGAGGAATTAAGGTACTAGTAGTGCTGATCACAGAATGGTGCCCTAATTACAGATATGATATAAATTGGCAGAGCTATGGCTATCGGAAGGGGGCCAACAGGGTAAAACTGGAAACCTCACTTTTTTATTGGGGTACCCCTTGAAAAAATTCGAAAATTTAAAAAATGGTGTTTAAGAAATATTTTAAATGAGGAATTAAGGTACTAGTAGTGCTGATCACAGAATGGTGCCCTATTTACAGATTGGATATAAATTAGCAGAGCTATGGCTATCGGAAGGGGGCCAACAGGGGAAAACTGGAAACCTCACTTTTTTTATAGGGGTACCCCTTGAAAAAATTCGAAAATTTATAATATGTTATTTAAGAAATATTTTAAATGAGGAATTAAGGAACTAGTAGTGCTGATCACAGAATGGTGCCCTATTTACAGATTGGATATAAATTAGCGGAGCTATGGCTATCGGAAGGGGGCCAACAGGGGGAAACTGGAAACCTCCCTTTTTTATTGGGGTACCCCTTGAAAAAATTCGAAAATTTATAAAATGTTATTTAAGAAATATTTTAAATGAAGAATTAAGGTACTAGTAGTGCTGATCACAGAATGGTGCCCTATTTACAGACTGGATATAAATTAGCAGAGCTATGGCTATCGGAAGGGGGCCAACAGGGGAAAACTGGAAACCTCCCTTTTTTATTGGGGTACCCCTTGAAAAAATTCGAAAATTTATAAAATGTTATTTAAGAAATATTTTAAATGAGGAATTAAGGTACTAGTAGTGCTGATCACAGAATGGTGCCCTATTTACAGATTGGATATAAATTAGCAGAGCTATGGCTATCGGAAGGGGGCCAACAGGGGAAAACTGGAAACCTCACTTTTTTATAGGGGTACCCCTTGAAAAAATTCGAAAATTTATAATATGTTATTTAAGAAATATTTTAAATGAGGAATTAAGGAACTAGTAGTGCTGATCACAGAATGGTGCCCTATTTACAGATTGGATATAAATTAGCGGAGATATGGCTATCGGAAGGGGGCCAACAGGGGGAAACTGGAAACCTCACTTTTTTATTGGGGTACCCCTTGAAAAAATTCGAAAATTTATAAAATGTTATTTAAGAAATATTTTAAATGAGGAATTAAGGAACTATTAGTGCTGATCACAGAATGGTGCCCTATTTACAGATTGGATATAAATTAGCGGAGCTATGGCTATCGGAAGGGGGCCAACAGGGGGAAACTGGAAACCTCACTTTTTTATTGGGGTACCCCTTGAAAAAATTCGAAAATTTATAAAATGTTATTTAAGAAATTTTTTAAATGAGGAATTAAGGAACTAGTAGTGCTGATCACAGAATGGTGCCCTATTTACAGATTGGATATAAATTAGCGGAGCTATGGCTATCGGAAGGGGGCCAACAGGGGAAACTGGAAACCTCACTTTTTTATTGGGGTAGCCCTTGAAAAAATTCGAAAATTTATAAAATGTTATTTAAGAAATATTTTAAATGAGGAATTAAGGAACTATTAGTGCTGATCACAGAATGGTGCCCTATTTACAGATTGGATATAAATTAGCGGAGCTATGGCTATCGGAAGGGGGCCAACAGGGGAAAACTGGAAACCTCCCTTTTTTATTGGGGTACCCCTTGAAAAAATTCGAAAATTTATAAAATATTATTTAAGAAATATTTTAAATGAGGAATTAAGGTACTAGTAGTGTTGATCACAGAATGGTGCCCTATTTACAGATTGGATATAAATTAGCAGAGCTATGGCTATCGGAAGGGGCCAACAGGGGAAAACTGGAAACCTCCCTTTTTTATTGGGGTACCCCTTGAAAAAATTCGAAAATTTATAATATGTTATTTAAGAAATATTTTAAATGAGGAATTAAGGTACTAGTAGTGCTGATCACAGAATGGTGCCCTATTTACAGATTGGATATAAATTAGCGGAGCTATGGCTATCGGAAGGGGGCCAACAGGGGGAAACTGGAAACCTCCCTTTTTATTGGGGTACCCCTTGGAAAAATTCGAAAATTTATAAAATATTATTTAAGAAATATTTTAAATGAGGAATTAAGGTACTAGTAGTGCTGATCACAGAATGGTGCCCTATTTACAGATTGGATATAAATTAGCAGAGCTATGGCTATCGGAAGGGGGCCAACAGGGGAAAACTGGAAACCTCCCTTTTTTATTGGGGTACCCCTTGAAAAAATTCGAAAATTTATAAAATGTTATTTAAGAAATATTTTAAATGAGGAATTAAGGTACTAGTAGTGCTGATCACAGAATGGTGCCCTAATTACAGATTGGATATAAATTGGCAGAGCTATGGCTATCGGAAGGGGGCCAACAGGGTAAAACTGGAAACCTCACTTTTTTATTGGGGTACCCCTTGAAAAAATTCGAAAATTTAAAAAATGGTGTTTAAGAAATATTTTAAATGAGGAATTAAGGTACTAGTAGTGCTGATCACAGAATGGTGCCCTATTTACAGATTGGATATAAATTAGCAGAGCTATGGCTATCGGAAGGGGGCCAACAGGGGAAAACTGGAAACCTCACTTTTTTATAGGGGTACCCCTTGAAAAAATTCGAAAATTTATAATATGTTATTTAAGAAATATTTTAAATGAGGAATTAAGGAACTAGTAGTGCTGATCACAGAATGGTGCCCTATTTACAGATTGGATATAAATTAGCGGAGCTATGGCTATCGGAAGGGGGCCAACAGGGGGAAACTGGAAACCTCACTTTTTTATTGGGGTACCCCTTGAAAAAATTCGAAAATTTATAAAATGTTATTTAAGAAATATTTTAAATGAGGAATTAAGGAACTATTAGTGCTGATCACAGAATGGTGCCCTATTTACAGATTGGATATAAATTGGCAGAGCTATGGCTATCGGAAGGGGGCCAACAGGGTAAAACTGGAAACCTCCCTTTTTTATTGGGGTACCCCTTGAAAAAATTCGAAAATTTATAAAATGTTATTTAAGAAATATTTTAAATGAGGAATTAAGGTACTAGTAGTGCTGATCACAGAATGGTGCCCTAATTACAGATATGATATAAATTGGCAGAGCTATGGCTATCGGAAGGGGGCCAACAGGGTAAAACTGGAAACCTCACTTTTTTATTGGGGTACCCCTTGAAAAAATTCGAAAATTTAAAAAATGGTGTTTAAGAAATATTTTAAATGAGGAATTAAGGTACTAGTAGTGCTGATCACAGAATGGTGCCCTATTTACAGATTGGATATAAATTAGCAGAGCTATGGCTATCGGAAGGGGGCCAACAGGGGAAAACTGGAAACCTCACTTTTTTTATAGGGGTACCCCTTGAAAAAATTCGAAAATTTATAATATGTTATTTAAGAAATATTTTAAATGAGGAATTAAGGAACTAGTAGTGCTGATCACAGAATGGTGCCCTATTTACAGATTGGATATAAATTAGCGGAGCTATGGCTATCGGAAGGGGGCCAACAGGGGGAAACTGGAAACCTCCCTTTTTTATTGGGGTACCCCTTGAAAAAATTCGAAAATTTATAAAATGTTATTTAAGAAATATTTTAAATGAAGAATTAAGGTACTAGTAGTGCTGATCACAGAATGGTGCCCTATTTACAGACTGGATATAAATTAGCAGAGCTATGGCTATCGGAAGGGGGCCAACAGGGGAAAACTGGAAACCTCCCTTTTTTATTGGGGTACCCCTTGAAAAAATTCGAAAATTTATAAAATGTTATTTAAGAAATATTTTAAATGAGGAATTAAGGTACTAGTAGTGCTGATCACAGAATGGTGCCCTATTTACAGATTGGATATAAATTAGCAGAGCTATGGCTATCGGAAGGGGGCCAACAGGGGAAAACTGGAAACCTCACTTTTTTATAGGGGTACCCCTTGAAAAAATTCGAAAATTTATAATATGTTATTTAAGAAATATTTTAAATGAGGAATTAAGGAACTAGTAGTGCTGATCACAGAATGGTGCCCTATTTACAGATTGGATATAAATTAGCGGAGATATGGCTATCGGAAGGGGGCCAACAGGGGGAAACTGGAAACCTCACTTTTTTATTGGGGTACCCCTTGAAAAAATTCGAAAATTTATAAAATGTTATTTAAGAAATATTTTAAATGAGGAATTAAGGAACTATTAGTGCTGATCACAGAATGGTGCCCTATTTACAGATTGGATATAAATTAGCGGAGCTATGGCTATCGGAAGGGGGCCAACAGGGGGAAACTGGAAACCTCACTTTTTTATTGGGGTACCCCTTGAAAAAATTCGAAAATTTATAAAATGTTATTTAAGAAATTTTTTAAATGAGGAATTAAGGAACTAGTAGTGCTGATCACAGAATGGTGCCCTATTTACAGATTGGATATAAATTAGCGGAGCTATGGCTATCGGAAGGGGGCCAACAGGGGGAAACTGGAAACCTCACTTTTTTATTGGGGTAGCCCTTGAAAAAATTCGAAAATTTATAAAATGTTATTTAAGAAATATTTTAAATGAGGAATTAAGGAACTATTAGTGCTGATCACAGAATGGTGCCCTATTTACAGATTGGATATAAATTAGCGGAGCTATGGCTATCGGAAGGGGGCCAACAGGGGAAAACTGGAAACCTCCCTTTTTTATTGGGGTACCCCTTGAAAAAATTCGAAAATTTATAAAATATTATTTAAGAAATATTTTAAATGAGGAATTAAGGTACTAGTAGTGTTGATCACAGAATGGTGCCCTATTTACAGATTGGATATAAATTAGCAGAGCTATGGCTATCGGAAGGGGCCAACAGGGGAAAACTGGAAACCTCCCTTTTTTATTGGGGTACCCCTTGAAAAAATTCGAAAATTTATAATATGTTATTTAAGAAATATTTTAAATGAGGAATTAAGGTACTAGTAGTGCTGATCACAGAATGGTGCCCTATTTACAGATTGGATATAAATTAGCGGAGCTATGGCTATCGGAAGGGGGCCAACAGGGGGAAACTGGAAACCTCCCTTTTTATTGGGGTACCCCTTGGAAAAATTCGAAAATTTATAAAATATTATTTAAGAAATATTTTAAATGAGGAATTAAGGTACTAGTAGTGCTGATCACAGAATGGTGCCCTATTTACAGATTGGATATAAATTAGCAGAGCTATGGCTATCGGAAGGGGGCCAACAGGGGAAAACTGGAAACCTCCCTTTTTTATTGGGGTACCCCTTGAAAAAATTCGAAAATTTATAAAATGTTATTTAAGAAATATTTTAAATGAGGAATTAAGGTACTAGTAGTGCTGATCACAGAATGGTGCCCTAATTACAGATTGGATATAAATTGGCAGAGCTATGGCTATCGGAAGGGGGCCAACAGGGTAAAACTGGAAACCTCACTTTTTTATTGGGGTACCCCTTGAAAAAATTCGAAAATTTAAAAAATGGTGTTTAAGAAATATTTTAAATGAGGAATTAAGGTACTAGTAGTGCTGATCACAGAATGGTGCCCTATTTACAGATTGGATATAAATTAGCAGAGCTATGGCTATCGGAAGGGGGCCAACAGGGGAAAACTGGAAACCTCACTTTTTTATAGGGGTACCCCTTGAAAAAATTCGAAAATTTATAATATGTTATTTAAGAAATATTTTAAATGAGGAATTAAGGAACTAGTAGTGCTGATCACAGAATGGTGCCCTATTTACAGATTGGATATAAATTAGCGGAGCTATGGCTATCGGAAGGGGGCCAACAGGGGGAAACTGGAAACCTCACTTTTTTATTGGGGTACCCCTTGAAAAAATTCGAAAATTTATAAAATGTTATTTAAGAAATATTTTAAATGAGGAATTAAGGAACTATTAGTGCTGATCACAGAATGGTGCCCTATTTACAGATTGGATATAAATTAGCGGAGCTATGGCTATCGGAAGGGGGCCAACAGGGGGAAACTGGAAACCTCACTTTTTTATTGGGGTACCCCTTGAAAAAATTCGAAAATTTATAAAATGTTATTTAAGAAATATTTTAAATGAGGAATTAAGGAACTAGTAGTGCTGATCACAGAATGGTGCCCTATTTACAGATTGGATATAAATTAGCGGAGCTATGGCTATCGGAAGGGGGCCAACAGGGGAAAACTGGAAACCTCACTTTTTTATAGGGGTACCCCTTGAAAAAATTCGAAAATTTATAAAATGTTATTTAAGAAATATTTTAAATGAGGAATTAAGGAACTAGTAGTGCTGATCACAGAATGGTGCCCTATTTACAGATTGGATATAAATTAGCGGAGCTATGGCTATCGGAAGGGGGCCAACAGGTGGAAACTGGAAACCTCACTTTTTTATAGGGGTACCCCTTGAAAAATTCGAAAATTTATAGTTATTTAAGAAATATTTTAAATGAGGAATTAAGGTACTAGTAGTGCTGATCACATAATGGTACACCATTTACAGATTGGATATGAATTAGCAGAGCTATGACTATCGGAAGGGGGCCAACAGAGGAAAACCGGAAGCCTCACTTTTTTATAGGGGTACCCCTTGAAAAAATGCGCACAATGAATGAGCACAAGTGCCAGAAGGTTCGCTGATTACAGAACGGTACGTTTTTTCTGGATCGGATTCAAGTTCGCAGAGCTATGCATTTTGGAAGGAAAGAAAATATTCATCAAGTGGGGAATTCACATAGATTCACACTGTTGGAAAGAACACTTTAAATATAAGACAAACTCAAAATTTGCAAATATAAGTACCAAATTTTCCTTCGAATTCACATATGTATGTATGAGTATTGTCATGTTTATTTATGTAACGCAAAGCTTCAATGCTATGCACAGGTGAGTGCAGAAAAAGGGTTAGAGACTTTTCCCAAATATAACTATCGACTTTTCACGGTTATACAGTGATACGGAGGACTTATTGGGTTGGTTTGTATATCGAATCTCCAATATTACTTTATATTTTAGAATTAATTTTTTGAAAGTTTACATCCACCTATGATCCATACTTCATACTCCAACAACCGGTCATAATATACAAAAAAAAGTGTACATTTTGTGATTTCTGAACAAAATGCAAGTAGATACTCAGCCGGTAATGTACTCGAACCACGGACACCAAGGTGAGAGTATTATCTTGGGGCATTACGGACAATATGGCGGTAACCTCGAGCCCGGAGAGCAGCCAAAGGGCTTCGGATTCAGCAACGACAGCATCCGACGCGGCTTTATTCGGAAGGTGTACCTGATCCTCTTGGGCCAGTTGGTCACATCCCTGGCGATAATCTCGATAATGGTCTTCAACAAGGAATTCCAGTATGCTGTGGCGAGGAACCCTTGGATCCTAATGATATCCTTCATAATGACAATTGCCATTTTAGTGGTGCTGGCTTGCAACGAGGGCCTGCGTCGCCAGACGCCCGCCAACTTTGTGCTCCTGGTGTGTTTTACGATAGCCCAGTCCTTCTTGCTGGCATCCGCCGCCTGTCACTACGCTCCGATGGAAGTTTTCACAGCCGTATTGATTACGGCAGCAGTTTGCCTGGGGCTTACGCTCTTTGCCCTGCAAACGAAATATGACTTCACCATGCTAGGCGGCATTCTGGTGGCCAGTGTAATTATCCTGCTATTTTTCGGTATCGCCACCATGTTTGTGGGCGGCAGTTTGGCTTCCACTATATACGCCTCTATAAGTGCAGTGATATTTTCAGTTTATTTGATTTACGATACCCAGTTAATGATGGGCGGCAATCACAGATATTCAATCAGTCCCGAGGAGTATATATTTGCCGCTTTGAATCTTTATATCGATGTGGTGAATATATTCATGGACATTCTGAGACTAATCGGTGGATCAGACGGCTAAGAATGCTAATAAAAAGTCGCAGATATAGTATAGATATAGATATAGCAATAAAAATGAATAATAAACCATTGACTTCGATTGTCGAAAATGAATAAATCAAATTGTGCAGCATCAATTGAGTCGATTATTTATGTTTCAGTTAATAAATTACGAAAATTACAATATATGGTGTAACAGGTGGAAAGCCTGGGAACCCACAACCCCTGATCTTTCAGTTGTCTGTCCAAATTGTCAATTAAGTTATTAGTTCAGGACAATAAAACTGTCAAGACTGTAACAATATTAACATAAAGCTTACACAAATCAGATGCTGGGTGGCAAACTTTTGCAATAAATGTATCTGCCAATGTGCTGTGTTTCCGTATCTGTACCTTTCTCTTCGTCTGTGTCTGTATCTTTTCTGAGGGTGTAAAAGCAAAAGTTTGGTTCCAACAAATCAACAGACCTCCTTGGCAGCTGCTGCCAGAGGTATACATTTAATTACCAATTGACAGTCGCTTGGCAGTTGGCTAAGCACACAGAACCAGCAAAATGGAGCAACACACGAATTCCACATTCAGATGGCGATTCAGATAAGATCAGTGTTGTGGTGGGGTTTCCCGGCCAAAGCTGATTCAATCTATTTGTAGAATGAGAATTTATGAACAGTCCTACATTAAATGAATGGGGATACGAATTTTTGTCAGATAAAAAATTCAGACTCCCAATAAAATGAAAAATAAATGGAAACGAAACCTTTCGCTTAATATGTAATGCATGTTCTCATAAAATTGAAGCAAAACAAAAGGCCATAAGATTTTTATTTAAACAATGCCAATACTTTTTGGCCAGAGATTCATGGTCTGGCGGCACACTTGACCCACAAGTTCATTGAAATAGACAACTCTAGCGTAAGGTCATGGGTCAGGGAAATGACCCCTAAAAGTTTGCGGCCGGCCATCAATAAAAGTTGGCAGACCATTTCTGCGCTGGTCCGCCTCCGGATCAGATAGCGGGCCAAAAACAGAATCCAAACCGAATATGGGTCCAAATCGAAGAGTCCTTATCTTATGTGCTCATGCGACCATGACCATGTCCATGATCCTTGGCCACAAAAAAGTTTCCTTTTCTTTGGCTACGGCTCTACCCACTTGGCTTTGCATCTGTCTGGTTGCCTGGCTTTTTATTTGTGTTTGTGTTTGTAGTTGGCCGTGTGGACAGTTTTGTTTCCTGTCAATGCTTTTGTCACTTTTCACACACCCACACAGTAACGTCCAGGACTTTCAATGTGACAGAGGAGGGCGCCCGCATTTTTGTTGTCACGTTTGTGGTTTATGTACAGACACTCACACATTTCCCGCTTTGCCGGCATGAAAAGTGGAAAAGCGTCGCAAAGTAACTGTGATTCATGTAAAACATGCACCACTCACAAATACACATACTCACTCATGTGTAATGCGTATACGTGGGGTCATGAGGAAAATCCCATTCCGTTTCCTCGATTTTTTTTTCGCATTTACAACCCAGCAAGCTCACTCATTCATTCGCAGCTTGCATAAAAGCAACACTAGCCAAAAACTTTATGGTCATGAGCGGCATGACAAGGATTTTATTTCCACTTCTGGTTCAGTTTATATACCCTTTAGATAAACATTTTGGTAATTTTCTGCAAAGAGGTTATAATAGAAGGGTTTTTATCTGAGGTAATATATACAAAAGCAACAATTAAGACAGTTATTCCTATAAAAAACAGTATCTATATACCATTCCATCCCTATGGATGGGTTCTATTAAATCTATTATTTATTAAATAGACAGTGTCTCTTTATATTTTTTAAATTATTCTTTAAAGCTAACAAACTATTAAGTATTCTACCGTCGCATCTTTTCCTAAACAGTCCAACTTTTTTAACAGCTTTCGGAAACTTTGACGCATATGTTCCGCGAAGGGAAAAAGAGAAAATGGAGAAAATATTATGAATATTATATAAAGGACATGTTGCAAGTGCGTTAATGAGTTTTTTGTTCCCATTTGGCGCTTTGGCGACCCAATGTAATTAGTCGCCCATAGAAAAGGCCACCACCCTCATTTTGTTGCCATTAATCACAAACTACCACCGACAGACAAGCGGTCTAAATGGTCAAAAGGGCACTCGGACAGTTAGACAGTTGACAAGAAACGTGGCCAAGTTTTAGCTTGACACAGATTAAGTTGGAAAGGATTAGCACAACAATACCATATATTTAATAAGCTAGAAAAACTATGTTTCTGTTACTATATTACTTTTATTTGTTTTTTTAAGAGTATTAAGTACTGAGTCCTTTAAGCTATTATACCGTATTATCTTTGAAGTTAAAATTCACTCACTTTAGGCTTAGGTCACAAATATGGTAATAGACATTCCACGTTACTCATACGCACTGTGTGCCTGCATAAAAAGGCTTAGGATTGCAATGTGAATCTATTCCTGGCATAAGCAAAAATTCATGTTCCTTTTGTACGAATATTAGGAGTATTTCCTTTTTACAGACGGCTGCTGATGTCCGAAATCAATTCAAACAGGGACTTAATCAAGCATTTTTCATCCACATTCCGGTTCAGTGCTCAGTGCTCTCCACTCAACATCCTCAAGCATATCACTGCGTTTCCCTGTGCCCTGTCCAAAAATACCATTTTCCACTCGTCCAATCCGGAAATTTTTCCCCATTTCAATGCCGTGTGCAGTTTATGTTGCAATCAAATTGTTTTTATCACATCCGCCCAACTAAACTGTAAACATTTGCAAGCAACACTTTTGCCAGTTCCGGTTTGCTGTTGGCTCCGAAAAACTATCCCCTAAATCGAAAAAATAAGAAATTGTAACGGAATGCATACTGACTACGGAGCTTGGATCAGGGCCGGTATTATAAAAAAAGGGGAAAATTAAATAAACAAGTTAAAAGTTTAAAACTTTTAAGAGCCAACTGCCAAGAACTAAGTAACTTAACAAATTGTATTACAAACCTAATCAATCAATTTTCAATTTAGATTATACTTTAAATTCTTTTTAATCCCTTTTAAATCCAACTCCGCACTTTAAAAATCCAATATTCAGTCCACAAATAAGAACTGAGAGAAATCCTGCGAAGCTGCAGTGGAAAATTAGAAAAAGTTCAAATGCAAATAGAAGCGTTTGTCGTTTCGTTTCCTTTTTTTGCGGCAATGGAGCTGGTCGAGGGGTATTTGAAAATTGTTTCGGTGGAGGCTAAGAAATTTGCAATCAAAGTTGAGAGATTTGGCAGCGCTTCTATTTTTTCGCAATGTGTTTTGTTTTTTTTTTGTTTCTGCTGCCGTTTTTTAGCCACATTTAAGTTGAGTTTAGAGGGGGTCTGTTTCGGAAAATTGAAAATCAAACTGACGGCGAAAATCAATTTATGTTTAGCTGAAGCGTCGAGAAACGGTTTCAGGGCACTGCTAATTGTTGCCCTGAAAAGTTCTTTACATTGAATGGAATTTTATGGTTAAAAGGAGAAGTAGGTCTATCGGTATTTTTGTCCAGTAATTTCCATTGCTGTAATGCTAATTCATAAAAATTTCAATCCATTTCCATTTTGTGGTAAGCTGCTTAAAGGCGCCTTTGATCCAAAGGGACTAGAAACTTTGAGCTTCAACCAAGAAACCCAAAACCGTGACCAAAACATCGCCAAACCAGTTGCCAATTTACCTTTTTTTTTTCTTCTAAGTAATGCTAACTTCTATTTTTTGGCTTATTATTTGCTATTAAAAATAATATTCGAAACCCCTATAAAAAAATCGTTTATCTATCAAGGTTTGTAAAATATAAATATATTTTAATCTCCAAAACATTTAGTTTTTATTTTAGCCACTTTTTGAAGTCAGCACCACTTGTATTGGAGGCAATTTTTGGTCGCACACGTGATGAGCATTAAAATCGTATTCAAATCCAAAAGCCAGCAAAGTGACAAACAGGAGGAGAATTTGTAAAGACTTGAGGACTTTAGGGGCAGTCATGCAGATAAACCGGACCCCAGCATAGGTCCGGATACCAACCATGAAGCAATGAGCCTGTGGAGCACGGACAATTTAACAAACCTATTTATTTATGAAAGCCAAAATGCATTTCAATTGTGGAACATTGAAATATGTGACTGAAATTCAATTGAAATCATCATAAAAGCCAATTGCTGAAGCAGTCACGTGTATTTTGGCCTAGACCTGAGTCAACAAGAATAAAATGAATCCAAAAAAATATTAAACCATCTACTACATTACTGTGTCATTAGAAATGATCATTTTTATTGAGGGCCATTTTTTAATTTAAAAGGGGGGGCCACATTTTCCTGTTTATAGTTGTTTGATGCCCTGAAAATTTCCTCATTTCCAAGTATACATTTAATTACTTTCTCTTAAGAAATAAACATTATTTCAAGAAAGTTTACGGAAAGCATTTATCCAGAAATTTTATTCAATGTGAGCTCCCCTTTTATTAAGGATATTTTATCAAGACGCCGCTGGCTAAGTAATTTTTCAATTAGTTACAGCCCGCCCAAAATTCAGCCGCGAATTTCAGCTTTGATTCGCAAAGTGTGTCAGCCACGCCCACAAGGACTACACGCCCTCGCTGCAAAATATGACTGCAACATGGGGAATATAAGAAAGAAGTGGTAGCAAACAAGCAGGCAGGTTAATAACCGACATGCCTCGAAAAATTAATGGCAAACCATTTAGCCAAGTTTTTTCTGGTGCCACGCGACCGCCCAAAGGGAAATCCCTTCCGTCAAAAGAAAACCTCAGGGTGCAAATTATGCAGCAGACAGGGTAAAATCCAAACAGTGAATGGGAATGAAAACTTTGACTTAATTTGCGGCCGAGAAACAGGTGGAAACATATACACAGGCAGTGGTGGCGGAGGAGACTGGCAATTTAATTAACGGAGCCAGTTAAACATTCAAACACTGACACTAAGCCTGTCTCCCTCCGACTGTCTCAGTAGTATGCCACTCATCCCACTCTCAAGGTCCTTGGCCCCAGGAACTCTTGTTCGCTGGCGAGGACCTTTCGCAACCCTTGTTCAACGGGCGGGGAACCAAATAAAAGTGCTCCGCTCAAGTGGTGCACGCAAAATAACTTAAAAGCCGCAAAGTGGCTGGCAAAAACTATTTAAGTTTATGCGATAACAACAATAAAAGGACAGGCCCCATTCCATTCGTTACCTCACTTCGCTTTTGAGATGGCAGGTTGGATATTTTCCCGCTCAAAAAGTTCCTACCTCAAGTTTCAATTTGGCAAAAATAATACTATTAATAATGTCAGTAAAGTCTCCTAGTCAAAGTTTGAGTCTTAAGCTTTTATTATTGATTGTCTGCTTTGAATTTATGAAACTTAACTGAATCCTTATTTTTTATTTTTAAGACCAGCTTTTAAAACTATGATTACCATAATCAACTTTTTACAATCGAAAGATACTAAAAGGGTATACTAAAACCGGTTTATAGATAATCTATAAAATGTTCTTTGAGTCTAAAATTATTTTAAAGAAATGGTTCCTTAGATGAGAATACGCATTCTTAAAAACAATAGTTCTTTCGATTAGTTTTATTTCCTGCCATTTTAGTTTCACTCCAAATGAGCCCAGCAACACTACGCGTGCCACCATGTTTTCCACCCTTTTTCTACGTGAATTTGTTGCATACTTCCAGGCGCGGACAAAATTCTCGTATGCGTGAGTTCGTGCGTGTGTTTAGGTCATGGAGTGCTTGAGCGCGCGCTGGTGTGAGTGCAGTTATGTAATTATGGTAATTAAAAACGCGCAGCAAACGCCGTTTGTCTTGTCATCGTATTTCATAGTTAAGCGCCTTTTGGCTTTTGCTATTTGCACAAAGCCATAGACAGAACTCATTTACATGAATAATATTACAGACATCCTGTCTCTCCTTATAAAGTTATGATTATTTTGTTATAAATTGTGAGTCCCCTTTCTTATGCTCCTGGCCGCCCAGCACGCTCTGCTATCAATTAACAATGCTAATGAGGCTATACTGTGCTGGGGAATTGTGCGAAAAAGCGTTCAATCCAGGAGAAGGTGTTCAAAGAGAAATATCCGCTTAAATCTGGTCATCCGGATTATGATGCTGAATCAAAACCATTTATATAGAAAAGAACAGATTTTACGAGAGGGCAAAGGAGGTGGATTAATTATTTCCTGTAATATATGTATTAACCATTAAGTATGAGTGCAGATAAAGTGATTAAACTTCCGCCAACCAATTTTATTTTACTTTAATAAAGCTAGATCAACCTGAAAAAATGGTCTTTAGTTGAAAAGCATTTTAAATGTGGAGCTTTAAACTGCATGTTAAATAAGCCCTGAAACTTTAAACATTAATATTAAAGCCATTCAACTTTACTCTATTTTTTCGTGCCATCACTATTCTCTGTTGTTTATGATAAAATATGAAATTCCCCTGCTAACAATATCTTGCATAATAAATTAACGAAAAATAACAAATAAGAAAGGCGCAAAAAATATCAAAAATATTGAGTAATTCCATTAGCTTTCCTGCTTCCTGCTTCACGGTTTTAAATTATATAAAAAAAACAACGAAAAAATGTACAAATTGTACAATATGAATAAATGAAAAGTACAATATGCATTAACAGAACCAAATATAATTTAAAAAAATCCCTTTGAATTAAAATATAATTCAAATGCTCTAGAGACCTTATTCAATAAGTTTATCATTTTTTCGCATATGCACTTTGTTCTTTTGTGCCATTTCCAATCAAATTTGTTTTCATTGTTATTTAAGCCAAACCTGTTACTCTATTTGGCATTCCCCCTCGCCTACGAATGACATGGCTTTTGGCCAGACGCATAAACCACAATTTGTGGCTAATGCTGGCGCCACAAACACCTCTGATATCGAAAAGCTTTCCCTTTTTTTTGGAGTAGTTTGCGCAAACGGTAGCCGAATAAGTAGTATTCACCTTTCACACGGTTCCATCGAAGCATGCGAATGAGCTCATTATTGACCGGCGCTTCTTGGTCAACAGAACCTAAGCCGAAAGCGAAAACAAGCCCGAAACGAAAGCACAAATCAAATATACAAAGTGCAGACGGAGAAGGGGGTTACTCGAACTATTCATGATGATACTCCAGATGCAATTAATCAGTCACGACTCAATCGAAGAGCTCGAGCGAAATCGGGCGACAAATACTTTGATTATGCCTTGAAAACTTGTAATTATTTGCGCTTCACTTGGTGTTTATTTGTTTTGTTACCGTTTCTGGGTCCACCATAATTTCACATTTAAAGCGATTAAATTTCGCTTTTTGGCCTTGTGTAAGCCCTCGTTATGTTGCTTATTTATTTGACTTTGTTTCTGCACATTTGCACCGGCAGCGGCAATCTGTAATTGATTTTCAACTCTTCGGGCAACATTGCGTATGATTAATATGTCAGCCATCAAGCCAAAGAACTCTTGACAACAAGTATTTGTCTTCCTCGGCGCTCAAAGAAATTTCTATTATTTGATTGTTAACTTGTTAAAGCAGCGTATAAACACTTAAAAACTATCCGGCAAATGTGCAAAACTCTTTACTAAGCTCAAGGTAGCGCAAATATTTGCTAATTAAGCATTTCTACGTGTTTAAATTTATTTCTGACATTTATGTGATTTTTTTCTATTTACCCGGCTTACCATTCACCAGCGGCTATAATAATAATTTTGACATCACTGGCGTTAAGAGCATAGAATTACCAGACGGCACAACGCATTGTAAGCAGCTGGAAATGAGTTTTTAGCTCATCGAAGACAGGTGATGGATCCACGCTCGTTTCTTGATAACATTGACCCTATCAGCGCTACGACCTAGTGATCAATTAATAGCACAAATAATGACTGATCCCTCCCAGACACTTTTTATTGATTAACCCATTCAAAATTGATGGTCTTTTTTATAGCTCTATCGAAGAAATAAGTGAAGGAAATCTTTTCCAATATAATATTTTATAGAATAGTAACTATTTATAGAATGCCATTCACGAAAAATCCCTTTAAAATAACACATGCATAATAAAAACAGTATTGTTCCAATTTTTCTAGTTAACTATAAACCAAGTTTCGCAGCTACCCAATGGGTTAACCCAACACTCTGGCCATGTTTGCCTACCGTTTGCAATTTGTTGACAAGCTCCGAAGCTGCGCTGCCGCTTTTTCCTCCTCCAGCGCGGGCCTGCTTTTTGTAATTTATTTTTTGTTTGAGCTTCAACTTCGTCGGGCGGTAAATGAAGTTAACTTGGCCTTGTCGCACGCCAGTCTGCTTCTGACATTCGCGCGTTGCGCTCGATCGCCGCTCTGATCGTCTGTGATATTACGTTTTTATTGACCAAAAAAGGGCAAAAGTGGCCAAAAAGCGAACCAAATCCGCTTAAATTTAAAAATATCGATCGAACTTGAGCCGGGACTTATCAATCGCAATGAAAACGGTAATTCAAAGCCAGGAACCCAGTCATGGCTTATGGCCAAAACGATCAAATTCTGTTTTGACTGAAACGAATTCTGGCTGGTCATAAAGACCAATTAATTGTCCGATTTTTGTAGATCAATTAGATATGCAAATCGCCGTGTTAAAACAAATCTAACAAAGATAAATCATGTACAATCGATACCGAAAATAGATGCGTTGAGATGTGTCTTAAAAATTAGTTTGTTTAAACTTTAAACTCCGCCGGGGGTTTGATAATTTTCTCATTTTTCATTTCTTAAATTAGCTGTCTGTTTTCCTTACTTATTACATAGTAAAAAATTCAAATTTTAGTTTGGCCAAGGCGCATTCCTTTCCCTTCTTATAACGCTCTGTTTAAGTTAAATATGATCATTAATTAAAATTTTATTTTTTTTTAGTCCCTGCATTCCACATTACTTTTTCTTTTGGCTTGTATACCCAGCATATCCTGGGCAGCACCTGCACTGCATTTCACAAGTCCCGAACCAGATGACCTGGAGGCCTATCCCACATCACCCAGCCAGGTTTTACCCATCCAGCCGGTGTTGATTTATCCCAAAACAAGGGAGAATCTCTACCAGGCTAGGACACTGGCTGGTCGAAATGATGATCAGGACATCATCTTCGTGAGGCTGCTGCAGGAAAAAACCAGTGCTTATCGTCCGAAGCAGCAGCGTCTGGTGTTAGAGGAAACGAAAACATCCCGGCGCAAGGATCTTAACATGAAGGACATCTTCTATGTGAAGGCCCTTACCAACGGGCGCTTCAGTCACGAGCGCCTGAAGGTCTACAGAGTCCCAGAATTCTACGCCATCAGTGTTTTCAGCAATGGGGAAAAGTAACTTAGGGTCCCGGAGGATTAATCACAAAAAACAGGAGTAATTTAAGTTATTTTTAAGATGCTATAAATAAATATCTCAGGAGAGCCAAAGTGCTGTTGGTGTTTACAATTTTTATGGATGCCGCACAGTAAACAAGTTTTATGATTTTTCACCGATCGATTGCCAAACGAGAGGGGACATCAGCCTTTCAAAAATATATCTTTTATTCACCAAAAATGCCAAACCTTTATCCAAATACATAGCCATTAAATTATTTATTTGATGAAGGATTTAAAGTTCAAAATGAGATTAAATTATATGTAAGGCTCTGGCCAAATGCACTTTACGTTCGCGGATTTACACGCATTTTCAATTACTCATAAGCAGGGCTCAGACCGCTGACTGATAGGTGTCGGCATCGACTTGGCCAAAAGCATCATCCACAAACTGGGCACCAACATTGACAGCGACATGAACTCGGTGTGGCGCTTTTTTCCCCCCCAGCTGCTGCTTTTTCTGCGCTGGGAGCCACGTCAAGTGGCAATTAATAACTGTCAGTCGATTGGTGGCTGTGGCTCCAGCTACGTCTTTGGCTCCGGCTCTGGCTCTGGCTCCATCTCCCAATCGCCCAATCCCCGCATCCGACAACAAAGAACTAATCCCTTTTGTCACTGGGCGTCACAGACCGCGGGCCAAAGCATTACGTCAAAATCAAAGAAAGCAACAAAAGCATAACAAAACATAAATGGAAATGGAAAGGCTTTCTACGGCACACCGAATTGTAAATACTCTAAGGAACATTGGCACATGAAAAATATATAATTAAGGAACAAAAAAAATGAAAAGTTAAACATGAATTTAATTTAAAGAAATAATGGTGAAAAAATTTTTTATTTTATACAATACACCAACTTCAAAAAAGTACATGCAGCATACCCTTACTTCTTGGAATAAATAAATCACATTCCATCGGGCAGAGCTCTTGAACCCGTGCAGACTTTCGCCCAAATATGCTGGCGGCACGTTCGCCTCTTTAAAATGCACGGCGAATATTTGCTCCAGTTAAGGGGATAATAGAAAACCCTACACAAAGCACCCAATTGAGTTGTCACAATTATGGTAATTTAATAATTAACTGCTAACATTTCAGCTTAGGTCGATAGGGTTATTAATTAACTGACCATCAGGCGGGGAGCAATATTCATAGACATCAGTTCTTGGAAGAGTAGCTTGGCCGCGTAGGGCAGTCGCACCTGCGAGATCTGAGTCTTGTTCTTGCAGCCCTTGCACTCGAACGTGTTGTTCCGTAGGTTCGCAATCGCAATCAAGCCACAAAAGTTGCATATATGCACCCG
Organism: Drosophila monieri; assembly: GCA_035047585.1. Taxonomy (NCBI): domain Eukaryota; kingdom Metazoa; phylum Arthropoda; class Insecta; order Diptera; family Drosophilidae; genus Drosophila; species Drosophila monieri. Next base: position 109,506 of record JAWNPJ010000008.1, on the reverse strand, counting down.
GTAGGGATCGGATACCTCGAACAAGCGCTCCCTGAGGAACTGGGCGGCACCGTGCGAAATCTGGCAATCGCGCTCCATTTCACCGAAACGTAGACCTCCGTCGCGAGCACGACCCTCCATAGGCTGGCGCACTAGAATCTGAACTGGACCACGGGCACGCGAGTGGATCTTGTCGTCCACCATGTGCTTAAGTCGCTGGTAGTAGGTGGGGCCCAAAAATACCTAAAACGAATGATTACTTGACACATTACTGACATTTTTCATTGCATAGAACCCAGACACGCACCTGAGCATTGATTTTGCGACCCGTGTGACCATTGTACATGACTTCGTTGCCTCGCAAGTGGTAGCCGTACTCCTGCAGGAAGGTGGAAATTTTCTGCACGTTGACAGCATCGTTGAAGGGCGTGGCATCGCCAATCTCGCCCTTATTGGAACCGAGCTTGCCCTGCAGACACTCGATCAAGTGACCAATTGTCATACGAGAGGGGATAGCATGGGGATTGATGATGATATCAGGGGCGAGTCCTTCACAGGTGAAAGGCATGTCCTCCTGTCGATATTGGATACCGCAAGTACCCTTCTGTCCGTGACGCGAGGCAAATTTGTCGCCAATTTGCGGGATACGCACAGAGCGTACACGGATCTTGCAAAACTTGTAGCCTTCACTGTTCAGGGTCAACATCACTTGATCCACAATACCTGTTTCGGAATTTCTCAAGAAAGTTGAGGCATCCCGCTTGGCGAACCGCTTTGTGTTGCTGTCCAACTCGTCGTCGTTTTCAGGAAGAGTGATTGTCTTGCCAATGACCACATCGTCACCTGAGACACGAATTCCCGGTGCAATAATTCCATCGTCGTCCAATTTGTCGTAGTGAGCGTTTCTCATGCCCTGACAGGTTCCGCGATGTGGCTTCTCGAAGTTCTCCTCCTGATCGCCTACCCGCTTGTTCTCTGAATCCTTATATGACCGATAGAACACGGATCGGAAGAAGCCACGCTCCACGGCGGATGCGTTCAGAATGACAGAATCTTCCTGGTTGTAGCCCGTGTAGCAAAGAATGGCCACGATCGAGTTGATGCCAGCGGGCAGCTCTCGGAAACGTAGGTACTCCATAGATCGTGTGGTCACCAGCGGTTTCATTGGATAATACAACACATGAGCCAGGGTGTCCATGCGCACATGGAAGTTGGTGATGTACACACCCATAGCTTGTTTACCTTTTAGGGATAGAATAAAAATTATTTACCGTTTAAGGTGTGAATATACGAAAAAGCCTACCCATAGCACTTTGATAGGTGTTACGCGGACTCTGGTTGTGATCGGGAAAGGGAATAATGGAGGCACACACGCCCAAGATCATAGCAGGATGGATTTCACAGTGGGTGTATGTGGTACAATAGGCATAGTCCTTGTCCTGCTTCAGATCGTAGGGAGACATGGCAATCATCACTGTCTCCTCTTCCAGAGTATCGATATATTCAACCACTCCGGATGCCACCAACACCTGCCAGCTGTAGTTGTTGTAGTCTCGTTCTTTCAACATCTCCACATGGGTTTTCTTCAGTAGCAGTGATCCGTTCTCCACGATTAGGAGAGGTCTGCAAATGCGACCGGCATCTGTATAGATACGGATCTCACGATCTCGAATATCCCGAATCATGGACACTTCGGAGACGATGATGTCCATCTGACGACGCAGTTTTCGTAGGGTAGCCATCAACTGTTCCGGGTCTCGATGAATGCCCACCCAGCATCCATTTACAAAAATCTTTGTAGCATCGGCGATAGCAGAAGGAGCAATCTCCTCCAGGTTTTCCATGGACCACTCCTCCAAGAACTCCAAAATGGGAGACGGTTGCGATCCAACGGATATGTATGCCATAAGGGCCAGATTCTTAACGAGACCCACAGCAGCGCCCTCAGGAGTCTCAGCCGGGCACAACATGCCCCACAAAGTATTATGCAGCTGCCGAGGTTTGGCCAGCTTACCATCCCGTCCAATGGGCGAGTTCACTCGCCTTAAATGGGACAAAGTAGACGCAAAGGTCAGGCGATTCAACACCTGAGACACACCAGCTCTCGCCTGATGGGCCTTTTTCTGGTCGCCCCAGTTGCCAGTGGCCAGAGAATACCGCAGTCCATCCGTAATGATGTTGGTCTTGATGGCCAGCTCCAGGTTGAAGTCCTTGCCCCGATCAATAAACTTCTGTGTGTACATGCGCACTTCCTTCATCAAGTTCTTAAATAGTCCTCGGAACAGGAACGCCAGAAGTGGACCAGCGAGATCCAGTCGCTTGTTTCCATAGTGATCACGGTCATCGAGCTCCCTTCTGCCCAAGGAGGCTAGTAGCAAGCGATGCACCATGTATCCCAAAAAGTACGCCTTCTTGGTCTCACAGAAATCGGAGACTCCCACGTGGGGCAACATTTCCTTCTGCAGAATTTCCTTTGCGTACTTGATACGCTTATCTTTTGTGACTCCCGGCCTGGCTCCTCTGGCTCCGATAAAGTTAAGGGCCACATTCTGCTCCTGCACCACGAAGGCTTCGTCAAGTGACGGCTTAACCATCTCCATCATCTCGGGATCGTCAAAATCATAGATAATGTGCTCCAAGATATCTCGATCTGCCACGAAGCCGAGGGCTCGGAAAACAATCATTATGGGTATCTCCTGTTTGATGTAAGGCAAAATAGCAATGATTCTCTGGCCGATTGCCGACTTCTTGATGTTCTGCGATCCCCTTGCCATCATGTTCACCCACAGAGTGGATGTCGGTCGCGAACTGTGCTCCAAACAAGAACGAATCTCTGTTTTGAAGGCGTATTTGCCGTCTTTCATGCTGAAAACATATACGGTATTGGTTGCCATTTTTTCTTGGGCAATGAGAACCTTCTCGGATCCGTTTATGATGAAGTAGCCGCCGGGATCCAGCGGGCATTCATTCAGCTCCGTAAGATCACGATCAGTTAGCTGTGAGAGCAAGCAGTAGGTCGACCTTAACATGATGGGAATCTTGCCAATGAACGTCTTTTGGTGCTGCGTTTCAATGGGGTCCTGGCCTTCTACATTCTTGGTTTTGGTGATATCGACGTACAGCGGCGCAGAGTAGGTGAGGTTCCGCAGACGAGCTTCATTGGGCATCATAGGACTGGGGGAACCGTCCTTCTCCCAATGCGTTGGTTTGGAAAGATAGATTTGCTCGAATTTTAGCGAAAAACGGGGCGGCGTCTCTACCTCGCCGGATGTGTGCTGAGCCTCCGCTTGCAGTTCAATGGCCGGAGAGTCCTCCACAATCCGCTGAACAGACATCTGGATGAACTCGTCGAAGCTGTCCAACTGCTGGCGCACCAAACCCTTTTCGTCGAAATAGGCGTTTATCACAATCCAGCAGGCCTCCTGCCATAGCTCGTGGGATATCTCTTCCGCATTCTCCTCCTCGTAGAGTTCTGTGAATGGATTTTTGATTAACTTTTGCAAATCGCAGTCTTGAGAAGAAACGCGTCGCCATGTTCATTTTCATTTTGTTCTTGCCAACGTGCATCAACATTTTCAAATAACTCTAGTTCACCTTCTTCGTTGTCGTACATCATTTTGACGGTTGTCAAAAGTGCTGGGGCACTCAATCCGTCGAAAAAGAGAAAATTTAATCACTTCTACGACGAATTAACTTTTAAAAACACAATATTTCACAACAAATCTGCAAACCACCGCGATTTGCGGCGTGCCTTGTTTTGGTAGTGTTGGAAAACGGCGCAATTAAAGGCAACAACTCTAGCTTAAAAATGAAAACATTTTTATATTCCATAATTTTTAAATTGAAATATTTTAAATAACGTGCTACAATTAATATTATTTGGCATTATTAAAAAATGCCTATTGGATATTATGCAAATTTATAATACGTTTTCTATCACTAATAAAAAAAGCATTTTAATCAGCACTGGTTCGCCGGTAAACAGCTGATTCTCTGTTTTCCTTTTTTGTTATTCAACTGGACATCGAAATGAGTTTTTTTCGGAAAGGACACCGGATTCTGATAGCTGGAATCATTCCAAACATTGCACCCGGGGGTGACGATATCGTTGGCAAGGATACCAAGACCTACAAGTCATTCTTGGACAGCAAAAAGCCCGAAGAAACTGGATTGGAACGACTGAAGCATATGTTTAGCATCGAGTAAGGGCTGAAATATGAATAAAATTTCCTATAATAATACATTTTTTAATGAAAACAGTGAATTTGGAAGCATATCATCGGAGCTGAACTCAATTTATCAGGCCGGGTTTTTGGGTTTTCTTGTTGGAGCCATATACGGCGGGGTTACACAATCCCGCGCGGGATATATGAACTTTATGGAAAATAACCAGGCTACGGCGTTTAAATCGCACTTCGACGCTAAGGTTGGCTGTTAGTTATTTGTTTTATGTTGCATACTAATTTGATTGCATATTTGTGTTTTCAGAAAAAACTGCAGGATCAGTTCACTGTAAACTTCGCCAAGGGCGGCTTCAAATGGGGATGGCGTGTGGGTCTCTTCACCACCTCCTACTTGTAAGAACATCGCGATATGTTCCAAATGGATTTTTAATTGTTTACTTTTTTAGTGGTATCATAACTTGTATTTCGGTGTATCGAGGAAAATCCTCCATTTACGAGTACTTGGCCGCTGGCTCCCTGACCGGATCTCTCTACAAAATAAACTTAGGCCTGCGAGGCATGGCTGCTGGCGGGATAATCGGGGGATTCTTGGGGGGAGTGGCTGGGGTTGCGTCTCTTCTGCTTATGAAAGCCTCTGGAACGTCAATGGAGGAGGTTCGTTACTGGCAATACAAGTGGCGGCTGGATCGCGACGATAATATCCAGCAGGCAGTCCGAAAACTAACAGAGGAAGATAATCCAGAGCTTTTCAAAGTGCACGACACAAAGGTTTCGGAAAATGTCTCACTGGAATCGGTCAAATAATTGTTAAATAACAAATAAGTTGAGTTTTTAATTTAAATAAATTGCATATATGTCCATTAAAAGTAACATAGACAAGAATACATTTAAGGAAGCCCACATTGGAGGCTGCTATGCGTAGTTTCAGTTTGTGCCTGGTACCTCTTAATGACACAAGATACAGGCATATACATAGATACACAGAAAGACAGAAGACATACGAATGAACACGGTACTTTTTTGAATACAATAAATTAAATGCTCTCATAGGAAACTGATGATATATAGAAGGTGTAGTGAAGAATTGACTCGATGGGAGCGCGGTTCAGACTTAGTCATCGGTGGTGGGACGCGTAAGGCGCTTGGCGCCGCGGTTTGGTGGCCCCTTGGGTTTGGCAAATGCCGGTCGGTGAAGGATCTTTTTGGGGTGCAGCTCGTCTTGCAGGAAGGCTTCAGTTAACTCGCTGCCACTGTCGATTTCCAGCTGAAACACAGAATACATTTATTTGTGGATACTTCAACCCCACAAAGTAAAAAGTAACTTACTTTTTTGACAACCTCCACTCCCATGGCGGCTAACTGATCCAAGAAAGGCGCCTTACAGCTGGAGTACATCATACGTTCCCTTACCGAACACGAGTATCCAGGCATTGAGTAAATGAACACATAGGACTCTAAATAATCTCCTTCATGTGTGTGCCGGAAGAGGAACAGATGATACCGAGCATGATCCTCTGGCACCTGCCTTGGTAGATCGTTGAGCTCCACCTTTCCAGCATGCGATACATGGATGCGCTCCTCTTCCAGATCAATGCGAAACTGCAGATAGTCGTAGCTGCCACGTACCAGATCCTGAATAGCTGCCAGCGTTGCTTCACTGAGCGGACAGTTGATGCCGCCGAGCGTCTGGTGACGTGTGTTCGTGCTGATTTCGGTGTTCACCTCAGTTTTGCGAAGTTCTTTTAGCTCCTCTTCCCGAGAAGTAAGCGGAGCAGGAGCCGCAAACTCTTGCTTGTGACGACGGTATCCCTCCAGGGTGGTCTCATCTGGAGTGGTGGCGTGCAGCTCTTCAGTGATGTAGGCCGATCCGAATTCAGTTTTAAGCGTAGCCTTCGTAGATGCGTACACCATCTTTTGACGAATGCTGGCCGTGTCCGGCGTCCAGCTTATCAGCAGCCAGCTGTATCCCAAGGGGATCTTGGTGTCCAGTCGGTAGAGTATGTAGCAGGGCACATTCTGCTCCACAAGCGGCGATATCAGCTTGTCGTAGTCCTTTTCCCAGTCTTTTTTAACGTCCGCTGTTGCACTGCAACTGAGCTGTTCTGTTTATAGAATCCACATCACCGGAAGCAGCGTTATCAAATTGTGTACATATTATATATTCGTGTGTATATGTAAAATTTGGAGGAAATCCACTTACCATTCTCTATGGAAACTTTTATCACTCGCAATTTTCCATTTTTCGCCTTGCCGAACACCTTGGCCAGCTGTTCGTTGGCTGTAAGTAAGTATAAAAATATAGGCTATATAATTAAGGACAAATATAGAATAAATTACCTCGGATTCCCGTTTGGTGAGACATTTGGTAAACTGCTAAAATTAATATTGCCGAAAGAAAATATTACTCACAACCGTGTGACCATATCGCGTAAACAAAGTAGACCATGAAATCACAGTGATTTTCGGTGAACGTGACCATAACAGTGTTGGAAAGCACCGTCTGGCCACTGGCCAGCGCACTTTTGCACCACTGGACCACCTCTGCGTTCTTTTCACTATTCGCTGGGGAAAATGTAAAGAAAAATCGAATTTTCTTGCATTTAACGCGAACCAACCGATTTGGAAAAGCATCTGCAGTACAATCGCCTAGTAAATAAAGTGAGTGCAAGCTAGAAACACGCCATTTGAGTGGTTAAACGAGCAATTGGGGCAGTGAGTGCAACGAAGCCACCGCCCCAAATGATTAAGAGAGTGGAAAAGTGAGGAAAATGGTGAAAAATAATTATGTTTTCTTGGCGTTCATTGCACAGCATCCACACCCATGTTGACCGAAGCCCCCATGGCCAGCGAGAACATCATGGACGAACTAGCCTCTTTGATTCGCACCGAGATCCCGGACGGACGCCAGAGCCTCAGGGACAGTTACACCAACTTGGAGCGCGTGGCCGACTACTGTGAGGACACTTACTACCGCGCCGACAACAAGAAGTCTGCACTGGAGGCCACCAAGAACTACACCACCCAGTCGCTGGCCAGCGTCGCCTATCAGATAAACACGCTTGCCTACAGCTACATGCAGCTGCTCGAGCTGCAGGCTCAGCAACTGGGAGAGATGGAGTCCCAGATGAACCACATCGCCCAGACGGTGCACATCCACAAAGAGAAAGTGGCAAGGAGGTAAGTACAATGTCTATTTTCTGATCAAAAAGACAATAAATCTCCACTCATTACCTCAAAAATAAAATCCTTTCATAATCCTCAGAGAAATTGGTGTTCTGACAGCCAACAAGGTGAGCTCGCGCCAGTTTAAAATTGTGGCACCCATCAACCCGGAAAAGCCCATAAAGTATGTTCGCAAGCCCATCGATTACTCGATTCTGGACGAGATTGGTCATGGCATCAATTCGTCCCAACATGCCCAGGGTAGGCAAAAGCATCGTGGCTCCAGCCACGGATCCGTGCAATCATTGGTGCCCTCTTCTGTGGGTCCGCCACCGACCACGAAACCACCAACGCCACCCCAGATGTCGCGGGCTGGAAACACTGGAACTCTTGGGAAATCGGTTAGCAATACGGGAACATTGGGGAAGAGTTCGCGGGAGTATCGTACTCCGCCAGTGGTTAATCCACCGCAGGTGCCCTCGCATTATGCACCAAACTATCCAATTGGGCATCCCAAGCGTATGTCCACAGCTTCGTCGGGCACAGTGGCGGGAACGGGAGGCGGGGCTGCAGGTAATGAGCGAGCAGCTGGCTATAGTGCCCTCCCCATGCCTCCGAGTCAGCAAATTGCTACCCATGTTAACTTGCCGTCAGTGGGAATGCTGCAATCGTTGCCTCCACCGCCGCCCACAACGTACGATGATCGCAGCAGCATGCCTCGTAAGTTACCTTTGTTGCAGCATGGTCCTGAACATATTAATTTTTCTATTGGGTATCCTTAGCAGCTCCTCCCTCGCCGCTGACAGTGTCGCAGCACGAGATGACCGAGCAAAGCCACATTGGTATGCACACTCTGGGTCGCAACATCAACAGGTAAGTCCAATTGAAGTAGAAGTTTGCCGTTCTGTACATGTAACTTATTTCATGTTTTTTGTGCAACCCAGGAATCCCAACCGGTAATTTGCATGTCATACTGTTAAATGTTCCATTCTAAGACAGAAAAATAACTCTTTCTCTTTTTAAAGAAATCATTTTAGCTTAAACTTTGCAAGACCCGGCTCTCAATCGCCGCCTTTGCCTCCTCCGCCACCGCCAGAGGACGAGCATCAGGACTTTGGTCGGCCACGTACCTCGACAGGACCGCAGCTGGCGCCCATCGTACCCGAGGACCAGAACCTCCCCGGCTGGGTGCCCAAGAACTTTATCGAAAAGGGTGAGTGCTTCTAGCTCGTGTGTATTGTTTTGTGATTGGCGGCTAATTAATTAACCATAAAAAACAATCTATTTCAGTGGTGGCCATCTATGACTACTATGCCGACAAGGACGACGAACTGAGCTTCCAGGAGAGCTCGGTGCTGTATGTGCTCAAAAAGAACGATGACGGCTGGTGGGAGGGCGTTATGGATGGAGTGACTGGCCTGTTTCCGGGAAATTACGTGGAGCCCTGTGTCTAAGCCTCGCAGCGGTATTCTAAACATGCCAACCATTACAATAATCTGCATTATCCAGTCTGTTTCGCTCCTCTGCTGTTCTTCCGAGCTCCCGAAATGAGTTCTATGGACAGCCGAGGACCGCAACAGGCTCGGCCGACAATGACGATAAAATTTTGAGCATATTGATAAGGACAATTATACAATTAAACATATACACACAAGCACAGCAGGCCAGAGAAAAAAGAAAACAAAGATAATTCCATTAGCATCAGCCAACTGCATTTAGTCTAATATAAAAGAGCACACACCAGGATCCATGAGCTCGAGGAATGTCGAGCTAGCTGCCTATCTTAACCTATTTACAACACGCTAGTAATTAATAACTAATGGAAATTTCTAAAATTGTTCCACAAAAGTAGACAAATTCAGCCCAATTACTTTAAATATTTGTCCACAGTTTTATCAAGAGTTTTCTGTTGCCTTCCGCTTTATCCCCAAAAACCTAACCATATACTCGTACCTATCCCCCCGGCAATACACTGTAGGTTATATGAATTTCAGTTAGCATTTAATACTTAAGCATTGGCTAGTTGGAGACCTTTTGTTTACACTTTTACAAACCGCAACGATTACTTTATTTAGCTGCGAACGTTTAGTTTAAATGGAATTGCCAGCAAAAGGAATCAAATCAAATTTACACAATACAAGTATACAAAACACATACCCGCTCTATATGGCATCAAAATAATAGCTAATAAAAATTTCAATTACCAAACCGCAAGTCCTTGTTCTTTGACCGTGTAATTTGCGTTGACCTTCTCGTGAGCCGGGTCGGGTCGGGCCGGGCCGGGCCGGATGCCATAAAAATCCGTAATTGGAGCAAGGTTTCTAAAATCTTAAATGCAAATTTCAGGCCACACACGATTGAGTGATGGATTGATGGCTTGAAATATTTGAAAATACCAACACTCTTTCAGTCAATCAATCAATCAACCCATCATAATCGACACTTTGCTCAATAAACAATTGCCAATTTCAATGTCTTGCCCTGCTTTTATCGGCAAAAAAACTTTAGTTTAGCGTTCCTCACCTAAAATTAATGCCTTCGTGGTGATATATGGAGGCTTTTCATTTCATTTAGCGAGTCCTGGAAATTATTATCAGACCTCCATGAGTTGACGTGGCGGAAATGCCAAAAAACTGGAGTGCTGCATGATTTGCATAAAATGTGCTAAATTGTTGCCCACTTTCGAGGCAACTATAGCTCTCCTTTAGCTAAAGAAATACCTTTATTTGTCGACAATTATTAAAGTGGACCTCAACAGCCTGGATATGAGAATCTTAGCCAACTATTTAACCCACAACTGGCCAACGTCGGACATAAAACTAACCTGAAAAATATGCAAAATGGCGCATTAGCATTTCAACAATTCCGTGTCGTACCACCCAGCCGATACATCACCCCTTATTTTCATCCATGTCCTGGCCACAGGCCACCTCCATTGCCACCCCCAGGTACATGCCTATAATTTCGTTATTTCGTATTTTCTGACCAGGCCGAAACAGTCATTTCAGTTGAGTTTGGTACGTCGACGCGAATGGTTCTCTTAACCCGGTTAAGTTTCTTTTGCATTGTCCCGGGTGTTCGTTCAGCCACTTCGAGCCTCTTCCTCTATCGGTTTTTTACGGATTTTTTAAATTTTTTGGCCAGTGGCGTGTCCGGAAAGTTTTTGAAGCAAAACAAAACTATTTGTAAGTGAGCATATCGGGACTCTGCAGTGGTATTCAAAAAAGTTTGTTGCTATCAAATGTTTGTTTTACATAATCAAATGAAGTCAAGATTGAACGGATTTTGGCCTAAGGACTGGGAGGATTGGATATTGGGGTTGATTCTCTGCAGGCACCGCATTTAATTGACCCAGTTGGGGAGCCTGGCTTATCGCCGAACCGGATTTACTGGCTGCCCAAGTGTAAAATATTACATTATTTCATGTCAAGATTGGGGGCACTGGCCACTTTGTTTGCGGTGAATAAAAAACTTTTCGCGGCGCGAAAAATGCGGACAAGTTGGCCCACTTAGAGTCCAAGTTTCAAGAGTTCTACGACACGCACAACATTTCCTGCATAGCATTGTTTACATAAAAAATAAACCCTCTTGAAGGTTAAAAATTTTGCACCTTCAATAAATTCCTTCTCAAAATGACGTCACTTCATCAAACTAAGCTGCAACTTGTGGCAATCTGGGGGCTGGCCAGCTCTGCTTGATGAGCCACTAAAAATAAACCACAAAACGCACTGGGAAATGCCTCGCTAGGTAATTAAGTCGTCTCCAGGTCAACCTGGCCATCAATCAACCAACACTGCGTATACGCAATACCTACCGTATGTAATTACGATGATTTTCAGAAGGTATACTAGGAATCACTGGAATCGGAATTAACCGGCCACTGGAGTTTAATAAAATAATTAAATGTTAATACTGATTTTAAATCATTAAACGTAAACTAAAAATATTAATTAGTAAATATTAGGGCACATAAAAGAAATCATTTTATTTGAAATGTAAAAGTCTGACGTCTGATTAAAATTAAATTATTTTAATATTATTGTTTTATTTATTCTCATATGAAACCATTCCATTATTATAGCGCCGTTGCCGTTCCAAGTAACCCCTCTCGATTTGTCAATGTTTAGAAACCTTTGTTTTAGTGAGATTCCTATCGGTCGGTTTTTATTTGCTTTGGTGTCCTCCCAGAGTCCCCTGACTGGTTCAATGGTCATTACCACAAGCAAGTTAAAAGGAAAACTTTTTTCATCATTTGTCTAGCTGTCCTGGCTCGAAAAGCAAACTCATTACCGATAAAAAGATTGTCACACGTGTTATTACTTAGCTAGCTTTGTATTTATACCCTGGGTTTCCCCAAAACCAAAAATCGTTTTACCAAAAACCTTTCAAAGTTCCAACTCATTGGAAGTACTCAGCTTACGCCCTCCCCAAATGTCCTAATTCTCACTCCCAATATCCGCTAATGAGCTCCGAAACTTTAACGCTGTGTTGGCCAAACAAAGTAACACCTCCCAACGCCCCAAATACCCAAAACGGGGTTCACTAACCGTCCCATACTGAAAACAAATCAAAACGATGCACACCAAAGCATTAAAAACATTAACAGGCGACGTGCTACAATAACCGAAACAAAGTTTCCCAGTGATCCACCTACAACCCTGCTCCAAGGCCCACCCATTCAGTCACATCAGCCCATGTGGGTTATATAGAATAGTACTCCTATCCATTGGCTTTCGTGCCGTGTCTACAGGCAATTTACACAAATTCAATAAACGGCAAAAGTCCGCCATAGAATATGAACAAGCACTGGCAAAAGTGTTGAGGTCTCTCTCGGGTGGTGGTAGCTTTCCTATCGAGCTGGCATTGTGTGGTCCGGTTCGGTCAACTAGCCCTCATTAAAGTGCCTGAATCGATTTTATGAATTATCAAAATAGGTGTGAAATTCTTTAACAGTGGCGGTACCAATATAATAATAAAAAAACTAAACGTTATTTTGTATTGTTAAAAATAAAATTACATAAAAATCGAAAAACTATACATTTTTACAAAAACTATAAAGTTTTTAGATTTTTGGTCACTTTTCCTGGGCTACAACAACACGGCCCCCAGCGAAGGCCATATCTTGGCCAATTTCCACCCGATTCTTGATCGGAGTACCTTAATGGATTTGTTGATCGGTTCTCCATTGATTTGCATTAAAATCTAGGAGCAACATTTTTTTTGCTTTTTTGTCACTTTTCCTGGGCTATGCCCTTCAAAATGTTGAAAAATGCAAGGAAGGACAATATGGCCCCCAGCGAAGGCCATATCTTGGCCAATTTTCACCCGATTCTTGATCGGAGTACCTTAATGGATTTGTAGTTGCATCGGAATTGTATCGATTCTCTATTAATTTACATCAAAATCTACAAACGATATATTTTTGTTATATTTTTTGTCTTTACAATGAAGACAAATTTTAGATAGATTTTAATTTTTGATATCCCTTTTATCCGAAGTAATTTCCAGGGCTAACATAAAGTAATCACGGAATATTTTTCCCTGCAGTAAAAACCATTAAACCAATTTTGTTGACATTCTGGCCTATAATTTGTGTAAATATTTAATGTGTATGTGGCGTGGATGCTTACTGTTTTTTGGGGGCAGTGCTGTTTCATGACATATTCATGACACCTGAATAGGAAACGTGGAATTAAAATAAATAATGCATCTCCCCGGCACCCTGAAGTGCAGCCCCCAATGGTCACACGTTTTATAATTGAGCAGCTTTTAGGCAAATGAAATTATTATGGGGAGCATGGGGTTGGGCAAGCGACACTTGGTTTCCGACGATGAATGGACTGATATTGGGTGACAGTGACAGACAGATCAGGGGTCACCACGTGTCTGGCGCGAGGACATGGCTTTTGAATTATGGTAGTGCGATAATGAAAATGGGGTGCTAATTATATTTTAAGTGTTATTTCCCATTTTACCCTTATTGTTGGAGTTTATCTGTGTAGAGAAGATTTAATAACTAAAAAGGTCTTGTTGGGCTTGTAATTTATTGAATTTTTCCAAATGTGTCTTGAATTGAATAATAGAGTAATTATTAAATTACTTGCCCAAAGACCAGGGAAATCTCAAACTTGTAATTTGTTCAACGAAATTATATCCTTAAAATTAAATTGCCAAAAAGCATTGTGTAACCTTCCATATATTATTAAAAAAAAAACTTTTAAAAACTCTTCCAAGGTTCACTTTTTTTTGGCTCGAAGTTCATGTACAGTACCCACTCGATGCCCATTGAAAGGCTAGAGCTCCATTGATTTGCATGCAAAGCTACGCAGACTTTTTTGGGTGTTCAAGTTCACGGCTTGATTTATGGCTCACGCCAACTTCTTAACCTGGGAGGTTCACAGGTAAACAAGGATAAGCCCATTGAAATCCCCCGCAACTAATTCAGAAACATTTCGAGACCTTGTCGCGCAAATATACAAAATCATTAGGAGTACATTGGGTGTTTCCCGCGCTGATGGCGTTTTTACGATTGTTGACAACAAATTGACACAATTTGTAATGGTCTTGTCCAGGTCAGGTCATCAACCAGATGGCACGTGGCCTGCAAATGATAGCCAAGCTTATTACTTTTTTATATTAAAGGATAAAGCATCAAACGTATGGCGGCCAGTGCAGGAGCAAGCAGCTGGTCGGGTAGCAGTGGAGGCAGTAACTCTTCCCAAGGACGATCTATGGCCACAGCACAGCCAGCGCAGGAGGAACGCCTTGTGGTCAGTACTTAAAAAGCAAATTATAATTAAAATTCAATTTATTGTAATAAACATTATGCACATCTTTATTTTTAAGGGACATATGTATCCTTTAAATTATAAATTCTTATTTATACGGATTTTTGGAAGAAAGGGAAGCATAGATGGATGAGGACCTGATCTTTTCGGTATATCTTTTTTGGTGCTTATCTCAAACTGATCATTGATAGATTCCAAATTCCCAGCTAAATAATATAGACCAATATTAATGTTACTTGTGAACAAACAATAATTGAAATTGTTTTTTAAGAACTTACGTATCGGCTCACTACATAATGTATTCCCGTTAACGGAAAGATAAGTTAGCTTGGGGAGCTCATCAACTATGTTAACAAATCGCACAAACATCTGGCCACGATAACCTAATTCCATATATTGTTTGGCCATCTCGAGAGTCGGATATCCATCAAACGCGTTTATTTTAGGACTCGGTGTCTTTGAAAGATATAAAACATACTTTTTAAATATCATCAAACTTTTAATGGTCTTTTCTCGTTTTTACTGACCGTGGCAATTTTACTTTTATTCCAAGCAAATGTAACCCTCCAGAACAAGGACTTTTCCCCAGCATCTGGGGCCGTAAAAATTCCTATATACGAAAGGTTGTTTTGGACTAGATCCACGCCGTAAGTGAAGTATTCGGGACATTGGGATGGGATTTCCGGAAAAATTAATGCCGTAGTGGCGCACACGAAAAGGCAATGGTATATTAGCGATTTTACTGACATTTTAATGAGGAGAAATAGAACCGACTTCGGTAAATGCTGAAGTGAACTGGACTTCAAGACACAATAAGTCCAATGCTATACTTTCTATATAAATATGTACATATATGTACATATGAATGCGATAATAAAAACCATTAATTCTTCTCGGAAAATGAAATTCTCTGAGATTCGCTTATCAGTAAAGCGGAGGCAAGCTTTAAAATGTTTTAATTTTTTTATATTCTTTATAATATACTCTTTCCAAATAAAATATTTAAAAAAAAATATACTTAAATACTGATATTTTTTAAAAATATGGCTAATCACCCAGGTGGCTGTCCGTGTCCGTCCCAGTTTGGAGGCCACGGAGCGTTGCATTGAAGTCATCTCTGGCGGATCCCTGCTATACGATGATGGAGGAAAGAGTCGCCCACGTCAGTATTCATACGATCATGTTTTCCGTGAAAACGATACACAGGAGCAGGTGTACAAAACTACCACGGGCCCATTGGTAAGAGACGTTTTAAATGGACTTAATGCTGCTGTTTTTGCCTATGGAGCCACTGGTTCCGGCAAGACGCATACGATGCTGGGTCCTGTGCCGCGCAAGAAGCCTCAAACCGCCGACCGAGCTCCACCCACTGCCACATGCGATTCCACGGATGTGAGTAGCCAGGACATCGGACTGATGGTGCGTGCTATTGAAGACATTTTTAGTCATATTGAGTCGGCGGATGTCGATTCCTGTCGAGTATCTATTTCCTACCTAGAAATCTATAACGAGCTTATAAGGGATCTTTTGAATCCGGGCGGGCCTTTGGAATTGAGGGAAGACCACCGAGGGCAGCGAATAACTGTAGCGGGTCTCTCGGAGATTACCACGTCGAGTAGAAAAGAGGTTGTGGGCTTACTACTTAAAGGTAATAAAGCACGTACAATGGAGCCCACAGCCGCAAATCAAACCTCATCAAGAAGTCACGCCCTACTTAGTATAACGGTGCAAACTAGGACTCCCTTAGGCACAAAGCAAGGCCGACTGTTTCTTACGGATTTGGCAGGATCCGAGCGGGCTAAGAAGACAAAAAATCGGGGAAAGAGATTACAGGAAGGCGCCCACATCAACCGAAGTTTGTTGGCATTAGGCAACTGCATCAATGCACTTTCCGGCGGAGCACGTTACGTAAACTACAGGGATTCGAAGTTAACTAGACTCCTTAAGGAGGCTTTGAGCGGTCGCTGCAAAACTGTAATGATAGCCCACGTGGCTCCTGAAAGTAAACATCGGGATGAGACAAAGAACACTCTGGTTTATGCAGATCGTGCTAATAGCATTACTACTAAGCTACAGAATTCCGTTTATATCGATGAGTTTAAGGACTTCCCCACCAAGCACTATCAAAGTTTGGTATCTGAGCTTCGCGATGAAGTTTCCCGCTTGCGGACTAAGATGCTAACCGATCGTCCCCGAAGTGGGGCAGCTGCAGCGGCCCAGGCGACAGCTACAGCATCCTCGGGTTCCGGCACGGGAGCAACCGAAGGACCGTCTGGTGTCCAAGAGCATGACGATCAGCGAAAGACGGAGCTACGCTACTTGCGCGAACAGATCGTGCTTACCTTCAAGCAACAAATGAAGCTACGTAGAAAGCTCTTGGAGGCAGAGAGTCATCTTCTTGGTTTGGAGCTGGATGCTGAGAGGCAGCATATGATCATCTCCCATTGGCAGGGGCGCATAGGAAAGCTCTACGATGCCTTGGGTGATGATGGTGAATATAGAAATGTCTTACCATTTCCAACTGATTGAATTTTTATCTTCTTACTCAGATCTTGAATCAGAAGGCTCGGTAGCGCTGAAGAATGCCTGGGGTGAACTGGCAGCTATCGAAAAGGAGACACGCCGCTACAAGGAAATCCGTGAACGCACTGAGCACGAGCTGGAGCAATGCCGTCAGAAGGGAGTTAAGTTGGAGGATGTAAGTTCTGGAACTAACAGAATCACACATAAATAACTAAATGTAGATGGTTTAAACGTTTCATTCTATAATATTGTATTGATTTTAATAATCTTTTAAAAAACCTAAAATTATTTTCAGGAATTACCGGAACGTATCAGCAGCGATGAAGAACGCGAGCTGCTGGCGCTGCTCTGTCGTGTCCACGAATTGGAAGCAGACAAGGTGTCTTTGCAGGCGGAAAGACTTGCCCGCCAGGCGGAGCTACGTCGGCGCGATTTACAGTTGCTACGGGCGGAGCGCCAACGACGACTTTGCGAGGATATCATTAGCTCCCAGCGACGCCTCATTGAGGAAGGGAACGTCGACCTTCCGGATGAGCTTCGCGAGCTTTATGGGCTTTATCAACAGGAAATCCATGCGGGTGTGGTGACACCCAGCACCAGCAGCTACGAAAAAAAGCTGCCTCCCATCTACATGGCCGGGTAAGCATGGTCCGTATTCTAAGTGAAAATATTGTCTCTCTCAAAGAAAATGTAGACTATCTTTTTGACACAATTTAATGTTGCCTGCTGTTTATTCTATATATATTATATGGTAACCATTAGGTCTGACTCGCCGGGGTCCAGTTCCAGTTCGGAATGGTCGCCAGCTTCGCCTCTTCCTCCCATAGAGAACCAGGTGGATGCCGTGGACAGAGTCATGGGTCCTCCAGTCAATCCGCGTCTGCCTCGTCTCACAACCACAGCCGCCGGAGGATCCCGGCGGCCATCCCTACGTGTGTCACGGAACACCAATCCTCATCTACATCCGTAGGATAATTCGGCGGTCACTAGACGAGGTGCTCAGGAATAGTTGTAACAAACGGTTAGGATAATGGGAATTACGATTCGCTGGTCTGCTCAAAATACTTTTTGTATTATAATTTACCACCTAATCACATTAAAATATATGTATGTTTATCCTTAAATATTTCAATAAATAAGAAAGCTTTAGCTTTGTGAGGGGATTACCATTTTTGTTTTTGAATAAAAAAACTTAACACATAAGCATTGCTCTGAGAACGATTGTATGTGTACAATTATTTTTGCTTTTTTCGTATATAGAAGGCATTGAAAAAGTAGGTAGTCAGTCGTTTGCTTTCTCCTATTCAAAGACAGTCATAGATTACACACAAACGTATCTAAAAATTTTATTTCGACAAGCGTCTTATAAAAAAAAAATCGAAACGAAAAAGATTTTGATCAATATCTGGATATCTGCAGTGCTCCACTAAAAGTCTACAAAGCGCACGTGAACAAACTAAGACGTCAAGAAATTTATACGAAGGCAGCAATAATTATTCAAAATGATATCAAATCGTATCTCATCGGAAAAATGCATCAACAAAGGCATCATAGTTGATCGCGAATGTCAATGTTCCAAGAGAACTTCAAGACAAACATCCGTATGTAACACATTCACAAACCACGGCAAATTCATGACGTCTGGTTGCTCCATAAATAACTTTGTCAATTATGGAATCGTCATAACCAAAAGATGTGGTTTGACAGGCGGATGCGACGACATTGCAGTTGATAAAATCAGAAATTATGGGACATTGATAATCCACGACTGCAGATGTTCTTGGGACTCAAGTCAGCGAATTCGCACCAACCATTTCCGAAACTATGGAACAATCATTCGATGCCATGCTGAATGCCACCGTGAAAGCTCGGTGGTGATCACCGAGATCGTGGAAATTCCACCAGCTATTATGCCGCCAGAAAACTCTTCGCCACAACCAACAAACATTTTGCCGGAAGAAGCTTCTCAAGAGCCAAAACAATCAAGAAAGGAAAATTTGGAGGAATCGGATTAAATTCGAAACCCCAAACTTTCAACAACATAAAAAAAAATTTCTGAGGAACAATCTTTAAGGCAAACTATCTACCGGATTTCTTACAAGAACATTCTTAAAAAAACCATTAGAAATTTCAAAAACTTTGGAAATATGAATTCGTACTTTAATATGTATTTTAATATGTATCACTACTGTATCTCGGCCACTCTAAAAGGATGGAACTCGAATACTTTTCATTGTACGCGTTAAAATTCAATGTAACGACGGCATCAAATATGTCTACTACTATATACCACTACTACTACTACTACTACTACTACTACTACTACTACTACTACTATATACCACTACTACTACTACTAATATTAATAAATGTTCATTATATCAGAAATTAGTGGGTTTTTATTGGATTGGTATAAGTTTCTCAACTTTGCATGACTGTGTGAAAGAGTGGCACATATGTCATGCTATTTTAAATCCATACAAATAGTTTAAAATATATTAAGCAAAAATGTAAGTTAAAAATTAAGGATACGTTCGCTGGGATGTGTCTTTGTGTCTTCCAGTGGGGTGGGGGAAGGAGTTCAAATAAAGCGGCAGTTTTATATGGGTGACAAATACCATTTGCAGATACTCATATTCTGACTCGATAACACTATGGGGGTCGTCATTTGAAAAGTGTTGCCACCGCCCGCAAAGAAATTCGAAATATATCGAAATCGATTTTGATGGTTAATCTGGAATGGAACACTGAAAGTCTAAAAATCGCACGTGCACCATCTAAGACGACAAGAAAATATTTCTAAGAAACAGAGGAACTTTAAAAAAATGTTTTCTAATCGATACGAACTCGAAAACATATACGAACTATGGCATGATAACTGATCGCTTCTGTGTCTGTGGATCCACGATAACTTCAAGGGATAAAATGGAGCTTAATACATTCATAAACCACGGAGCTTTTATGACTTTTGGATGCTATATAAAAGACTTTGCCAATTATGGATCCTTCACATTACAAAGATGTGGTTTGATAGAAGCGTGCGAAACTATTACAATTAATAATTTCACAAATTACGGCATGTTGGTAATTCACGACTGCAGCTGTGTGCCGGATTCTAGTCAGAAGATTAGAGCAAACAATTTCATTAACTATGGAATAATTATTCGATGCCACGCTAAATGCCACAATAGAAGCTCGGCGGCTCTTCTGATTAAATTGGAGCCTTCAGCTAAATAAATACACGTTTTTAAGGCGAAGCAGCTCTACAAGAAGAAAATTCTTATGTTAATTTTATGTTTGCGACTTTAAATAGTAGATTTTGAAATACATTTCAATGTTTGCGTTAAAAGGAAATTCAATATAACGATGGCAACAAATGTGTCTACTTTATAATATTAATAAAAAGAAAATAGTGGTTTTTCGTTGGATTTAAATTAGCTTAAGTGGATTTAATATTAAAGAAAAACAGTGACAAATATGTATTTAATAATATCATATATAATGGAAACAAATATATTATGCAAACATTTAAGTTAATAATATAAAATACCTAAAAATGTAAAGTGGAATATAAAAGTCTAAAGAAATAAAAGACTTGTGGCTTAGATAGACGTCTCATTCCATTTATGAAAATTTGTGGTCAGGAGAACACTAAAAACATTTTAATTTTAACATATTTGTCGTCCTTAAGGTCTTAGTAATTAATCATCGAAAACAGAATATACATTTATATTTAATTCACAAATATTCAAGTAAATAGTCAAACTACGATACCAATAATAAAGACAACTACTATTAAATAAAAAACTAGTACACTTCTCAAACTATTTCAACATTACAGTTAGTCTGATTCAGTAGCAATTAAAACATTTGAGTGTATTCGCACTGGACCATATAGATTACGTGCAACAGGATAACCGAGCACCCCTCAAACACCAAAGCCCGGTTGAGACGGTAAGTACCTAAGATGTGAACGTAAGTATGCTGTTCGGCAATTTGCAGGGAAAACCACTCCATCTGGAAGACGAGAAGATAAAATTAAGTTGAAAATTCACATTTTTATTAACCAACTGTTTGTTCAACTCGAGCATTGGGATGGTAGAATTCTCTCATCATGTTCTTTGTGTCTTCCAGGAGACTATCCGTGGTGTGGGTGAGGGAGTTCATCATAATAGAATAAAGAAGCGGTTGTATACAGGTGACAAATACCATTTTCAGATACTCCAGTTCGGACTCGATGGCACTGTGGCCCAAATAGACGCGGACCAGCATGTATCCGACTCGTATGCCGCTCCAGACATTTCGCATCAAGTAGCACAAGAAAACGAACCTTTAATCAATTAATTTTAAAGTATATAAAAATATTGTTACCAAATACAAACCTAAAGACGACACAAACATCTTCTGTCATGTCAATAAGGGACTGGAACATGTTCAGATGCTTTAGGAAAGGAGTTAGCCGATCTTCAAAAGGTCTCTCATCCAACAGCAACATCTTTAGCCCAGACTGCAAGCACCACCAATTGCGACAGAGCTCGTGCAAGATGCCAAAAGCTAAAGAGTTCATGGCAAAGATCATGCACTCTGACAAAAAACAGTTACAGGGATTATGGGATCCCCTCAAGAATCTTTTCACATTCAAAAAGCCATGAATGGCAAGCCGAAGGATCAACAAAGCGACGAGGGCTATTGTGAGGACATCAAGGAATCTCTTTTTCTCCCGTGAAGGAGTGTAGCCACGTTTCTGGCTTTCTTCATCAATATCCTTTAACTTAACTAGCATATTTCTTATGCGATCTTGGCGGTAATGGGCACAAAACATGCAACTAATCAGCGATATGAAGACCAGCCCGAAGTATGTGATGGCAGCAAGTTTAACCAAAGGAGACTGAGTAAAGGACTGCTCATTAACCCGCCAAAACTCCAAGAGAAACTTCACAGTGAGGCTTATAACTAGAAAATTGTGAACGATCCGATAGCCGATAAGAAATCGCGATTTTCGAAATCCTCCAGGCGTAACATAAAAGACGGTTATGCCATTCAAAGTGCAAAACCAGAGAAATCCCACTTGAATATAACGTCTCGACAATGTCATGATCCTTGTTCGTCAGTTCTATGTTATTAACTAACTGTTTGATTGTAAGCAAGAGCGTTACGGACCGTTTTTTACAACCGCAGGTCCTGTTAATTGGAGCACTTGCTCACTAGCACTTGGGAATTCTTCGAACATGAGAATAAACTTAACTTATTAACGTTCGAAACGCTGTAATTATGTGGTTTTCAAGTTGGACCGTTTTTGCAAATTAAAATTTGTAAAGGCATAAATAAGATGAATATTATAAATATATATTCTTTAAAAAAAAGCAGGATGTTAAGATCTAAATAATTTTATCGATACGAAATATTTATAAATAGTTACAAATCAATTTGGAAGCATCTCTGTTGTTACGATTATCGCTTTCTGGCAACACCTTTTTACGCTTTTCCATCCAGCACAAGCTCAGTGACAGAACAATTTTAGCTTTTCTTCAAAAAAAATGAAATTGGTGAACTGCGCAATTTTGGAACTATAGTGAGTTGCAAATCTACTTGCATACCAAAAGTAAATCCAGAAAAAGTTCAAATAAGACTAGACTATACCAAGTCTTTTGAGATGCCTAAACGGAATGTAGAATCAGATCTGGAAGACTTTGTTATTAAGATAAAGTCCGCCATGATGCGTTTAAATCCTTATTTGGAATCTGAAGCAATTAATACAACATCATATACTCTGACGTTTATGAGCGATCCACCAATAACACTATCAGAGGGAACCTACTCGTCTGGTGTAAATTCTGAAAGTCATTCGAACAGCCATTCAAGCAATGGTGCAAACAGAACTCTCCCAGGATTGGAGGTGGGTAATGTCAGTTAACAATATTCTCGTATATTCATTGGACCTTCACAGAAGACCTGATAGAAAATGATTCCGATTGATTTTTACAGAATTCGCCTTCTGAAATATCTAACCAAAGCAATGAACAATTATCGGAAAGTTTTGGGAACCAGTCCGATGAGATCAGTCAAGATAAACAAGATAATGGTTTACCCAAAATCAAAGGTTTAGATGTAAGTCTCATAAATCTTTTCACAAAGGAATAATACAGGCTGTAATAAAAACGCTAAATTTGTTATTCTTAAAATTTTATTTTTTAGATTTAGATTTATTTTGGGGAAAACTTGAAAGCTGGTTTAAAATTTATTTTTACAGGAGTCGCCTCTGTCGGAATCAACTAATCAAAATCAGCCACAGTTGGCGGTTGCGCAAAATATAAAAAATGGTGTACTGAATGTTCCACGATTGGAGGTAACCGTTTCTTAAATATAAATGTTACATTTTGGGCAACCATTATTGCAAGAAAAAAAATAAGTTGAATTAGAATTCACTTTCGGATGCGTTCAATGAAAAAATAATTTGAATGTACCCCACAGTGGATTATCAGGGCTTTTGATAAAAATCTGCTTGCCCAAATTGTTTCTAACCGTTTCCAATATACAACAATATGAATTTTATTTTTAAACAAAAAATTGTTTGTTTAAATTGTTTCAAGTCGTTTACACAGGATATGACTCCATCGGAATCAATGGGAATGTCGAAGTTGCAAAGACTTCTCATTGAGAAAGACAGTAAACTTGCGCCTATTCGTTGTCATTCAGGACATGCATTCCATTCAGTTTCCTCGGGACTTAAAAGAACTTCTTCAGAGAAAACGGCTTTTTCTGAGCAAACTTCCAGGAAATATCCTAGATTGGAAACTTTACAGGTATGTATGTAAGTTAATTGAAGATTTCAAAGATTGCTACTGACGAAATATCGCTTTTAGAACCCAATATTGAAAGATCCAGCGGGAGTGATCCAACTGAACAAACTTCAGATCAGTTCAACTTCAGTTTCATCCGAATCAAAACTGATTCCTTATCCAAATCGGAAACAAACTGGGTCCACTGGGGTTGCTCACAATATAAGCAAAAGTTTTTCTGATTTGTCCGATGTAAGTCCCTTTTAAGCCGACTTATATTCAAAACCTTAATTTGATTCGAATTATTATAAAAGGATCCCCGGCCATCGGTATCTTCCAATTCGCATCAAACGGTCACTGATCCAAAAAAAATTAAACCAACAGTACCACCCAACGTTCATAATTCTAAATTTTTTATGAAATTTTTGGCGGCGAATTCTCTCCAACCAACTAAGGCTATTTTCATGGAAAATCCAAAGAAAAGTCTTAGTTTAAACTCACAGGTATGCCATAAAACAGTTTTCAAAAAAATGTAATCATTTTGCTTCAATTTATTTTAAAAGCAACCATCGGGATCCTTAGTCCTTAAATCTCATAATAGTATAGAACTTAAAGAACCGCCTAAACGTTCCGGACTCCTATACAAATTGGTGACAACACCACAACTGAATAAGGGTGTTGTTTTGAAAGAACCAAATGAAGTTCTGCCAAATGTGCAGGTAAGCACATATGTTTGAAAAAATATAAATGAATGTCACTCACAAAAGTACGATGTCAGGATCCAAAAAGTAAAGAAATTACACCCAGATGTCGAACCCGAATAATACCTACACCGCCCCATGTCATCTACAAGAAAAAGCCCTCTGTTACCAATAATCGCGGGACGATCCCAAAAAAAATTACTGAAGTGAAAAATCTTAAAATACTTAGCAAAGAAAATAAACAGGTTAGTTCTAAAAATTATTGTGAGAATTCCAAGTTCAATCTATTTCTCGTAGAATCCTCATGCCAGGAAAATGTTCAAAGGTTTTAAAGAAGTGGTTCAACGGCCTTCTGTTCCTGCAAATCTGTCACAAATATTGGCTCCATCGAACATCCAAAAGAACAAAACTGGAACCTTCTTTAAATTGAAAAGTTTTTCCAATTCCCATATGCTATCGGGAGCCAAGGATTCTAAATGTCCTGACAAATGCGGTAGTTTTGAAAATGCGCATGGTAATTGAACGAAGTAAACTCCTTCTTCATCCAATCTGTCGGACATTAAACGAAGTCGAAATTTGTAAACGTTGCAAGGTTAATTTTTATTTTATTAAAATTCAAATTAAATTAAACTTAAATCCTTTTTTTTATATGTACATGGGCGAGTTCCCCTATCTGCAACTTACTATTTTTAACATTATCCTTTTTTAAGCCACTTTTTCTCTACCGGCCCCTTATAAAAAAAAATATACATATATCTAAATATAATTTTTTAAATATTAAAAATAAATAAATTTAACTTCGAATTTTCGAACTCGAACGATATCCGATACTCGATTAAAAAAACATGTGGCAGCCTTTGGCCGCAGATGTAAGCTTAGCATCCCACATCACTAAATCGTTACATTATTTGTTTTGTTTTGATCAAATAAAGATAGCCAATATGTTTCTCAACCACGGAAGCATATTTAATCGGGAATGCCTCTGCAAACCGGAGACTGTCAGCGATCTGCAAATGCTGGGCAAAGATGTTGTCACGAATTATGGAACCATGACAACCAGAAAGTGTATCGGCGTCAAATGCCAGGAGCCCGTCAAAGTAAAAACTTTTATCAACCACGGTACCCTGGTGGTCCATAAATGTACCTGTAACTCAGAGTTAATAACTATTACTGACCTGATTAACTACGGGAATATTGTTAACTGTCTGACGAAGTGCGTCTTGAAAGATGAGGATACAAATGATCCACCTATTATTGATCAAAATGAACTAAAAATGCAGGTTAGTAATCAACAGGAGTCTCCGTCAACCTCCAACAAAGACCTAAACGACTTAAAAAAGGCGCCGACATCAGAATCAAAACGGAATTATAATACACGAAAAGTAAAAATGGAGGAAATTTTGTTAGTACCAATGAAAGAAAGCTCGGAGGTAAGACAGCAAATGCCTAATTGTATTTTTATATTTTTTAAATACTTATATTTTTAAGGCCACTGCTTCTATTTCGGATGAACTGACACAAACATCCAACCAAAATTCCACTGAAATGTGTCGTCGGTGCTATCGGCGCTATGTGAATATCATGAATAACCCTGAATTGCGAACCGTAAGACCCGAAGATAGACTTAAGAGTAAACATCCCCAATGCCTTCAGTGCTGGGCCTACTTTAAGACCAAAAATACTTTAGAACAGCACCTAAAGACGTGTCATCTTATAGACAAACCCTATAAATGCAAAGGTTGTCCCTATAAAGCGGCTGAGGCAACGTCCTTGCACGCCCATTACGGATCTTGTTACTTAAGGAATACAGCTGAGCATATTTCCGCCGAATGTTTATCTAGAAATCATCAGAAGGGCGAGGATGGGAATGTAAGAATATAGGAATTTATTAAAACATTGTTAAATATTCCTTAATATTCGTATGTAATTTAAAAAAGTTTCATGAACGCGACGACACTCATTTTTATTTCCGTTCTTAAGGTTAACCTTTAAAAAACCATTCTTAGTTAAATGGTTGTTGTATCAATTGAAAGTCTTAAGTTCAGTTAAGTATGCTATAAATGGAATATATATTGCATCAAGCTAAGAAGCTTAATTACCTAAGATCTTAGCAAATAAAATAAAGTTTATTTTGGCTAGCGTTAATAAACCATTATATATTTGTTAATTTAAATAGGTGTCATAGAAGGCAACAAAGAAAGATTATATTTTGTTTTGGTTTAACAATTATTCTTTAAAAACTTTTTCGCTCTGTAAATTAAAATATATTAGCTTTAATGTGATTTGAGAAAAGTGAAGAGACGATAGGCTAATTGCATTATCTGTAAAAATCATTATACTATCATTATACAAATTAAGTTTATAAAAAACTAACTCACATCGGTGAAGTGCACCATATTGACTTCTATGAGACCGAAGCCGCCCAGTTTCTGAGTTCGCTGGGAATACTGAAGCCAAAGCAAGTAGAATTTTCGGTACTTCCGGCTACCATTGCACCAGTTTTGGCGGGTCAGACTTAGATACAATCTGGCCGACTATTTCGACGAACGATTTGAATAAAATAATACTGGCTTTCTAGAGAAACTCGTTAAAAACTTACAGCCTCCTCCAGCTGAGTTCCACGCAAACAGATTTCAAAGGTGAAACCAATCAATACAACAGTTGGCAGAGTGTACTGAACAATGATAAATAGATCTGACGCTTCTGACAGGATGAAGAGCATGAAGCATAGCGAACCAGCGCCTAAAAAGTTGCTGACCAGGAAGGCCACCTTGAATATGTTATTATATCTGCCCATTTACAAGATTAAAGGAATTTATTTAAGTATAAATAAGAATGAAAATTACTCTACCTGTGGCACAGCTCATTCAATAGCTGCTGCCGTTGCACCAATGCGGAAAGTTTCGGGAAAAACACCTTTTCATCAGTCACGCTGTCGACAGGATCGAGGGCATCGATACGTTTAGAAAGATCATTCAAATGCATGATCAAGTGGTTTTGCATCACATTGAAGAGGTTGTCGAAGGAAAGAAAGAAAGATACTCCGCAGATTGTGCAAATAGCGTCGAAGGTCCAGACCAAAAAATAAAACTTTGGATTTTGTCGAATTCCAAAAGGGAGCCAACCTCCGAGAAGCTGCTCGTTCAGCGATACGGGAACTTCAATCGCCTCATGGGTCAGAACGAACACTCCCACGGGCAAGGTGCAAAATATCGGAAAACCAACCATACTAAAAATTTGAACAAATCGATACCGTTGGCAAAAGGAAAGGTACGTCTGATCCATGTTTTTCTCCAATTGGCTGGCGATGTTTTGCGGCCATTCACGATCCAAGTCATTAACAAAGTCAATAATATCTTTTCGTTTTAGATACAGCATCAGTCCGCGAATGGAGAAGTAAACTGTAATGCTGACAATTGGAGGGTTCTGAGTATTCGGATGACCAAACAGGAGATGTTCCAAAACATTCCATCCGTTGAAGCCAAAGAATAAGACATTCCAGAAAGCTGACATACGAAAGGCCAACATCGATGTGTTTTCCAGGCGATTATCCACTGGATTACGTCGCCATTTGAAGTGGACATTTTTTGAATATTGTTGGAGGTTTTGTGGCCGAAGAAAGTCCTCCATCCGGATGAGTTTTGGGAGCTTCGCTTGCGAATTGTCCATTATGGGTTCTCTTACCGTACAGCTATGGAACTTGACGCATCAACCTGTATTTTTATAGGCTTTGCGAACCTATGCAATTATTATTATAATTGTTAAAGTCCTACCTCAGATTTTTAATTGATGGTTTCGGGATCGAAGAGGAGCGTTAATGGACTTTCTTCTGCCTAGTTACATTTAAAACTTGAAAAATTACGCTTAAATAAGCAATTTATTTATCATCCAATTAATTTAGAATTATCTTACATTGTATTTCATTTTGTTTTAATTTTTTATTCGTTATAATTGAGAACAATTATATTTAGTTATCAATCTTTTGTTTCAGTGGTGCAATTATTTTTAAATAATTTCCCATTGGCAATATTAATAGTTGCGGGACTCCAACGCAAGAATGTTTATAATTGATAGTTTGAGTTAATCTTATATTCTTCTACGAAGTAATGATGTAACCCCCTTACCCATTAAGTTTAAATTTCTTCAAATTCAAGACTTATGAAAAAATAACTATATTGTGAATCAGTATATAAGTCATTATCATTTTTTCATCTCAATCAGTAATCAACACATTTCTATGTAAAATTTATTTGAACGCATTGAATACCCCTAATGTAGTTGTTGAAAGCGTGGATGGATTGGACCACTTTAAACACTTTGCATAAAAATTATATTTTTTATTCTTAATAAAATATAAAAATTTAATATTCATTCAACTAAAATCAAGCATTTAAAATTACATTAAAAATTAAAATTATTTCTCTGGTAAAAGACTGGCCAAAAAAGTATATTTTTTACAGTGTACTTTTTCCTCAAACAAATCACATCAAGGCCACCCTCCCCATATGTGTTGTTGGGTTTTTTTGTATTTGGGTCACACGCAGCAACAAACATAAACAAATTGAGAGACCCTGCACTGAGAGAGCTAAACAGCTATGAGAGCAGCCCTTTGGGAGAGTGCTCGCCCTTAATGTAACATTACAACGGACGTGAGTGCAAGCGGGAGGGCTATAGAGCATGCGTGTTAAAAGAATTTATCTACCCATGAAAAGTATCTGAGCAATTTTCGGCATTGAAGATACAGATACACAGCTGTGGTTTGTGCGAGTGGTTTGTTTTTCTTAGTAGCTGGAATTTACATTTGAATTTTCAGAAGAAAAAACCAGCGGCAGCAGGTTGCAGTCAAATTGGGAAGCAAATCATTCAGAAAGTGCATATAAATAGTTTTCAAATTTAAAATCAAGGAAAATTCAACGTTTTAATCAATATTGAACTTTCAGAAGTATCATAATAATCCTGAAATAGACAACAAAGGTGACGCAGTTTTGTATCTTTTACAAATACTTCGTCACATCATAACTCATAATGATTAAATAAACATTTCGAAAAGTAACAGAATCGTGCCAATATCCATCATAATAAAATATATAATTAATACTCTCATATAAATAACCGTGCCAATAAACTTAAAATAATTGCGGCTAAATGATGCCGAAAATATATGCTATATATAAGTAAATTTAATAAAATCATCAACGGTATTTTCGTCTGCATTCAATGTGAAACTGTAAGGTATAAAAATAGCCAACATTTTGACACCCAGCCACAAAATGTTGTAAATTATCGCGTCTGGAAGAAGTAGACGCCCAACTAAAATAAAAATAAAAGGCCAAATCAAAAACCAATAGAAAATATCTATACTTCAAACAAATTAAGTTGCTTTCCTGCATGGGGAACAATCTGATAACGAGTGGAAAACCGAGTCAGCACCGGGAGAAGAAATTTTTGGAGAGGCTGAGCTCCTGCAACGCTGAGGTGAGTTACCTGGAAAATTAAAGAGAGAGAGACAGACAATCGGAAAACATTAGGGTAAACCTTGGCAACGACAAAATTTAACCGGCTCGAAGACACAGGTGGTCAGGTGCAACGAACCCTTGAGGGGGAGGATCGCAACTGAACACTTTTCCATGGTTACCTTTTTAAAGGGTAATTAGGTACTAAACACAAAACAAAAGTGTCTGGTCTCATTTCTGTTCTATATAATGGGAAAATCAAAGACCATAAGGCGATTAAAGTTTGTGGGTAAATTCGTAAGTACACATTCGATCTATTCTTAAAAATGTAGTAATTTGGGATGAAAATCTAACAACAGTACAGTAGAGTTGCAGGCTAATATTTTAGCGAATACTATGTCCGTCTGACACTAAGTGTTGTAAAATAGCTGGTTAAAGTAAGTACTTTTGTTTAGTTGTTTTGTTTGTTTGTTTTGTTTATTACTATTACCATTACTTTCACCAGCATTGCAGTACTTCGAGTAATTTCTTTTCGCTCATGATAATATTGGTATTACTCTTTGCAGACCCCCGGGAAAATGGAGTTTAAGATGAATCGTCTCATGGCTCTGGCCCGCTCTATTAAAACATCCCCCACCCCGCCGGCTACGCCCGATGACCTGGAAACCCCTGACCCAACACCCATTGACATCCTGCCGAACGAGATGTGGCTGGAAATCATGACCTACTTGTCGTACAACGATCTGCAGCAGCTGCGCATGGTGTCCACTCAGTGCAGGGATCTGGTCAGCAGACGTCACTTTATGGATAAGGGTAAGGTGATTGTCACCCAGAACAACCTGGAGGCACTTTACAAGCACGTCCAGCGGGGCAACTCCAATCTGGGCTTCGAGCGAATCGAGCTGAGAAATCTGCGCCAAAGCCGCCAGCTGGAGAACTTTATGCGATTGGTTGGCAAGGAGGTGAAGCATCTCCTGTTGCGCCACTCGCCGGTCTTCAAGAATGTGGATGGCAAGATGCCCAATTTGAAGAAGCTAACCATCGCCACCACCAGCTCGATGGACAATCACCAAAATAAGGCCATGGATAGGTTGAATTTGAAGCAGTTTTCCCAGCTTGCAGGCCTCGAGTGCGATGGCGTCAGTCTGGATCCCTCGATGAAGCTATCGATGCTGAAGCAATTGCGAAGGTCGGAGAGCAAGGTGCACCTGCGGAAACTGCAGTTCGAGTACAAGCGGAACAATGAGGACGTTCTGCTCGAAGTTCTCCGAGATCATGCGGACTCTTTGGTGTCTGTGGACATCTTCTTCAGCTGCTCCCCTGGATTGGACACCCAGCCGTGGTGTGATACCTTCGAGCTCATGGAGAGCATGAAGACCCTGAAGCTATCCGGAAACTGTCACCTGGCGCTTCTAGAAGCCATCATTAAAGCCGTCCCCCAAGAAGCTCCTCTCGAGCAATTAGATCTCACTGGAATGCTGACTTTGACAAACGAGTTGCTTCTATATCTGGCCGGAAAGTGGGACAAGTCGTTGAAGATCCTCGATCTCATGTTTTGCGTTCAATTGAATTCCTCTTGCATTGAAGCTTTGCGCAAGTTAAACGGCCAATTGAAGACGTTGACTATGGCCTATTGCCGGGAGCTGACTGGCGTGGGACTTCTTCAAGGACTAGCCTCCGAGACGAACTATGCTCTGCAGGACCTTCACTTGGAAGAGGTGTGCTTCATCGATGAGAATTCCATGTGCGAGATGCTGGAGCGTCTGCCCAACCTAAGGCGCCTCAGCTTGGACAACTGTCGCCAGGCGGTGACCGACCGAACCATGGCCACTATTTGCAAGTAAGTTCCTTTCTGAAATTATAAAAAATAATCTTATTAAAAAATATTAATATTTTCAGGCATCAGACTGGTTTAAGGAACCTGAACATCGATTACTGTGTGAAAATCACTGATCAGGGCCTGATGGGATTCGGGGAGGACCCTTATCCGATTAGTCGCCTCAAGGGACTCAAGGAGCTGAATCTGCGGGGCTGCCGAAATCTCACCGATCGGGTACTCAAGTATGCCCTGAAGCTACCGGAGCTGCGAGCTTTGTCGCTGGGCTATTGCACGCGATTCCAGCCGGAAGGATTCGAGGCTCTGACAAATAACTGTCCCACTCTGGAGTCTTTGTGTACGTCCAGTTGCATGGCGGTGGATGACGACACGGTGCGCCTGTTCGTTAGGAATCTGAAACGGCTGCGCGTTCTCAACTTGAGCAACTGCAGCAAGTTGACTATTCAGTCCATCTACCACATTCTGCGGTATGGGCACAACCTTGTGGAGCTGATTGCTTGCTCCATTGATTTGGATCACGAACAGGCCCAGCGGATCCTTGAGCGGCAGCGGCCACAAATGAAGCAGGTGCTCCTATAGCAGGAGAGGTACATTCACTGACAAAACGAGTCGCCTCCGCCCCACAACAACTGGGTTCGGAGAGAGGAAAACTTTGATGACGACACCGACACGGAAATTATCGAGATTGTGGTTTAAAATCCAAATCAATGACGATGAAACATGATGAAGCTTAGCGTCCATCATTTATTTACTCAATGAAC
The DNA here is from genome assembly GCA_035047585.1 of Drosophila monieri. Lineage (NCBI taxonomy): Eukaryota > Metazoa > Arthropoda > Insecta > Diptera > Drosophilidae > Drosophila > Drosophila monieri. The sequence goes on along the minus strand of JAWNPJ010000008.1, from coordinate 77,339 downwards.
TCTAATAAAACTTTTGAGGTGAAAAATTAGATATCATTTTACTCATTCAGACAAAACACAAGCCAAATATGAAAGTACAATTTCACAAACCCACCCAAAATCGTCTAAACATTTCCATGTTTTATCATTTAGCACAAACGAGGCTATTTACAATCGATTGATAAAGATCTCTGATTTTTACCACTTTCGGATCGAGCAATACTAACCAGCTAAGGCATAAGCTATACTAATTTTAGATGTAACGAGTCCAGACTATAATCCTACAGCCCGAAGAGCTTAAATTTTTGATTGTCTATAAGGTCAACGAACTGCTAAGAGAACTATATACTTTTGCCAACTACATAAATAATTAATCAATGTGTATCTGTGTGAAGTAAAAGTATATCAATATAATTATATTAACCAACAATAACTTGTATGTGGCTACTGCAAAAAAAAAAAACAAAAAATTTAGAAGTGGAAGAAGGTTTCGTGCTTGAAGAAAAGAATAGAGGCTGGTAGTTTAAGTTGATGTTAGAAGAACCATACCCTTAATCACATATAATAATCATTTTTGAGACAAGTTTTTAAGAAATCGTACGATTTAGGTGCAAGGAAAGTAAACTTTCTGATCGGGAAATTATGCAACTTTTGGAATATATTCTTTTGAAGAAATGTACTTTACTTACTCAATTTTATAACATTTACTAAATGTTAAATGTGTTATAAGTTTAAAACCAATATAATAGTATACCCTCTAGGGGAAAACTTTTATGAGTGTGCTACATATTTACATCCATACATACATAAATACATCAATATTATAATAATCAACTTCTTTTGAAGAAATTTAATAAATATGAATTACATAATTAAATTAAAAAGGCTTTTATTCATTTCCCGGTCCTTTCGTCTGAGCCTTGAGCCTTTCGTCTGTCACCCACATCGCCCACCGGCTATGATTGATGAGCTTTCCCTAGTTTCGCCAATTTTCACATTGTGTACAGTTACGGGGAAAGCTCTACAGTTGAGGGGAAAATGTGCCGGTGCAGGCAAAAAGCTTCCCGGCTCGTGCCAAATTCTACAGCCGAAGTCATCTCACACGCACTTTCCCACCCACCGGGTGGGTGTGTCTTGTGTCGGGTGGTAGTTGATATCTTTAAAGGTGGTCGTGGGCCAGTGGATCTAGGGGCGGCGGTGCTCACTTAGCGCGCTGCTAAACGAAACGAAACGAAACAAATGAATGAAAATATTATTATGTGGCCACGGAGAATGTCACTCGTCAGCAACGTGCGACAACTAGCCGAGCGACTCGCGAAACGCATTCGTCCAAGTTAGTTTCTTCAGCTGATTCCATTTTATTTGGTTCGTGTCTGTGGTTGTTGCCTTTGGCGCACAGTGGCTAATGTCCCGAGCTGCTCAATAGACACTATGAAATATTGTTGCCAAAATACACACACGACTGGGGGTCGAGAGGGATCCATAAATGTGGCACTGAAAGGTCCGCGAAATGTGTGAGGATTTAGTTAATTGCAAGTGACGGAAACATTTTAAAGATTTTTACTATAAAATCTATTTTTATATATTTTTAATCCTACTTGATTATCTTTAATATCTATTTTTTCATGAGGCATGAGGAAAATGGAAAGCAAAACAAAAACACTTTTTATTGCATACAAGTTGCTTTAATTGTTTATCACTCATACGCAGTGTTGCCTGGGCTTAAATGTTTATGCCGTTTCAACCCCAACTATAAGTATTTTTTACTTGTTTACAAAAAAAGAGAACATTTTTTTAGAAAATACCGGGTATCTCAAAGTCGCATTGTGGCTTCTCTATGAATGATCAGATAAATTTGGTTAAATTGTATAGTAATGAAAACTTGTTGGCAATTAAATGTACACAAAACCGAATTACTCATAAGATGCTTTGTGTATCGAAATTCTATGATTTGTTTTTGCTTTCGCGGCTGGGGCATTTGGTTAATTGCCCGAACACGTCGTCGCTACAGACATGTCGCGCACTTTCCGCATTCATGTGAGGGAAAACAGCAGCGCGTCGCTTCGTGGCTGACTTTTTCAGATACAAATCTGAATGAACTGTCGCCGCGGCTTATCAGATAAGTTCGGAGCGTGCTGGAGTGCGGTCGCTTCAGCTGCTCACGGGACCAAAGAAAACCTAAACGAAAGCAAAAGGAAAATCGCATCCAGCCACGAAAAGTCGCGCCCCGCGCACAGTATACTCCGGGACGGTGGATTGGGGATAATTTGTTGCGTTTGCGTGCCAGCCGCGTATTGAGAATTGCAAATCGCGCGAATCGAGGGCCGGGGATCGAGAGTCGAGAATCGGTATTCGAGTGGCACCAAGTCAAGATTCGCCTCCCGTCACCGCCGTTGTCTCCATCATTAAATTATTATAATTAGCATAGTTGCGGGGACACACTGTCGCACACTTGTGAGTTAAACGGCAGCGGAATTTAGCGCTGGTAGTGGAAATTTTGTGAAAACAAAAGGGGAAATATTCCAGCGGCGATATTATGTCTGTTGCTGGCAATGCGAGTCAGCTGCTCGGACCGCCGCGGGACTCTTTGGCGATTGTGGTGCCCGTCACGGTGGTCTACTCCCTGATCTTCATAACTGGCGTGATTGGCAACATTAGCACCTGCATTGTGATTAAGAAAAACCGCTCCATGCACACGGCCACTAACTACTACCTGTTCTCTCTGGCCATCTCTGATTTCCTGCTGCTACTATCCGGCGTTCCCCAGGAGGTGTCCTTCATTTGGTCCAAGTACCCCTACGTCTTTGGCGAGTACTTCTGCATTGGACGGGGACTTCTGGCGGAGACATCGGCCAATGCCACGGTGTTGACCATCACAGCTTTTACGGTCGAGCGCTACATAGCCATTTGCCATCCGTTTTTGGGCCAGGCCATGAGCAAACTCAGCCGGGCCATTCGCATCATCGTCTTGGTTTGGATTCTGGCTGTGATTACTGCCATTCCCCAGGCGGCCCAGTTCGGAATCGATGATTACGCCGGCGTGGACAGATGTGCCGTGGTTCGGGTTATTGTGGAGCACTCCTTCCAGCTATCTACGTTCATATTCTTCCTGGCCCCGATGTCCATTATCCTGGTTCTGTACCTGCTGATTGGCTTGCATTTGTACCGATCCAGTTTGATCGAAGGACCTGCTTCTCTGAGCAGGCGACAGCAGCTAAAGAATGTGCCCAGCGACACGGTCCTGTACCGCTATGCGGGATCTAGTACCGCCGTTAATCTGAACGGAGGGAGTGGAGGCGTGGCAGGAGCAGCTTCTACAGTGGGTGGCTCCGGAGCGCAGTTGAGCTCGGTGAGGGGGCGCCTCAATCACTATGGCACCCGTCGAGTCCTCAGGATGCTGGGTAATTATATACTCTTTGATGAAAGATGATAGACTGGAAATAATTTATGAATTCCATCTCAACTTTTCTAAAATATTTCATACACACAAATATTTACAGGGAAAAGATTACCTTTTTAAACAATTTATAAAGATTTTTGTTTTTGTTTTGAAATATTACTTACACATATAGTATCAGTAATTTGTATAAAGGACCTCTTTTCCAAGTGTATGACGAATGTCTGACCATATGTCTGTAATCGTCCTAAGCCAGTTAATCAACCCGTCTGCGGGCAATTTATTGCGTCTGTCATTTCGGGACTCGCCATTTATGATGACAATTGGCGATTACCAAAAAATATAATCATTGACTCTTTATCTGTGCTCCTCACAGTTGCAGTTGTGGTCTGCTTCTTTCTCTGCTGGGCCCCCTTCCACGCCCAGCGCCTGATTGCCATCTACGCCCCCGCCCGGGGGGCCAAGTTGCGGGAGCAGCACGAGTTCGTCTACACGGTGATGACCTATATTTCCGGCGTGCTCTACTACCTGTCCACTTGCATTAACCCGCTGCTCTACAATCTCATGAGCAACAAGTTCCGCGAGGCATTCAAGGTGAGTATTTCACAAGTAGCTGTCTGGAGTATTTCTCAAACGTTAAATATCTTTCAGGCCGTGCTCTTTGGAAAGAAGCTGTCCAAGGGATCGCTGAACTCTCGCAACCAAATTGAATCGCGCCGCTTGCGAAGGGGACTCACCACATCCAGCCAGACGCAGCGGGTATCTATTGAGTCGGCGGAGCAGCCAAAACAGCCACTCGTGCAGGTGGGTGGCTCTATAATCAACCGGAAGGTCCCCAATATTAAATGAGTATCTTATTTTTCTATATATTTAATGCCCCAGCACCCCCTGAGCGATCGAGTGGCGCTGGCCAAACCGCAACTCGCCTCCCAGTACGCCATGATCAATGTCCAGATCAACTGAAATAATCGCTTTCGCTCTCCCATGCGGCTTCCTGATGCTAATTTATTTTGAATACTGTTTAAGCCAGATTCCTAGGTAGTTATTTGTCGTTATTGTCGGTATTGCTGCTGCATCTACCAAAGCGTTTAGTAAAAACTGCATTTGCATTGACTTGCTAGGCAATCACAAGCCAATAGAGAGTTTAATATTAAGTTTTTCATTCATGTAGTATTCAGTATCGGATCTTGAACCGGAATCGGTCTGCTAAGTACTACGCCCGAACTAGTCTATCAAGTATTCTTAATTATATAGTTTAAGCAAAATATTTGACTCAAATGATTCTAGAAAGTTTTCTCTTGATTGAACTTTGGTTCAATGCTTGGGGGACTTTTCTCTTAAATATGTACCAGCCATAGAGGTATTTTTTACAATTTTAATTAATTTGTTTACTGCTTGAAATCAGTCATTTATAATACGCCCACCATTTAGATTTAAGATCTTATTTAAAAAGTACTTTGTCACATCAAGATTCGATTAAAAACGCTTCAGATTTTAATGTACTTAAAATTTAAAGATAAGTCTTGCGGCATTGATTATCTTCAACTCAATTCTAATCACGGACCAAGTTCGATTACTATCCAGATATTTAAATATATGCATATTGTGTGATAAGAGAAAATGCAAAGGTTATGAAAATGCCTTAAAGATCCACTTTGATGTCTTAAAATTATTCCAAAAATAAAGCTTAGCATATTTCGCGCCCGCTTATTTTACTTTTCTATGGATTCATGGATGCTCGTTGTTGAAATTGTAATTTGGCAATAAAATAGATTTGGGCTCCAATCGATTTGGCAGGGCCGTCGCCCTGCTGCCCCATAGTCTGTTCGCATTGACTACAAATGAAATTCTAATGAGGTGACGACTGGTTCAAGGTCATGCAAATGCAGGGACTACGTGGCGCATTAGCAATCCTGCAAATTGTTATGAAAATGCAATCAGGCAAATGGAATCCAAAACTAAAGTGGTATATGCTCAAGTTGCATAAATATATGGCTTTGGAAATGGAAAGACAAAAGCAAGAACGGAATTAATATGTCGCAAATGCGTCAAAGTCGAAAGCGCAGCGGGCCATAAAGGAGCAAACAGGCAAAAAAAACAGTCACATGGCTAAAACAAAAGCGATTTGTTTTACCAACCAACGTCACGTTAAGCCAAAAATAAAAATGAAAAAAGAATTTACTGAAAACAACCGGCAAGAGAAGCAAAAGCCACGCTCACACACGTCCGCAAAATGACGTAGAAATTATGAAGTTTGTGATTTACGAGCAAATCGGGCCAAAAGAGCAATATTATGGGTGAGTGAAAAAATCTATTATCAAGGCATAGCAAATTGTTGATACCCAGTGATCAATAAAATAGTAAAAAAAACCTAAATATATAAGTATGAATTACTAGAAGGGCATAACCTTTGGAAATAGTACATAAATTGTTGTATAATTTCTTTAATTCTTTATGTACACAAACCATACTTATTTTTTTTTAGCGAAACCTTTACCTAAAATTAACCTATTAAATGGGTTTTGTATATAAAATAATATTTATTTAAAAATGGCTAAATGATCCATTAACAAAAATACCCTTGTGAGACATGTGTAGTACCATTTATGAAAACAATTCCGAGGATAAAGTAAAGCCCAACAGCATTTAACGCGCCACAAGTTTAGACAAACATTCACCAACACACTCACGCATCCTCTGACAAGGAAGGAAGCCGCATAACGGGACCGACAGACATTTATGCGGTCGGAAAGCGGAAAGGAAAAAGCAAGGCAGCCATACTCCCCTCCGCCTCGGCTAGTCAGCCAAGCTGCCAACAGGTGGCGTTGACCGTGGTGGGAGAAATTAATCAAAGTTGAAAAAGCTAAACGCAAAGAATAATATTGTCGGGTGGACCTTGTTTTCTCGAGTAACTGTTAATCGAGAATTCTACTTCTCATTTAATTTTGTTTGCGGTTTTCGGTTCAGGCTTGATTGTGGCAATATAATTAGAAAGTCACGACTCGTTAATCACGTGTCAGACTTTATTTCATTGTAGATATACAGCGACAGGGAAATAGTAAGTATACGCACTGTGGTACACAAGCAAATGAGAAAATATATATGAGCTTGGTTTTTTAATAAATCATTTTTATGAAAGATGTCCAGACAGTTTTAATTTACAACTTTATTTATATATTTTTGTTTCAAAACATCCTCTTTGTTCGTTGATTCCTAAAAAAGTGTTGGTGAATGCCAAAGCTTAGTGTTTATTGAAAAAATTCTTCACAACATTTAAAATTATTATTTATTTAGTAATCTTAGTAATCCTTGGATTTCAAAATTCCAATCACTATAGCCTTGACTTGATTTGGAAATCGTGTAGGTCCCGAGACTGGTGCTTAGAGTTCAGTCTACGCTTGGGAAGCAAACAGAAAACATCGGTCGAATAAAAAAAAAGAAAAAATATAAAGCCAAAAAAATTAACAAAATTATAAACCAAAAAATATTTTTATAAAAAAGTAAAAAATAATTTGGTGAGTGAAAGGAAAACAAAAGTTTGAAAATGAGAAAATATAGGCGGAATTTTTAATTTTTATTGTTAGTTATTTTTATTTCTGCGATTCGAGTGGAAAAAATGGCCAGTGCTATTAAGAAGGTAATACCCATGCTGGACAGGATCCTCATCCAGCGGTTTGAGGTTAAGACGACCACTGCGGGTGGAATCCTGCTGCCGGAGGAGTCTGTTCCGAAAGAGATGCAGGGCGTCGTAGTGGCCGTCGGACCTGGTGCCCGGAATCCAGCTGGAGCTGGGCACTTATCCGTTGCAGTGAAGGAGGGCGATCGAGTGCTGCTTCCCAAATACGGCGGCACTAAGGTAGACATGGATGACAAGCACGAGTACGTTCTCTTCCGTGAGAGCGATATCCTGGCGAAACTGGAATAAAACATTGGTGCAACACTGCTCTCTACCACAAACATTAACATCAAGACCTCCATAATCAAGCAACTACCACGCAATTGCACAACATAGAAACACCAAGGATCACTATGGTAGACACAGCCATCCCTTTAAAAAGCAAACTCAAACTAGCACATAAATCTACCACAATCAAAGTATACTACTGCTCGAACTCCGGTCTGGAATAGGACACGAATATAATGCGAAGATATTCTGGACCCCCTGACACTTTCCACGTCTCGCTGCAAATGTACTACATGCCGCAGACTTCTGTATTTGCGCTAATTGCGTTCGAAACTAAATGATTAACATAAAATGATGTATTTGGTAGCTCACCAAAAAGCTTACACGACCAGACCACCTCAAATATAAAACAGTTTGTACTTATGTAAGGACAGTCCAACGGAATAATGAGTTTTATTAAGAGGGTGATAGAGGGGGGTTTCATAAAAATGGGTGTAATATTTATTTATATAAATAAAAAAACAGCCTTGGTGTCTCTACGATATTTGCAGTATACTAACTACGTAGTTTATGATTGTGTTTTAACTTGGTAGTTGAATATCTTCAATTAGGGATATCTATCACCAAATGAAGCTCCTTTACTTTTTAAATTGTATGGCATTTTCTTCTTAGAAGATGTACTTTAATTAAAGCCAAGTCTGATGTTGGCCACCAATAAACTCCGATGCGTGGGGGGTCCAACTGCATCGAACTGCCAATGGTTTATGCGCCAAGAGTCAGAGGTGTGGAAAAAGGGTTAGAGCATGGAATGTATGTATCAATAAAAGGGTAACCTGTGACCTTAGTTTGGGCCCAGCATTTACGTGTGACCCCTTTTCCTACGCAACTGTCACACCTACGGCTGTTTGCCACCCACTTAGCCCCCCATCTGGCCTCCTGGCAGAACAGCAGCCTGTTGCGTGGGCGCCTCCATCTCATTGCTCATTGGCAGATGGGTTGGCGTCGGGTCCGGTCGGATAGCTTCGGGCCGAAGGCTCCGGCATCGGGAGTCCGGCTCGTATTGGCTATCCCGTTATCTTTTCGGCACTTACGGTGGCTCTTCTTAGCTATAAAAGCCGCTGGTAGACCGCATTTTGTTGGCTATTCGAAAAGCGTTGGCACCAAACTCCGATCGACCATCAACTAGCTGCGAAGCTGCATAAAGTGTGAAAATTGTTCCGGAAAAGTTTCTTTCAAAGTTCCCAAAAGTGCGGCAGCAGTACAGAAATTATAATTGACATCGGACATTTTAAGTGCAGGTTGCGAAATAAATTTTATTGAAAAATGTGGTACATCAAGTGCATTTGGACTTTGGTGGCATTGGTGGCGCTATTTTCCATGGTGACAGGTAAGACGAAAACTTTAAAGTTTTCAAACAAAATGTTAAATATATTTTTAATGGATTGAAAAATAATGAATGGCCTACTATGATCTAATAAATGGCTTAAATAGTTTAATGTACTAGTTGGTAAGTAGGAGAATTGTTATTTTCCTTCAATGATCGTAATTTTGAGATAGCTTTTAAGATCTCTATCTTTTCAATAAATATTTTGAATTTTTAACATTTATATGAAATGAGAAATTCCAAAAGTTAGATGGTTATATTTTGAATCATACTTTTGGGCTCGGCCGAGTGGTGAATTTGATTTATTAGCCTGGTCACAATTCCAAGAATTCACTGGCATATCTGAGCCATAAAAATACCAAACTACCAACTGATTAACACGTATAGCCAATTTGATGGATCATTGGGAACACCCCAGTTCTAGCTCCCATTTTCATCGAACTTTTTCGGGGTTAATCCTTTTTATCATTATGAGTTTTATGCACATTTTCCTGCTGATACGATACGCCTTGTTTATTCGCTGGTTTGGGGGCATTTCTTTTTCGGGTTTTTCTACGTATTTTGTACTCTTACTCACCGCAAATGCAGGCCAACAGGTGGAAAATACATAGGTGGTATTAGGGATCGGGGAAAAGGGGCTTAGTGGGCAGAGATCAGGGGCTCGGTTGTGCCCTTCGGACCCGGCACTTCTGGCACGGTTCGACGCTTTCAATAATGCCATCGTAAATTAATCCAAACTGCGTGCTGAGCAGCTAATGCAGAGAAAAAAATTGTTGAGACTTTTACAAGGACATTATTTACAGATAAAGAAATTAATGCTTAAACTTAAGAGTTGATTATTGTTAAAAAAAAAAACTTAAGCGAGTTTACAATATATTTTTCTTCATAAGAAAAAGTGATTCCAGTGAGTAGTTTTTCCGTTTTTTTTTACGTGAAAAGCTGTACTAGTGACTTGGTGAAAATGCTGGTGAAATAGAAACCCACGGAGAAACGGGTAGAAGCGTCAATGAGAAAAAAACCCAAGCCGAACGTGTGAACCTGTCAAGCTGTGCCGCCTGCAGGCATTGCAGTTGTGGGTGGCAATCCCTCCACCTCCTGATACTTCCCCTTCTCCAAATCCGATTTTCATGGGAAGTAGAGGCTTACCTCCCAAACATTTTCCATGTTCAAAAGAGCCGCGAATGACGTGCGGGAAAATTTTGGATATATGACGATTGGGTTAGGTTCAGGTTGAAAGATTATGAAAAGCTGGGTGGGGAGGATCCATTTTTTTTATACTTTATGGACATCAGAAAAAAAGAGTAACCTGTGACGTTAGTCTTATTAATCTTTCATCTCCTTAATCTTATTATTATATTCTTTTTTTTTTTAATAAGCTTATGTTTCTTATTGAAAAATTGAAGTATTAGTTGCCTTTATCCAAGAATTATCTTAACAACTGATATTGTAAGCAGTTATATGCGCTAAACTGTTAGGCAATAATTAAATATCCTTATCTTCTTAAAATTAATTAACTATCATCTAAAATTGCCTGAAATAAATTAACAGTTAAGCACATTAACTGTCAATTGTATATATTTTTTATAACTACAGTGTAGTGAAGCTAATTAAAGCAACTAAAGTTAATAATTGAAACCCTAAATCACACCTTTAATGATTGTTTCGGGTGGAATGTCACAACGATGCGACTTTGTATGGGGATTCCCCCAAATAAAAAACAAAAATAAACAAAAAGGTAGATAGTTAGATAACAGCAATGGGGTTTTGACCTCGCATAGGTAAAACAAACCATTAAATGGGGTTTTCAGACAAATTAAGTCGCACTTTCCGGTTATGAGGTGGAGTCCATTAAAAAAAACGACATTATTCTGAAGAGGAGACACCAACGCTTTTCCGTGAACTGACCAAGATCAAGGATGTGGCTATTAAAATACGAGGGCGAAAGTTAATTAGGTCTCTTTGGGAAAGAGGGGCTGGGGACCTATTTTCAGAGGGGGCTTTGTTTAATGACAGCCCTTCGATGCGGCGCCCCAAATGGGGCGCCCTTATCGCCGATGGCCGCCATGCCTGTCAACAAGTGTTGTGGGCTTCGCATATAGACTCGCATACTCGTAGCTGCCCGGCAACAATTAATCCACGGTTTAAGTAATTGACAAATGATTGTGGGCTTGATATATGGCCAGGGTAGCAACAATCGCCGCTCCTGGCATGATAGAATCGTCTAGCTTAGCCAACCTATGGGATATTATTTTTTTCTAACCGGACGTATACGTATTTATCTTGGCTTATGCAAACTCATCCCATCCCCCACCTTTTGGCCAATTGTCAGCCATCTGCGTCATGGAACTTGTTGCTATTTGCTAAAGGAGAGAGATCTTTCACTCTGCCGGACGGAGTGACAGTTGCGCAAAACCATATCCTTATATCCGTAACCGGCAGTCCAGCAGTCGCTGTCGCACCTGAGCCTTCGTCCTTTCACTGTTGACGCCTCGTGATGATGCTTTCCCGTCCATTTGTGTGATTAGGTCTGCGTTGCCACCTCCTCGTTTTTGCCGCCATTCATTTTTTTTTTTTTTTTTTTTTGGAACACACAATGCACGAGCTGGCAGGAGCATCAAGGACGTTGTATAAGCGTTATGCAGGGCCACAGGTTGGTCCTTAAGGACCAAAGGCTTGCATGTGGAGAAATTTGACATTACGCAACGAAAGTCAAAATATTTTTTGTGCAGGTTGCAAAAAAAGCTTGGCCTTTCAATTCTATTTAAGGATACTTAACATGACTTATTTTTATTATTAGAACTAACATTTTTAAAAAGGTAGTAATTGAATTCTGTGTTTAGTAAATATTATCCAATTACCATAGGATTTTTTGTGGTGTAGCTCCCTTATGATGGCCATCACTTCAGATGAATGCAGGTCTTCTCTACCAGCGACTTCCGAATGCCGAGTGCATTACTCAACCCGTTCTGGCTTGCCGTATGAGTTCCGTAATGGTCGCATTTATCATAGGCACGGGACATTAGCAGCCAAGCACACAATAAACATCTGCCTTCCGAGAAAGCAGCAGAATAGCATTGAAAGTAGCATCAACAGGCAGAAAGCCCCAGGAGCTAACCTTAAAAGCGAAAGTTTTAAAGCCGGTCTGCGGGGTCTCGAATGGGGTGGTGGTTGCTGGGTGGTTTTTGTGGGGAAATGCCTCATTTTGTAGGAAATTTACGCTCGCCGTCTTACCACCTGGCATGTGATGATGATTTATACTAAATTTAAAAAAATGTTGCCTACTTTCAGGTTCCTGCCTGGAATACGGACATTCCTGTTGGGGAGGTAAGTGTCTGCTGGTTAAGCTCTAATAGGAGCAGTTCATCAACTAGCCTACGAGTCCTGTTTATAAAAATATTTGTATTCCTTCCAGCTCATGGCAAGCGATCTGGCAGCAAGGCGTTAATAGATGCGAAGCAGGTAACATTTAATAATAGTGAACTTTAAAGGAAATTCATTTAAACTTTAAAATTCAATGTAAAATAATAACTAACTAATATTTTTTAGGAAACTGGACCCAATGCATATGCAATTGATAATTTGGCTGAGCAACTGTACAACAACAACAATCAGAACGCGGAGGACACTGACAACGGCAACTTGGACATCAGCAACAGCAACAACAACAGCAACATCAGGAATGTGCCACTGGCACCTCCAGCCCTGGCAGCCCCCGAGCGCAACCGGAACGGCCTGAAATGGACACAGATTATGCGGCAGCATCGCTACCGAATGCGGCAGTTGCAGCAACAACAGCAGCAACAGCAGGGCCGTGGCAGGAACGGACTTCGGGGGGGCTACGATACCGCCGCTGAAAGTTGGCGGAAGCTCCAGCAGGCTCTGCAATCGCAACTGGAAGCCGAAAACGAAATGTCACCTGGCGAGCCACAGCTCTACGAGCTCAAAAAGTGAATTCACCTTATGTAATTGCCAAAATGAAATTATCCAAAAGAAGTATAAACTAACAGAGCGGAGAAGAGCGAAATTAAGAGATATTTATCACAAACGATCATTGCATGCCGGGCATCAATTAAAAGTAAATTAAAAATAATTAACCAAGGCACGATCGAGATCGGAGGAGATCGTAGCAGGTCACCAGTTTATAGCACACACACGTCGGGTTGAGCTCCTACATAATTGAATGTAAATTGACAAAAAAAAAAAAACCAAAAAATACAGTTTCGTAGAATTCGTTGTGGATTTTTAATAGTTTCACCAAACCAGATGATCCGTGGGTATCGAATCATTTGGAGCAATATTGCGTCACTGGCTGGATGCCGCAATATTGGCAAAGATCTTGCGTTTTTGTTATCACTTAACCGTACTTCTTAATCCCTAACTAAACAGATAACGATTTTAAGATTTACCACTAATAAACGCTAACATTATTGATTGCACTTGTCTCAACGGCCTAGGCCTTGATTTTGGCGGGAATTTGGAAGCAGGCCGCGTCTCCCTGCTTGTCGCCCAGTCCCCAGTGGATCTCCAGGCTGACGGTGGGATAGACTGGCAGGATCTTGAAGCTGTTCTTGTAGGTATAGACCTGTCCGGCCTTCAACGGACATCCCACCTTGTTCTCGCCGGCCTCGTCATAAATGTGCGGGCAGGCGCTGGTGCCGTAGTAGCCCGGAAACGGAAGCGGAACATCCAGAATAATGCCCTGGATGTCCGAAGTTAGGTCCTGGAAATCACGTTCCGGCCTTAATTTCATCATAATGCTGGCCTCAGTGTTTCGCTTCAGAATGCATTTGTTTTTGGCACAATTGGAAATGGTCACATCGCTGGCACTCAAAGCCTTGGACTTGGCTGGAAAATATATTAAAATATATTTATTATAGGCATATTAAATAACATTTATTGGTTTTTTATAGATTTTTTTTTTATAGAATAGAATGGAAGAACCGTTGGAATAGTTCAAAATATTACACATACGCAGCGTTGGCATGGATTTTTTGAATAATAACCACGGTAATAAGTGGTGGAATTAAAAAAATAACTATTTAAATGCTAGATTATTTTGAACTTAAATTTTACTTTAAAAATTCTTATAGAATTTTGTATGTCTTTTAAACGGAAAACTCACATTTTGGGCAAGGCCTGACTTCAGTGGCCGTTGAAAATCCAACGAACAGGGCGGCGCAGATGAAAAGCAATCCTGATCTCGAGCTGATCTTCATTTTGTTGTCGATTCGGGCTAATTGTAGGAGAAAAGTAAGGCAAATTTAACGACAGGCTGCTAATTGCTGGTCAACTAATTTGGCCCGGGGCCAGACCGGTCGAGAGCTTTAGCTTGTTTGATAACAAGCTTATGGGTTGTTATATTTGTGGCAGAAAACCGGTTGGCTTCGTCTAAAGCCAGTCTGAGCTTAAAACGAAAGATTGCCCTTGACTTAAAAACATCTCACAAAAGCCTCAAGACAATTTTTATGTCAGCCATTAAACCAACTGCACAAAGTAACACTAAGATCAGTGATCAAAATCCGTCCGTTGCCGTACACAAAATCACTTGGAATTAAATAAATTAAGTCCTTGACTATTTGTCACATAAACGGCATATTTTCTCTATCCTCCGTTTGAAAATTGTATAATTTACCAATTTCTACCGCAATTGTTAACAATTTCAGTAACAACTTAGTGGGATATATATGTAAAGATATATCTTTTTGACGCGGAGCTTCTACTTCGAGCAAGTGACGATCGGCAACTGACTCGCGAGTCGCATCGCATGTCGGAATATATATATAAAACCGACTGGGAGTGCTGACTCACGGCTTCAATTGGCTGGACTGTCCATTTTCTTTGCCTGCCCGGCATACCAAGCGTTTTATTACAGAAAGAATCTCAGGCCCATATTGTACAGCCACTTGAAGTTTTCATTCAGAAAGTGAAACTTCTGGCTTTGTGGGCAATAGAAACTCTATTCCCTATTTACACTAGAGATTTGGCGTTGATTTTTTTTTAAATTTTACTTTAAAGACAAGGTCAGGGGAATAATAAAACACAACTTGAGAATTCACACAGGTCTAACCTTGTCTAGTAAGCCGCCAATTCAATAAAGGTGCGGTTGTTAAAGTTAAACTGAGCACACATTTCACTAAGCCTTATCACTTTGACTAAATATTTCTGTTTGTGTCTAAAATGCAAATTATATTGCAATAAGCACATTTTTGAAGCAGACTTTGAAATGAAAACCAGCCTGAAAACGAGTTATGATACGTATTATATGTTGTCATATAAATAGTTGATCTTATTTGATATGCAAGTCACACAGCACTTCCAACTTGCTGGAGAACGCTTCAATTTAGTTGAACTTTTGAAGAATTAATAGCGCGTTCCCCTTTGTTCGGATTATCCAGGAAGTTGGATGACTTGTAGAGCATGTCGTGCCCACATTTGTGTTTGAGTTGAGTGGCATTTGCATTTAGAAAGTTTAACATCAAACGAAATCGAGAATTTAATTAAAAGCCACGTATCAATACCGGAATCTAACATTTACAAAATTCTAACTAAAAGACACTTTCTGCTTTATATAATTTGTTAATTTCAAATCGCGACACTTACAAGTATGTATGGTTAATTCTGATTTTGATTTTTAGCTTATTTTATGGGGCAGTCGTCTTTAGTGAAACTGCAACCGCTGTGCTTGCAGCTTGAAATGCAACTGATAGATACTCGAACCGAAAGTGAATGCTGGAACCCAAATAGATGAAATGCCAGCCAGCCCAGCGAAAAGTTGAAAACTCTGGACGGTCCGGTTTTTCTTGCTTGGAAAACTTTACACATCGTTGAAAGAATTGAAAGTTTCCGGCCTTTTGTGGAGTAGCTGCCCTCCACAAGCCCGAGTGGTTCAAGCGGTCAACGTTCAAACATCTTATGGATAAAGGCTTGAGTTCACAAACTTGAATTCAAAAACTCCTCGCTTAGCTGTATTGTTTTTATTTGCATAACACTCCGCATACTGAGCACACTGAGGAAAGTAATGGGATGAGGAAGCAATCGGCAAGCCTATATTTGTTTGCCGATCAACTCGGAAGCGATGATTTCCTAGTCAATACTTGTATGGGTGTGTTTTGGGGATGGGATTAATTACGTCGTTTATTTAGTTTTCAAAAAGGTTTAGATTTCTTCATTCATTACTAAGACGAGTGTGTTAAGTTATTTTCAGTCATTCATTAAGAATAATCAAAAGAATTAAAATGATATTAATGACGAAATCGCAAAGTACATTAATGCAATGCAGGATTTTATTTTCAGAATATTATAAGTATTCACATAGATAGTTAATAAAATCTATCTTAAGTAGATCTTATCGTATTAAAGCGACCAAGTAGATTCAACTAAGTTAACATAAATATTCAGTCTTATTTGGTACTCCAAGCAACACTGTCGTTTTGTTTGCAAGCTTCCTTCCACCATTTTTAAAGTCATACATGCACAGCTTCAAGAATCTGATGGAGTAATCGGTGGAGAGAGTGCCAGCCACCATTTTGGTTGTTCACCGCCATTCAAAATAATTTTAAAAAATCTCCCAGCGCTGTGAAAAAACGGTTTTTATAGTTTTACAACACTTATTTTGCTGCTTCTTCTGCCGTTGTTCATCTTACACACCAGGTGGCGCTTCAGCCTAAGTAGTTGGCAACTCTATTCTACATACCGCCGAAACATTTTTGTACATAATGATATTTTTGTAAGCTTTTATTGAAAATAAAACAAATATAATTTCAAAGTTTTAATAATATTTTTGACTTATTGGAAGCAAGGTTTATAATTACTAAAATTTAAAGGAAAAAAGAAGCAGAGTTCTCGGTTGAAACATGACTTAACTTGAAACTTAGCAAGGACCTTTTTTGATGAACCCTAAAATGTTTTAACTTTAACAAGATAAAGCTTTTTTGGAGCCTTAACAGAAAAGCTTCAATCAGTAAATGTTAAACCTTTCATAGCCTTTTATTCATCCTAACTAATTTCTTATCAATGTGATCCATAGCGAAAGTTCTAAAATATTGTTGAATTTTTAAAATGAAACACACTATAGTAGTTTTCTTATATTCAATCGTCAGTTTATTCATCTTCACTCCGTTTTTGCATTTTAAATAGTATGAACTACATTTGAATTTTACAATCTAGTTAATAATTAACATTTAGCCCATAATAGTACACAATGATGCGCATTTATTTGCTTTTCATTTTCTGTTATTAGTTCTGCTTGGTTTTGTGGATATATTTTTAGATTTCGAATTTAAATTTTTGTTTCCTGGGACCATTAAAAATAATCGAGTGGAAAAAATTGGTATCCTAAATAAACCTTTAGTCTTCATTATTAGTCAAAAGAAAAATATTCAAGTTGGAAATATTTAATAAAAGCTATCGTTTTACTTCTAAAACATTTTAAATATTGTGAAATTTGGAAAATTGTTTTCTCTAAATTTTAAACAGAAAAATAACAGTTTATCCGTATTTATTTTTTAAAAATTATTATCGTTAAGGACCCTGGTTTTTTTCTAGCAACATTTACATTTACTAATATATGACATTTCAATTGGATTTTTTATTTAATTTTCTTTAACTTTTACCATCTACATATGTTTTTTTTGCAAAGTGTAACAAAAGTGCCTTACGCATTTCGGGGGGAAATTGGGAGTTATTCTTTAAACTGTCCTGATGTGAGCTGAGCTAACTAACCAGAAAATTTATTACGTATTCCATTGCAAATCTTAAAAATAATTTTTACACAAGTTTCTCATTCTTTAAGGGTTTGCTCGCTCATTTATAGAAAAAATATACAATTATAATTAGATTTTCAATTAAATACATTAATTAAGCATAAATTATTACATAATTGTGCTAATTTCCTTTGTTTTCGGTTTCTGTTACCATTTCATAAATTGATTTTATTTGTTTTGTTTTTTTTTTCAATAGCTATTTTGTATGCTTCTTTCCGTTTTTTTCGAACATTTAGTTTACGTTGAACGCTTGTTTGTTTTTATTTATCAGAATTATTATAATTTGTTGTTTTTATTACGTCAAGGGTATTAGAATTAATATGTACAATGTTGAACTTATTGACTAACCGTTTTTCAATTGAATTCAAGGTTCTCCTTTGCTTTGCTAACTGCTTCCATTTGCATTGCCAAGCACAGAGAATTTCACTAATTGTAGCGTCTAATTATTGGTGATTAATTGGTATTATTTGTATGCTTCGGTTCTATGTGTAATGCATATTATATTTATATATATATTTGTAATTGTATATCTATGTATATGTAGTGTATGTATGTTAGATTAGAAGCGACCAGATTTATCCTGAAACGAAACAAAGTAAAGAAACATTTTAGAAGTCTTGTGATATTATTAAAGATTTCGTAAAGATTTTTTTGGGTAAATCAGTCTCACATCAACACTTCATAAAAGGACAATCAGTTTGCTTCAACAATGACCAAGGCAGCCTCCATCTCTCTAGAGATTGGCTAATTTATTCAGATTTTTCTTGAGGGGATATAATAGCACTTGACACTTGGCAGGCTCTCGTTCGGAATCAGAAATATTCATAAGTAGTCTGGATGGCATGTAGATAGAGGTCCCCGCCCCCATCACTGGCAATTTTTATGCAAATTTCCGGAGGCCAACTATAGAAATGGCCGAAAATTATGCCATAAAAACGACGGCGCTAAACATTTAAAATAAGATTTTAGTCTTTGCTTGGAACAGCCACTCGTGGCCATAACGAATAAATTCCCTTTTTCGGTGGCAAATTGTTGTCGCCCGCGCGAACATAAAAATCAAAGCTTCTCGCTTATCGCTGACAATTTTATTAGTTACAGCTTTAAATTATATTCGGTATGTAGATCACGCGCGCAGTTTTTATGACTTGCAATTGAATTTTACGAGACGGCTGTGTGGAGCGCGGAGGGGAGTGCGAAGACTATTGCCTACTTATGAGCGCTTTACGGCGACACCCTCAGGTCCCAGGGAGGGGCGTTGAATTTTGAATGCCTCTGCGGGTGAGTGTGTGGTGGACTGACTGTGATTAGTTGTGCCACGCCCCCAGCATATTTGCAGGGCCTTTCACGACTGGATTGGCAGGACTAAACCCCTGCAGGTGTGTGCCCTTTGCCCTTTCTTCACAGCTCCGGTTTCTGCCTCCTTGCTTTCCTGCAGTTTTATGACAAAGTGTGCGGATTGTTTGCTTTATTACTTACACAGAAAACAAATCAGAGGCATAACTTATATTTCATGGAACATTTCAACTGGCAGACTTATTCTTATTCTTTCTGTGTAGGTTAAGGTATGACTTGTGGGTATTTCTGTGCGAATTGTAGCTCCTGTCACGTCATTATCCTTTGTCCATGCAACAAGTGTTTAAATCGCTGGCAGAGCTTTATTTGTTTGAACGTGCGTGCTGCTGTGTCTGTGTGTTTGGGTGTCCTTAAGGACCTTAAGCAGCTTGTACACAAGCCGTTTTCCGTTTTCCCTTCTGTTTCCCTTGCTACAACTGCTGCCTGGCTTGGCAATTGTTTTCCCTCCTTTGGAAAGCGACCTCCGCATCGTGTCGAGTTAAGTGAGTGTAAATGCGGTTTGTTGGCGCAAGGACCTTTTCAAACCACCTAACCCACCCACAAGAGGTCCTTGTGTGTGTGTGTGTATCGTAGTCTGGCCTCGCTTATCATTGTTACCGACGTTGGCAGCTTAAATGTTATTAAATTGCTGACAATTTGTATTATGAAGTCGCGCACCGCATTGGTTTCCCCACGCTGACAAATTGATTTCCCGTTGCCGCCAGGATAATGAAATTTTCATTTGAATGCCAATGCAGGGAACTTTTTTTTCATTGCCTCACCACTTCGTTCTGAAAATTTTCCGGCACTTGGACAATTAGTTCTGACACTTGGTGGCCGAGTCGGTCGGCAAACCTGTCCAAAGTTTCTCAAACAATGTGCTGGGATTAGCTCCCGCAGGACATTTTCTGTCGCTAATTCAATTTATTCAAACTTCCCAGGACGACCGCCGACCGCCATTACCGCTGGGAATTTATTAATGATGCACTGGCATTAAAATTTAATCAAATGTGTGCCAGAAAAAAAGTTTGCGGTCTCTGAATTATTCAGCGAGTTGCGGACAAGTTTCAACACCTAAACGAAAGTTGTGGTCCTGCGGCGATGTTCCCTGGTCCTTGAATCCGGTTGCCAAGGCAAAACATAGGCCGCGACATTGAAGCCGCACATTTTTCCTGTTTCCATTTTTCTTTTTGCTTCCTCCGTTTTTTTGTCAACTAATAAATTGCCTGAAAATGCCTTTGTGTTTCACGCGCGGTTTCACCAGGACAACCAACCTGTGCCCCCCGTTAAATATGCACTTGAAAAAATTATGAGTGTAGTATTTAAAAAAAATTTAATGAGTACCAGAATTAGTAGGAAACCTTCCCAATAATTGTAGAAAGAAAAGTGAAGATTTTATGCTTGATAGTTGATAGACAGTCTCCCTTTTTTTAATATATTTTTCCAGTGCTTGCTCTACCAAGAGGGGCATGCCCCACGGTGGAGCAGCAGCTGCAGCCATAATTTGAGTGTGACTTTATTATGTGTCAAGTCACTCAATCTGCGGACGATGATGTGATTTTGCCGCCCCTCTCCCCTTCATTTAACAACATTCTTCAGCGTTTTATGGAGACTCCTGTGGGGCAGATGCTGCGGCAACTTATTGAGTGGCATGTGTCGCCTTTGGCTAATAAGAACTCGCCAGCACTTGCTTAAAGTTACATTATTTCTATGGAATGTTTTTTATTAAATATTCAATAAGCCTAGCCACCGTCCCCTTTGTTGGCAACTTTAAGGAATTAGCATAATAAAAAAAAGAAAGAATTTCTAGCGCCTGTCAGTTGGATGAATTATGAAAAGTGAAAGAAATGGAAATCCTTGAATACCCCAGAACAGGCTCTCCTTCTCCTGATACTCGGATTCTGATGCAATTCAAATTATTCAGTCAAATGAAGCGAAGGCGAAGTCAAATCCTCGCCAAACAAAAAAGTTTGCACTTGGCATAAATTTCGAAATCATTTCATTCCCCGCCTTCTCAGACAATTTTATTTTATTAGCACGTCATGCGATTGGCGCCAAACTTGACAAAGTTACAACTTTGTCCTTTAGCGACTTGGTCTTTTTATTTTTTCTTTCTTTTTACCAAGTATTGCTTTTTCTGGTCGCTTTGCTGTTTTCTAATTGTTGGCTTACAGCAAAACTTAGCAAGGAATTCAATTTGTGGGAGTGTGCGGCCAGGACAAAGGTTTCGTCCTGCGCTTCATAAAGTTTGCGACAAAGCAAAAATGCGCGGTGACATTGAAATGAAGAAAAAAAAAATCAAAGGGAATGTTAAGTAGAATTAGTCATTTCTAGACACAAAATGTTAATAAGTTAGAGCACTTCATAGTTGGATTCAATAAATTCAAACCAGTATAAATTATTTCAAAATAGAATAAAGTTTAGTCTATAAAACCCTCAAATTAGATATCCCTGAGTACTTAAAACTTAAGCTGCCATCAATAAACAATCGCCCACCCACTCGAAACACCAGCAGCTTGTCGGCGTAATTTTTCAATATTAGCAGCGTTTAACACGCTTGATTTGAGCGAAAACCCTCCCTCAAGCTCCCCCAGGTGAGCTGGGTCAGAGACAGAATATCAGTGGCATGCATAAGTCACCCTAAGGACGTAATTAATTTTTCAGCATTTGCTTTCGGACGACAGTCCTTTCCAGTCCCCCAAAACGGGCAAGGGGAGGGGCGTAGTTGCCTTGACGAATTTTCGCCGCGCTTTGCATGGCCAGCGAGATACCTTGGGGGTATTTTCCCTTCAAGTCTATGCTTGGCCAGTCAAATTAGCGCAAAATCGGGAAGGGCCAAGGGACACACAAGGCAGCAAGCCGCCAAGCCGCCAAGCCACCCAGCGGCGCATCGGCCACGTATCCTGCGGATCGTCCTGCCAAGGTAGCAAAGTGGCCTCTTACATATTTCATGGCTTAGGTAAATTGACTTAATTTGCTATAATTTGAGTTGCTCCGCCACCGCCTTCTCAACGTCTGCGCTTTAAAAAGCGTTCGTACAAATTGAAATTGAAAAGGACTTAAAGGCCATTTCTTCACCGTTTTCCGGTGTTTTTTTTTTTTTGTTTGTTGCTCTGGCTTTTGTCAATGTATTATGATAATTGAACGCTTGTAATTGCCCTCGAGTAGCAAACGAAAAAAAAGGAAGAAAAATAAGCATAAGTACATGAAATGCCAAAAGAATGTCCATAAAAGATTCATTGAGTGAACTGGAGTCAAATGAAGACGATTTGTGTATAAAACAGGACACGAAGTAGCAGCAGGATAACATTGAAGGGAGGGAGGGGGTGGGCAAGAAAAGTCCTCCAGCTAAGGAGGAGGGTGGCTTCCGGAATCCGGACACTGTGGCACTTTTTTTACATATTCATAAAACGAGCGCCGTGAAATGAGATTATTAACATAATTTATGCCGTCACATTGAATGGCTTTTAGCGACAAAGTAGATTGAAACCGACTTGTATACATACTTTGTAAACTTTTTAGTGGCGGTCCAGCTGCGGCTTCCTGCTCACTGATCCTGCAGCTGCTCCTCTGATTCCGACTCTAGTTTCCAGCTACCAGTTACTAGTTACCAGCTACCAGTTTCCAGTTCCCATCTACGGCTGCTTACAACTTTACACTATTGTCCTTAGAGTTAGCGTTTTAAAGCGTTCCATTGGCGATACAAACAACACACACACACATACGCGCACACTCACACAACGACAACCATGCATCGACTATAGATCGTGGATCTTTGATCGACTTCTAGTCATCATCTAATGCACCCAGGAGGGCGGCGAGGTCACCACACTCGGTTGCGAATATTGAACTCTGGCATTCAGATTTGTGCTGGCCGTTTGTGTTGCCAGTTCCAGGCTACTGCTGCTGGTGTTGTTGTTGTTGTTCAGGAGCAACTGTTGCTGCTGGTGTTGCTGATGTTGCTGCTGCTGCTGTTGTTGCTGTTGCAGTTGTTGCTGCTGCTGCTGTTGTTGCTGATGCAGCTGGGCCTGCAGCTGGTTCAGATTGAGACTAGCGCCGGTCGAGGTGGTGATGTTGCTGATGGGTGCACTGCTGTTGACCAGGTTGGTGTTGACCGATGCCAGAGGTATGTTGATGTCCAGCAAGCCACCATAGCTCATCTCCTGCTGCAGCAGCTAAAGTAAGAAAATATAAATAATTAATTTAAGATCATAATTATATAATAAGACTCAGTTACCTCCTCGACATTGCACTCGAGATTCCCCACGGGAAAGTTCTCCAGATTAAATTCGTCAATCGGCTGCGCCTCGCTATTCAGCACCTCCAGGCATTGTCCTATCAAAGTAGAGGCGCAGTTATTATCTAAAATTTCGATTTTGGGCATCGAGATAGGTTGGAGTTTCGCAGACGGTTAGAGGGAAGATAAGCAGGATAGAGGAGTACAGATAAAGAAAGTGCTAAAGTCTCAGAAGTTGTCGATGTTACCTTCCAGGTTCGTTGCCAGATGCTGCTGTTGCACCAGCAATGCGGCAGTGTCCGCAGGACCATCAAGCACAACGTTGCTGTAAGTGTTTAGCGAATCCGAGGATGGCTCGCTGTTTGGATAGGCGGGCGACATTGTTGTGGTAACTGAGTTCGGCGAGAGGCCCTGCAAATTTAGTTTTCAAATTATTGTATTTCTTTTTTTTAATTATTGTTCAATTTTATAAATAATCCCCTTCAAAAATGTTGAAAATGTGTAGAAAAGGTAATTGGTCTGCAACGAAGGCCATATATCTGCCAATTGTCATCCGATTCTTGAGCGGTATACCTTAATCAATTTGTAAACCGATTCCCCATTATTCTGCATCAAAACCTGGGGACAAAATATTTTTTCGAATTTTTTCAAATTTTCCAGGGGGTCCCCTTCAAAATGTGGATAATGCATGGGATGGACATAATGGCCCGCAGCGAAGGCCATATCTCTGCCAATTGTCATCCGATTCTTGAGCGGATTACCTGAATCGATTTGTGGAGCGATTCCCCATTACCTGAACCTGTATTGTTGGACAAAGTGTCAATCTTCTAATGATACTCACATCTCTTGCATTGTGCAGACAGCTGCAGTTGAGGGAGCGGTGTAGCAGGCACTGGGACTGTGGCTGCAGCGTGTTGTAGCCGGGGGCGGGGCCGTTGAGGGCGTAGGGCGAGGGCTGCTGGCCCTGCTGCTGCTGTTGCTGCGGCTGGGGCGGCTGGTAGGGCGGCGGGGGCGGCTGTGTGGGGAGGCCCGAGGCGGCACTGAACCTGCTCCAGCCGTACGATCGTTGGGTGGCAAGAACGAGAAGAGAAGGTGACTTTATAGATCTGTATGAAGTGAAGCTGAAACATATCATATCAAGAGTGATTCTGCAGCATGCCAAGCATTTGGTGAAGTGTCAAGGAGGACATGCAACAAATTATGTTTACAACGTAAATGGAACAACATAAAAGGATTTGTTTCTTTTTTGAAGGTTATTGGGGGGTCGTGACATTTTTAAGAATCAAATAAAAACAGTCATCGGGAACTGACCCTTGCTGCTGCTGCTGGGTGCACAGCGTCAGCTCGTCCGCTATGGAGCCAGTGAGCTCCTCGAGGGCCTGCGTCATCGTGGTGTTCTGGTAGTCGACACCCGTGAATTCCCAGTCGGGCTCGAAATCCTGGGCACGGATCGGACTCAGGCGTCCGCAGGAACTGGCGTTGGATGAGGCGCGTTGCCGGAAGTCGGGCGACAGCTGGAAGCCACCGCCACTTCATCATCATAGCACACAAAAACAAAGAGGAAGAAAAAACGGAAGCAAACAAATAAATAAAAAATTTAATAAAATAAATTACTTAAATAACTGAAATTCAAAGGCTCGACAAACTTAGTGACCAGACTAGAGACACAAGAAAAGTGAAAATCGTTTCGAAAAAAGTCTCAAAAAACTCTAAAAACTTGCCAATTATTTAACAAGGTGAAGCTTAAAGCACTGATTATTTTAAACTTTATATAAATTTTAAATCATGCTCTAAAAGCGAAATCCAAAGTGTCCTAAGAAATCTTAAAATATATTTTTAAATTGTAGTTTTCTAACTATAAAGATCTAAATTCTTTAACTACTTAATCTAAACAAAATAACATGCCTTTTAAACTTATCAATAGTTACTAGTTTTAATTCTAAATCTCTTATTTAAGAAATCATAAGCTATATTTGTAATTAAACTGCTCAAAAAATCTATTAAAAAACTGGGAAATAATAAAAATTAATAGTTACCTGTGCAGCGGGCTCTCTGGAAAATGGTCCAGCCCCTCGCTGACACTGCTGCTCGGCGAGGGCGTGGCATCGTTTAGGCCAACAACTCCGGCCTGTCGCAACGCCTCGACCCGCTTCTTGGCTCTGCCGCGGCGCTTCTCGTACCGGGACGTCTCCATGGAGGCGGCACGGCGCCGCACCGATTTTCCGGGCTTGGCCTCCGGATTCAGCATCCACCAGGAGGACTTTCCGGTGCCCTCGTTCTGGACGCGCATGAAGCGATTGTGCAGCGACAGATTGTGACGTATAGAGTTCTGTAACGAGACCGAAATAATATTTTTTAGAGACAATCTTTTTAAACGAAATAAAATGTGCAAAATTTGCAAATCCCTTGGCTTTTTGTCTAAGGATCTCTCACACTCTCATAGCGCTGATGTAACAATTTGTAAGCAACTGTTTCAATGAGAAAAACTGGAATGGTGGCTGCGTTTCCTTTCGCCTTTCGCCGGTTGTGCCATTCAATTGTCTGTCGACATTTTTATGGTTTGCAGAACGCACAGGATCCCGCCACATTCACATAGAAACTCTCTAATTGGAAGATGTCTTCACTGCTGCCATCGTCGTCGTCGTCGTCATCCTCGTCCTAGTCGTCGTCGTAGTCCTCCCCGTCGACTGTCAATTCATATTTTTCAACAATTGTCATAAATAACCGCGTGTAAGCAACGTAATGACAGCAAATCGACATCGACCACACAACCCAATCCCGTCCAATAACTCCCAACTCTGTCTAGGTGGACAAAAAAAAAACCAAACAAGGACAATTACTTGTCATCGGGTGCAAAAAAAGTGAAATAGAAATACCAGAAACAAATAGAATCAAACACGTTTAGTGTGGATTTGTCATCAGCTGGATTATTTTTGGTGGGGGGGACATTGGTTAAATAAAAAAAGGAACAAGGAGGTTTGGCTACAGTGGCAGCCAAAACTAAATGGAGCATTACAAACTAAACTAACTGAAAAAGGCAACCTTCTACAGATTCCACCCACCAAAAAAAAGAAAGTAAGGGGCATACACTTCAACCTAAATACAAGGGGAATCATAATGTATATAATTATATTAAAATTATATACAATTTCTTTTATGTTTTAAAGAATTTACTATAAGTACTAGTCCTTTAATAACTAACAGCCTGGCATTACCCCTTGCCTATCTTTCTCTAGGATCTCAGAAGTACCGGGTACCATATAGTTTTAAAAATGTCTAACCAATAAATCCCTTTTTCCCAAATATTATTAACTTTTTCTCTGTGCACTTTCTCCCCACATCCTTTCCACGTCACCGAAAAAGCGATTGCGACGCGTCGCGACTCTAGGCGGCACATTGGCGCCATTTATCACCGTTGCCAGGACATGTGAGTGGGTGGCACGGAATTAGGGGGTGGTGGCAAGTTGCAAATGCCAGAAAGAGAAAGGGATGCCAGGCATCTGACAGACGCCCGCCTGACGACCTGAAACCTGTTCGCAGACAGGACCAGTATCCCCTCAGACTCTCTAATGCTGGATTTACTTAACAATTTTCTTCCTCCTATATTTTTTTTTTTTGGCTGGCGAAAACTTTTTCTTGGCGACAGGGGGCTTGGTTTGGGACTCGGATTCGGATGCTGTTGCGTCTTCCGTCCAGAGTCCTGTAATGACATTTTTGGTTTTGGCCCCGCCCTCTAATTTTACCCCCTTCGCATAAAGTTATCGTTTTTATTTAAATGTTTAAGTGCGCTGCCGACTGAGGCGTCTCCAGTAGTACGAGCAGGTTCAAACATTTTCGATTCTCCTGCGGAGCTTCCATCCACTTGGCAAACGTTCTGATTATGCTAATGGCCAGATTGTAGAATTATCCAACCAACTTCCGTTGAGAAACAGGATGTCCTGGCCGAATGTGTGGGTGGGTGGGTGTTTGAGTAATGAGAAAATATTTTCCAAATAAACTATCCAAAGTTTATATATCAATTGGGAAAGAGTTAAGGGGACTCTTAGTCCCCTTAGTCCCGAAAAAAATAATAATTTTTGATTAAAGCGAATCTTAAAGTCAGTGAAATAAATTCCAAAGCGGGGTGTAGTCAAGGCCATAAAATCAAGGCAAAAATTCAAACAAACGGCATTCATAATTTATGGCACACACTTCATTGAATATTCATAACCTTAAATCTCGGCCAGAGAAAAAAGCCAAAAGAACATGCCAGCATTGCGAACATTCTCAATTCATCTAACTAATTGGGCCTATTAAATCGAGAGAGATATTATATGTACGCGACTGGGCGACTGCGACCACATGTCGACCTGCCCGGGGCCTTAAAGGAAGTCTGGATTCCAAAACGTGCCATTGGTTACCAAGGAGCTGCATTATCCGAGCCCACTCAGCTGAAGAGGAGGATATTTTGGGGGAAAAAATACATAAATATATGGTAGTTTTCTTTATTAAATAAGGTGGCTTAAATCAAGTTAAAAGCATTAACAAACAATATTTTCTTGTTTAATGTTTTAATATATTTTATAAACTATTATATAATATTTATTTTTTGTAAAGACTTTTCCCCGAGTGCATCTGTAGTTATACGTATGTAGGTCATCCCATCGTCGCCTCCACAACTCGCATCCATGGCGAGCACATGAAAAGCAATCGGAATGGAAAAACTGGGCTTCCATTGAATTTAGTTGTTCCCCAGTAGCGACAAATGAGCAAAAGCCAGAGAAATGGAAATTTCATATATTTATGGGGTGTGCCAATCCGGTAGTCAAGGATATGTGTGCCCTTATTTTGTACAATTAATGTGCATCGAGCGTGAAACACAATGAAGTTTCTGGGAACATTCAATTGCAAAAAATGTGACCCAAAACCGATCGATCGTTGCGTTAAGGGGGGGGGGGGATTCAAGTTAAAGTTTTCCCAGCCAAGCCGAAATGACCAATTACAAATATTAGGGAAAAACTTTTATTTATGAATGCGCCGCCGACTTTGTTCTGAATCATTTCTTTATAATTTATATGAGTAATTGCCGGAGATAGACAAAAAGGCAAAGGAAGCCGGAGCACTAAAATATATTAAATCTGCCAGTTCATTTCATTTGAGCTTCGCTTCTCCCCCACATATGGGAGTATTCCTGAATGCCACTGTGGGGTGACTTGAGGCTCTATCAGTCTGCTCCCCCTCGTACGAGGAGGGCCAACCCCCGCCTCTCTGGGTATCTCGTGAAGCGCTGTCATCTCGTATCAAATATGCATATTTCATTGGGCCATTTGAGGGGCTTATGGAGAAGCAGAATCGCGACATGTGCCGCTAACTGGGTTGTCCTTAATATTCGCGAACAAGTGGCATTTAAAAGAGCCTAGATATGTCTCAAAGGAAAGCTTTAAACGGCGGAAGATCTCCAATGAAAACATACTCTATAAATATTCAGCCTTGAATCATTTTGTTAAAGTCATTCACTCATCATTTAATCTAATTCCTTTTTTCCACATTATATTCAAAACATGTTAAAGGTTTGCGGCTGTCCGCGATTTAACTAAAAAAAAAATGCAACCAAAAACGTCAATAAAAAGCTACAAAAAAAATCGTAAAAAGAGTCCGATCTGTATCAGTTTGTGGGAAAAGGTTTAACTCTGAATGGGCGGTGGGGTGTGGAAGGTACAAGCGCCCCAATGCCAGACAGCTGCACCGATTCTCAGACACAAATCAAACGAACACACACCCGACCACTCTGGTATAGAAATAAAAAAAAAGATTATTCGCATTTAGATGTGAAATTGAGATATAAATTTTTGAAACGACACTCTACACTCTAGCAACCTAATTTTTTTTTTGGTTCGCCCAACAAACAGGTTACCATTCATTCGGCTAATTGCTGCCAACCAGGCTAGGCAGTTGAAGTGAATTTGGCCAAAACCAGTGGTTAAAATATATATGCACAGCTTTCGGCATAACAAGATCCTGCATTGTTTCCACTGCAATAAAATTGATTCTATAAAGAGAAGATGATTATTTAATTCTCAGAAATTCGAAGAAATTTAATGATTTGATAAATGACTGCACGGGAAATTAAATAGCTGGATTCCGAAATCCGAATTGCTGCGGAAACTGTTTGGATTTTATTGATTTGCAAAGGTGCTGATCTGTAACACTTTCCGACTTGCCGAGTGGGCGGAAAAAGTGCTACAAATCTGATGGATTCAGTAAATATTACATCTGGAATCCCACTCATATTTGTATAAACCCGGCAACACAGCCTTGAACTGTCCAGTATGGCGGGATTAAAAAATGGCCACTAGGTTTGGTTCAGATTCTGCCTTCTTTTTTTTTTTGGTTGGGCTGTCTGTTTGGCCAATTTGTAAACACTTTTGCTCCGAGTGGGCCAAAGACTAAACAAATCAAGATTGAAAATTTATGGTGATGGGGATCTGGTGTCTGCAATTCTGTTTACCCAAGACTAATTAATTGTTTAAACAATTTGAGCTTTCAGAGATGCCAGCAGATGATATTCGAACACTGTTTACCCAAAAAAGATCATTGACAGTTGCCATTAAATTGGCAAACGGTTTAAAAATCAATTTGGAAACGAATCACGATCGCAGTATAGTATTGATTGGATTCCCAAATGTGATTTCTGGCGCGTGAACATGAAATCTCAATGTGGGGCCGCAGACTGGAGGCAATCATTGAAATTGATAGAACCTAATGGCAGCAGTAATTGATTAGATAATGGCCCAGTAATGACCTAGACCATCTTGATCAATCAAATGAAATATCAAACATTGTATGACATTGAGCCTCTTTAAACTCTTCCCCAACAGTATTAGGACTCTCGAAGTGCTTTAAGCCGCTCCCCAATCTAAAATCAATATCTAAACCGTATCAAAAAGCCATTGAAAAGACAACCAACAGAGGAACACAATTTCAAACTGCAAACTAAATAAAAGAGCCATAGACATGGGACAAACATACTGATAGAACGGGGTTGGCATCCCCCACCCACCCTTCTGGACAAACACTGTAGAGATATGTGAACATAAAACAGGCGGCATTATCATCGCAATGATGATGTGATGATATGATATGGAATTGCAAAAGTTTTCTCTTTCTACTTCTTAGACTCGTGTCTGTTTCGGTTTCGTTTTTGGGGGGATTTTTTTCCGGCAAACTTTTATGAATACCAGTGAGCCCTTGGAGGGCAGGAGGTCCTGTATAGAAAGAGATTCTGCGACAAAGCCGCCAGCGACGATTAATCGCAAGACACGTTGGCGCCTGCGTGCCAAACGGAAACGGAAATCAAATGACAAAGCTATGCATATATCCTTCCTGCCTCGTTACGATTCAATTGCACCTGAGAAGCTTTAAATAGAAGAGAGTCCTTCGAATTCCAAACAATTTAGAGGCAAGTGTCAGCATGTCTGCATTCATAAGGACTCCATAAGTGTTGCATTTTGTCTGAGGATACAACGAAACCCAAAGGAGGGTCTTTAGGTTTTATTTTGGGCTAGAAATGGGCTAGAAAATACTCTTTTTCTAAGAAAATAATAAATATTTTAAAGATATTTGGTAAAGGACCTCTGACTAAAGTTATAGTAATATAATTCAAGCAATCAAGTTCAGTAAGAGTAGTTTCTGAAATAAAAGCAATCGAGTGGTGAACCAAACTGGAAACCAACAAAAGGCAAACACAAACTTAAGCAATTGCACTTGGCCAACGAAATCGGGCCAAATGATGTGCAATTTCTACATTTCCACAGACACACACATACAGGCATGTGAGT
Organism: Drosophila monieri; assembly: GCA_035047585.1. Lineage (NCBI taxonomy): Eukaryota > Metazoa > Arthropoda > Insecta > Diptera > Drosophilidae > Drosophila > Drosophila monieri. The sequence goes on along the minus strand of JAWNPJ010000008.1, from coordinate 46,527 downwards.
GGTTACTTAGCGCGGGCGAGGACATTGCCCCAAAATGTATGCAACGAAAATTGGAGCCAAGTTCATAAATGTGTTTGTCTGCTGCTCGCTCGCCGTTTGCCATTCGCTATTCTTTCGAAAGTTTATGAAACTGAGTGACATTCATTAAATACGAGCAAGGGACAAATCCCATGTGGCTGGTATCCAAAGGATTTCCAAGAATCGAATCCTTGATTGATTATGTGCTTGGATTTCGGGGCAGGCGAGGCTTAAAGAGTCGCGCATCAAATTAAATAATGATTTCCAATTCCGATTGCTTAAAGCGGAAGCGAAAGCAGGCCAGTAATTTGCACCAGAACTTTATTTACGAGCTAGTGCGGCCGCCCCATTAGTTTGCTGCCCTCGTTGTCGTTCTTCCTTGGCCAACTCCCACTCCTTTGGGCCATTAACTGGACATGAATGGTCTGCCCATCCCCGTGCCGAGTGATAAATGTGGGCGGAACTTAGCCAAGTGGTCTTTGAGCGACATTCAATGGGATTTGGAGTTGTCATCGGTATATAAGACACATCCACAAACGGCAGTCCTCTTGGGAGTTTAAAGCTAAAGAGCTATAAGAAAAAATTTAATTATATTTTTCATCAAAAAATATCAAACAATTCTGACATTTAAAATTAGGACTTTTATCATCCTCGTGGACCAGCCTCTTGGTATTTTTTAGCTTCACTTTTATGGCTTTTTATCATATATGGAACAACCACATAATTTCGGTTGATTTTATGGCTTTTTGTTATGATTATTGCATATTTATTGAAGCTCCGACTGGACTCGGGCTTCTGGACAGAAGAATTCGGACGAGTGGCGTTTTATTTTGTAGAACACCCATATGAGATAATTTCTCAATAAATAATTTAAACATTTATAAAGTAATTCTTTGCTTTTTTGTTTGATTCGCCTGTCTGGAGGCGAAACCAGTTTGATTTGCGCTGCCTTGATTGGCCTGCAGTGTTTTGATATTCGATTATATACAATATGTCGCCCAAAGTAATAATAGAAAGCGAACAAACAAAGAAGTTCATTAGAATGACAAACTTTGATATTTATATGCGGAGAGCAGGCGGAACATACTAATAAGGTTCATCCATATACTCGTTTCATACGCCCGAAATTAATAATTTGTAGGCAGATCAGAAACCAGAAAGTGTGGCATAAAATGTATCTACTTTTTTTGTTGCCCATAAAAAAGCGAATAAAGAAAGGTGGGTGGTGAGGATGATGGGTCATGGGGCCGAGGATCATGCATCGAGTGTGTCGTCTCATTGCCAGACAGACTGTTCTGAATGCCAGACTCCGTCTACGTCCATGCCCGGCTGCCACTTGCATTCCGACCGGTACTGGTTCGTGCTCAAATCGTAAAATTCTACGCAACTCACATAAATTTCGTCTGTGGAGATACATTTTTGCATGCAACGGTGCGGGGGACAACATGCATTTTTGAGTTCTTGCTGAATTTTATAACCCAGCCTGCGGCGATGGTGTTAATTAGTGCAACAGGCCATAAAAACGCTCGGGAAATTCTACACACAAACTAACCTCGCACAACGAGAAGCCGTGTGTGCAGTACTTTTTCCTCAGCTTTTGCCGCAAGTGCAGCATAATTAATAGCCGCACAATTACGATCTAGACAGGGCTGCCCCGTCTGCCCCGACACATATTCCATATATAAGTGGCATGATTGGACAATGATTTGCGATCGTTAGCCATGGGTCTCGGTGACGAGGTCATTTTTTAGTAGCTCCCATAATATCATAAGGAACTGTGACGGTGGGTATTGAACAAAATTTGCTATGCAACGACATAAATCATTAAAGTTGATGGAGATCATAAAAAGGGGAACAAGTTAATATGTTTCGAGGAGGAAACTAACAGCTTTTCCTTAACAAAATAATAAGAAATATATTTCTTTAAAGTCTTGTGATTCAATAGGTCTACTACTTACTTCAACTTTCCTTTAATAGTTGCATCAAATTATCATCAAAAAATTATATAAATGCAATTAAAGTAAAGAATAAATAAAGAATTACATTCGCACTTCGTAGAGGGATAAAATGTTGAGTCGTTACATTATCGATACACTTAGAGCAGAACCCGTAACCCATGGGCCATAAAATTCTACAACTAATATTTCGAAAAACAAACTAATGTCACGGAAAACGAGGGCGTGGCTACTGCTTCCGTGTTGCCTTTTTTACTATTTTATCAGCAAGAACCGAGGGCAGCAAATGTAAAAAATATATATATATATAAAAAAAGGGGGCGTGTTGCGCCCGGCAAGGCAAATTAATACTACGCAGTACGCCGGCATATATAGTAAGTGTTGTGGGTCCAAACCGACTGAGAGTTGCATGCAAATAATAGAAATAAATTCGCCGAATAGCTCGGCATGGTCTGCTGAAAGCGCTACTACAGTGGCAAGGAGATACGATAGGGGGGACCGGGCAAGGTTAATGCTTATTTATAAACGAATATTATGTGCACGGCAATCTTAGAGTGCTGATCTCGTTCTGGTTCTTGTTCTCGTTCTCGTTTTCGATCTGTGAGTGCCATTTGGATTTTTGGCTGATTTTGATTATTTCCAGTATTTGCACGTTCCATTTCTCAAAATAAAAACAACTTGTATCGCTTTGATTTTATTAAGTTTTATAGTGTTTTGATTGTTATTGTTTTTGTTTTACATTTAAATGCACTTTTCAGCAAATCAAACCAAATGCGCCGCAAAATAACAAAAAATAAAACGCAAACAACAGCCAACAATGCGTATACTTAATGCGCGTTTAACAGCAAAAATCAAGAAAAAAATATGAAAAAAAAAATCAAATCAGAAAAAAACCATTACAAATATCATAGAGAGGGATGGAGAGTCTGATAGACAGGGATGGAGGGAGTGAGTGCATTGTCAAGTGTTAAATTAGTTACGCAATCGGGGGGTGGCTCTGTATGGGTGCTTTTATAGAAGTGCTCGGCTATCGTTAATGAATGCCGTTATTTTCCGCAGTTTATTGCATATTTATATTGTTTCTAGTTATTTGAAAAGCTGACACTCTGCCCCCGCCCCTGCCAGGCCCCTCCCTATATCTTGGCCACCTGCACTTGGTCAACGGAGTGAGTAATGCGCATTAAGCTGAGGACCTACCTCTTCCAGTTACTGGCCCACTACGGACAAGGCCATTACAGTTCCGATAAGGCCATTGATAAGGCCAAAGTTAACCAAGGTTAAACTGGGTCTAAATCATTCGGCCATTACACTGCATTGTTAACAATATTGCACAATATGTTAACTCCAGATTACAAGCACTGGAGATTTTACTGGAATTTTATTAAAACTTACAATAAACTGATATCTTATCCTTCATTTTATTGAAACAAAAATTTTATAAATGAAAGAGAGACATGGGGTAACGTAGAACTTATGTTCTATCAGCAGGAAAAAATCAGGAAATGTATTCGCCAATCGTAAATAGTATCTGGCCCACCTAAGAAGCCTTCATAAATTACATAAAAATCTCCAAACGACGAATGAAAACCACGAAAATGTTGGGCCAAAAAATATTTATAACACGATGCGGTTCGCTGCCAATTAAAAGAAGCAAATATAAAAACAAAATATACAAAAAAGAAAATATTAAAAAGAAGAAAAACTCGCAAACAAAAATAAATTGATAAAAGGAGCAAGCGAAAAAAAATACTTGGCAGCAGTTCAATGGCCAAAACGCGATGTCGCTTGCCTGATGATGAAGACACGAGCCAGAGCCAGCCACAGCACCACCACCACATCCATCCCATCGCAGCCAACCACCGGCCTTTTGGGAGGGAAGCCTTTGCAATGCAGTCGCCAGCCGAGTGGCAAAATTTAAAATTCCACAAATGTCATTTGAGTGTTTCGCTCGTTCCGTTCTTTATTATTATGACGACTATTCGAAGAGGAAGCTCTCTGATGGGAAAAATGATGGCAACGCAAGGAAGAGGAGCTACAGCCCGAGCAGCATAAAATTGTGGTGCGAGGAAAAAGGAAGCAAGTGTCAGGTAGAATGTGGCAACGTGTTGCATAAATTAGCAAAGGCCATAAAACTTTATAAAGGAATGTGCGGAAGGAACTCTTCCTTTCAACATTTATAATGTAGAAATCTATAAATACTCAATTGTATATTTTGATGACAAATTGTGGTTGGGTTTGTTGGGAAGAATATATACTGTAGGTATTAATTGCAATAGTACTTAATGAGTTACTCTATTTTTTGCATTCTTAGAAAGCTCCTCTAAGCTCAAATAACAATTCTACGACGCGCGAATATAATTCTTTATCACGATGATTGTTATTTCCATTCGTAATCACAAAAAACCCGAACAAAGTGCCTACGACCGACTACTACTTCCGTGAAGTCAAACATTAACGGCAAATATAAACAAGAGATTAATACAAATACCTCCAATATTAGTTCACAACCCTAAAAAACTTAGGCAGTCAAAACACAAACAAAAGTCAACTGAAATTCATTGGAAGCGCGCTGTCTGCGCAAAATGAAAAAGTTTCGGGTATCAAGAGTGGCATCGTCTTCGATTTCTTCGTAGCCAGCGCAGCGCATTCTTCAGTACTTTTTATTCTTGTAGTCTTTATCATTTTTCTGGACTGTCCAGGGAGGTGCTAAAAAAGCAGCGGCCTTTTGCATTGAAATATCAGCGAAAATGATAAAGAAAAACAATCACGTGAATGACGCACTGCACCGACCAGAGAAATATGAGTCGATCGAATGATTTATGGCTCGGATCACGTATACGTAGTCGACCATTGAACGGAAGGAGTTCTGGGGAATGGAATTACCGGAAAATCAGCAGCGATCAGTTCCAAAATTGGGCCTGGGACCAAAGCGAAAAAAGACCAAAATCCATTTAAGTTAAATGTCAATGAACTCCTGCCAATATTGATAACTTGCACAAAAAAGCTACCGTCGAGTATAGCCTCACAAATACAGGAGGAATACTGTCTATGTAAGCAAATGTTATCAGCCCAAAAAATAAAAACAAAAACGAAGAAAAATAAATAATTGCCAAAACCTATTGGGTATCAAGTTAAGTCCCCAATTGAGATGAAAACTGAAGCCTATTAGTTGATCAACGATAAGCCTCTTAACGTTGATCATAATTAAATGATTAGTTTATATCATGTGGAAATCAAAAAGGGGAAATCTCCGGCTTGTTTAGAGTTAAGTGCAGGGAATTACAGGGGTTTCGAGGAGCAATGAAAAAGCGCAACCGGTATCCGAGTATCTGAGTATCTGAATATGAATGAAAATGATTCGTGATATACGCATGGGGGCATGGCATGCACGCGTCTATTTATTTACGTACGATTGGATGTAAACAAAACGAAAAATGATCCGCAGATAAAAGCGCATTAATTGCAAAAAACTCTGCAAAAAAATTATACAGAAAAAATACAAGCAAATAATAAAAAAAAATGGAAATCCAGCAAAGACTGAAAGACAAACAGATGGCAAACATTTCGCACATGCACTAAATAAGCTAAACAGCAAATGGTGGGGAAAACAAAGGAAAAAAAATCTGTAAGACTGACTGACGATTGCATAATAAAAGTGGGGAAAAAAGCGACCACAAAAAAGCAAAACACAACACAACAAAAAATATGAAAGCCAAACAACACAAGCTCCACTTTATCTGCTCCACTCGACTCTCACTCCATGTGGACTGACTTGGCCATGAACTTGACCGTTTGCTCGGCTAAATGTGAATGAAATGGCTATTTGAAAGCCAAAGAGCACTGTGGGAAAAGTATCAAGTTGAAAACACTCTCAAAAACACTATAAACCACACCGCACCACTGCCGCTGGATGGGTGGATTAAGTGAAGTAACCAGAGTAGCCAGTAAAGAAAGTAAAAACTCTGTAGGGGCTTCTCAAGCTTAATGGTTGTGCATTAAAGAGACTTTATATTAATTACTTTTATTATTTTACCTCATAATTTTAAATACAATATATCTATTACCCTTGCTCTTTGATAATTATCAGGATTAACCCTTGAACCCCCTGAGGGTGGGAGATTTTGGGAGGAACCTACCTTCCATCCAGCACTGCTGTTCGAATCGCCCTTGTCCTTAAAGTATGGCACATTCTGGACCATCCACTCGTAGATCTGACTCAGAGTCAGTCGCTTGTCGGTGGCCGATCCGATGGCATGCGTTATGAGATCCGCATAGGAGAGGTTTCCCCATGCATTGCGACGCGATGAGTTTTTCTTGGCTGCATTCGCATTCTGTATAGCCTGTTGTGAGTCTAAAAGGATGCCGAAAAAATGAGTTAAAATTATTAATTAGGAAAGGTGGACCTCACCTCCTGCAGTCAGCTGCTGATTGCTGGCTTTTGTACTATCCAGTTCGTCGACGGGCTCCACAAAGTTATCTGGTCTGGGGCAGGGCCATGTGTTCGATCTGGCTCTGGTCTGGGGCTCGAAGCCGGCATCTATGGGCAGGTCGCCCACACCCACGCCCACCCCCAGCTGGTCCATGGCCAGGCCGTTGTCTGTGTGGGTCAGGGTGGGCCAGTCCTGCGCGAAGCCGTCCATCATGGGGTAGAGTATGTCGTTGTGCAGTTGCAGCTTTGCGGTGTCTCCAGTAATCCACGCCAGCCCAAAAAACCGAATTACCGAAGCACACTCTCAAGCTTCGGGATTATAATCTGAAAAATGATTAATAAAAACAATTAGTTGGAGAATTTTTAAGAAACGACTATAATTTAGTCTTAAAATCGGGAAAATATTAACACCTTGAATCGGTTACCCCTCAAAATTGTGACAAGTCATCTCATCTCACTGCCAAGTGATATTTTTTGATGAAAATTACATTTTGATTGTTTTCGTGTTTCGTCAAAAAGTAGAAACTGATCTTGAATTGTTCTACTAATTGAGAATTCAACGAATCATATCTTTGAGTCAAAAATAACTTTTATGAATTTCCGAATGTCCGGTCACGTGTTATAGATTTCTTCCAATTCGAATTCTAAACAAATTATTCAGTTATTCTACACTTGATCGATCATTTAATTCTGATGATTTATAGAGTAAGCCTTTTGTTATTTCCCAGTACCTTAGAACTTGATACGAAATGGTTGTAAATTCATACAAGTTCAGGAATCGTACGTTCTTAATTCTATAGATAGGTGAAAAAAAAAGTGTCGTAGAACTCTTAATAGTAATATTAAGAGAGCGTTATCAGCAGAAGGAAACCAGGGCAGATAATGTAGGTTATGATCTTGTTCCTCGCACGTTATATATTATTTTATTTTTCCAAAGTGGCGTTGTAGGCCTTTATGGAATGGAAATCAATTAGTTTTAATAAAATCTATAAATTCTTTCATGACTAAATTTAGCACACACATACATTTTATGAAAAGCAATGAAAATGATTTCAATTAGCGCGGCGGCGAGGCGAGTTTTCAATTCCCTAATAATTGTTGATAGTATAAGATTGGGCAATCAAAATTCTAAAATAAATACAATGAAAAAAATTGACAGATCCCCCAGAACGGGCCTTTTTGTGTTCTGCGGTCTGTGAGTTAATCTCGAATATAAAAGGTCTATTGACTCCGTCTGGAATGTCGGGAATGACTTGATAAGTCACTGCAGCTCGACGAGCATTGATGGCAATTTTTTGCCAAATGCAATTAAAGCCAACATTCTATAAGAAACAATATTTTAAAAATATTTATAAAAATAATTACTATAAAATATATTTATTCGTTTAACATATTTTTAAACTCTTTCTAAAATATTCCAACCAACTTTAAAGAGAAACCAAATCTTATCAAAGAGAACACCCCACTCTCTTTCTTCCTCAAAATTGTAAACAAATGAATAAGTGTGCGTAGCCGTAACTCAATTAAAATTCACTCACCAACACTCACGAATGCATAAAAAAGTGAGTATCTGTGTGTGGTGGCATTTTGATTGAGCTTTTTTATATTATATATTTTTTTTTGCCTTTTCGCCGAGAATTTCTCGCCAAGAACATGAAAAAAAAGAGAGCTGAGCTAGTGGGGGAAACCGGGAAAAAAAAGAGACACCGCCAACAACCACGACGACATCGAAGAATTGCCTTGAGAACACGGAAGTTCATTCAGTCGCTACCTAAACATTTGCCTACCTGAGAGCATTCCGATCATCACCTCATTATAGTTCGGCCAAAATTCGTTCTCAGAATTTTTGTTCAGCGGCTAAAAACTTTGGAGTGCTTTTATTTTTTTTGTATTTTTCGGTTTCCATGTGAGTGTGAGTATGTTTGGGTATTTAAATAACGAAATTATTTAGATAAGGTCGCGCGTCGTTGTCTGTCATTACATAATATCATCCTAGCGAAAGGTTTATGGCCGCAAATAATGGCAATGCGAATGGGAATGAGTCGCACTCAATTGCCCCCCCGGCAAAATAACTACAAAACAAAGCAAAAAAAAAAAATATAAAAAAAAACCCAGACAGAAAAACAACTAACCGAAACATTTCAACCTGACCTAAGCCACTAGCAACAACAAAAATCAAAGCAAATTTAATGAGGCTGTCAAAAAAAAAAAAGAAACCCAGAAATACACCAAAAATACCCGGCCTGCAAATGAAGCTACTACGTGTATAGCAAGAATGGAAAGTCCAGAGGTGACCGACTCGGATATTCTCTGTAGCTACGAATGTATCTGAAAGGTATTTTTTGGAGAGGCCATCAAAGATACAAAAAAGTTCATTGATACAAGCGGGGTTTTAAGAGACGCTTTCTCTTTGTTTCGAGGAACTCGGCTTTCTTTATTGATTATTCAGTTTTTTCAAATATATTTTATTATTATTATTAAGCCTTAAGATTAATATTAATGTCACCAAGTAGCCAGCTAGTCGAAAGTGCATTGCTCCTAAAAATAGTTGAAAATTCCTATTGCTCTCGTTCACTGCCGGCTGCCAACTATTTTGAGTAAATTGTCATAAAGATTTGCCATTTGAATATATTTCACTTTTTTTTCGAAGAAAAGAAATTGCGTCTTAAAGCCGGTTCTGAAATATTAAATAATATGCAGGCCCATAACATTTGATAATATTGAAACGCGTCATTGTATGAAAATAAAAACAAACCTGAAAAATAGGTAAGCATAGAAAATGTAAACAATAACAGAACAAATATGTAGGTTGGGAGTGGGATTTATTGGATCTATGGCATGGCATGATGTGATCCGATGCTGCGTCATTAACCATATAGTATGTCATATAGATCGGAGGGCCATTCGCCGAGACAGGTTCTGAGCAAACAAATGTATTTTTTTTTTATTACATCCGATTAGGTGACGCATATTTGCGTAGGTGATTGCCTTTGATCACTCAGAAATTAAACATTTAATTCTATGATTATGCTAATGCGAGGGAGGGAGGGCAGGAATAATATCAGAAAATTCCGCTATTAATTCGAAAGAACGCAAATAGCTGTAGCCTACTACCCCACACCATGTGTTATCACTGCAAAATTTATAGAGTGATTCAGAAATCGTGTTTGTTTGCCCGATTCCTCAGAGTAGGCAGAGAGTATAAATCACCTCCCCAAAGACTTTGTGTGGGATATAGAAATTAGCATTGAAAAATCATCTACAATTTCGCTTGAAATCGTTTCTTTTTCAAAATTACACAATATATGTAGGTATGTATGTATGGGAGTGAGGAGGATGTTCGACTACGCAAATAATTCCCACAATATCCCACAAGTATTTCAATGTCACGAACAGATCGAAGGCAAAATTTCCATTAGAGAAAATCGTCAGGTGGTGGTCCCCCAGATTTTCGGGGGACGACCATTTCTTTCCATCAAATGGGACGCGAGGCGCAACAAGTTGAGAAATTCTAAAACTAGATATACACAAAGAAAAACGTGGGAGTCCTCAAATAGCTACTACCTACATATATACATTTTTTTTAATAAAGAAAGTGAGATAGAACGAAAGCGAGTGCTGAAAACAAAACAAAAAATGTGGAAAAAAACAGATCTTAAAAAATAATAAAAAGCAAAACAAACTAAATAAAGACGGCTAGAAAATAAAAAAAAAATAAGAAAGATGAAATGAATAAAAAGAGAAACGAAATGGAATTAAGAAAAGAACAAAAGAGCGAACAAAACAAAAATAAACCAACACTTGTTACGCAATTCCTTTCAATAGTTCTCGCCCGCCCACAGCACCCCCGATTCTTCTCATATGTTTCATTTAATTCTCGGTGCGTATACGTATTATTTTTGCCTCACTTCTCGATGGTCGGCGCCGGGCTATCAGCTAGCTAGTGCCGCCCTAAAAACATCCTACTGCTTGGACTATTAACATTGAGCAGCTGTTCCGGATCGACTTGGCCTCGCCGATTGTGCGATTAGGCCAGAAGTCGAAGTCGGGGCTTCAGGGGCATACAGAACGCACTCGAACTCGTCGATTACTCGGGGGGGGCTTCAATGAAATTAGGCCATCTTATTGTCAAATCATATTTTAGAGGATCTCCTATCCTTATCAGTGGATTTCAAACTAAAAAGAACTACTCAGAAAAAAGTATCTGCCAGATGCTCGGCCTACAGAATCCCTTGAAAATCAGCGAAAACCATGTGATTTTTTTGGCTTGAACCTCTGGATCGTGGACCGATCTGCCCCTGACTCTCAGGTATACATGTATGGGCTTATGCTCCAGCACATCTACCTCCTGCTCGCTGCTCCCTGCTCCCTGCTCCCTGCTGAACCTGCCCCTCACACATGACCGGGTTCAGCAATGTGGAAGTAAAAAGTAAAAAAAAAAAAGAGATCTACTCCCCGGTACAACCCGTCAAACAGGATTATAAAGCAAAGTAAGTCACCGCAATGCTGGGCCAAAAAAAAAAAAAAAAAAGAAAAAGAAACCCAAAAGAGGGAAAATAAAAAGCAAGACTGACAGCTGGTCGCCGGTACGGAGATACTACATATAGCCACCAACTGGTATCGACCGATCTGGTCCGGTCTGCCTGCCTAATGAGATGGAGTTGGAGAGATGGGGAGGATGGTGGAGTGACGAGATGTCGTCGAGCCCAGAGGCCCAGAGTCGTCTCAAGTACCCCGCGACCCATAATGACGATGATTATGATGATACTGATGACGACGACGATGATGATGACGAGGCCGCTTGAAACTCACTTGTCCGCAAGCGAGCCTGAGTGCTTTGTCACCCTCCATAAAACCGAACGACCTTTGGCTGGTAAGTGAATTATATTCCAATAATATAAACTGTTTCATGGGCTATCCTGCTGATTAGGTCTCAGTGAGACCTAATGAGTCTCAGCTAAATTAATTTTGTGATTAAGGGATATTTCATTAGGGATTTCTAATGATAATTGATTTAAAATTATGATAATGTGAGTCAAAAATAGTCCATTAGACATCAGTTTAAGGAATTTCCATATTCAAGAATGTCAATCAAGCATTGAACTTTCCTTAATTCTCTATAATGCCCTCCAGACACTTGTTCTTATCAAACATTGGCGAGATAAAGGAATGATAAAGAGTACTGCACATCATTTTTGTTGCAACCAGTGTTGCCATGTGGACTTGTCCCACTCGCTCCATATCGTGTTGTGTGTCGGAGAGCTTATCAAAGCCCCACCGCCCACTCTGCAACCCATTGACAATGCCAAACATAAACCTTGGTCAACAAATCATTTCTGTGGTACTTTCAATGGGCTTTTTTCAAGCAAAATATTAATTTTTTTATAGAAATAAATAGAATAATTAATATAATATTATTAAACTCTTACTGCCTTAGTCTTAGAACTCTAAAAGCTTTAAGGATAACTGATAACATAAAAGATATCTCAACTGTACACTCTTCAGTTTCCGAAGTACCGGGTATCAGTATCTTCAAAGTACAGAGTTTAGTGACTCCCACAGCTAGTTTGGATCTTTTTTTTTTGCATTTTTTAAAACTAAGCTGTGGAAAATGCATAGTCCAGCTGCTTTGCATGATTTTCTCATTAGTTTCCATTAGAAAATCCACGAGTACCGAGGCTTTGCGCGCCAAATGCCATTCATTTTGCATTCTGGTTTCTACTGCGCTGTTAATATTTAATAATTTATTAAGTCAATTATCGCGGAAGCTTATTCAAATAAAAGCTTATTGAAAGTGCAGTTATCTGACGATCCACGCCCCGCACACCCCTTGTCCCCATCGCTGAAAGGCCCCACTGAAAGTGCCGGCACGTGGGCTTGGGAGAGGAACACGCGCTATTAGAGAGAAAATGAAACGCAACGAGAGCGGGAAGTACAGAGCCAGGCAGGCGATGGGCAATAGTTCAGAGTCGGCAAGGAATGCAGCAATGCAAATGCAAATGAAACGCAGAGGCAAGAGGCAAGAGGCAAGCGGCAAGAGCCCCGAGCCCCCAAAAGCCCCAGTGCAATGTTTATAGAATTTATTAAAATAATTAAAGAGCAGGAATCGAATCGATTTGTTTCGCAAATCGCAAATCGAAAGAAAATGTCAGGCCCCCTTCTCATCCGTTGATCAGTTGAAGCCCCAATGATCTTCCATTGACAGTCAAGACAACTGACGCATGGGATTAATTCATTGGGAAATGAAAAACGCATTACAAATTATTTTTATTCTCAGAAATATCAGACTACCCCTTTCAATCTCAAAGATCCTCTCGAACAAACCAACATTTAGCTTGTCATGCTTACAATTTTTTGGCATTCTCTCCATCAAACACCTTTCCATCATAATTAGGAAAGCCTTTAATCCTCTGCCGTGTTTCAACCCATTTCTCCAGACCAATTATAAGGTTTTGGACAACAAACTTTTGCACACTTTCTCGTTATCACCTGGCACGTTCCAGCGCTGTGGCCAACAAACACTTAAGATATGATAAAAGCCACCAGCACACACACATCTATACAAGCACACTTTTGGCCATCAGCTGCTGTACCTTGGCACATTGGCGGTTAGATAAAGGCCCTTATCTCTCTAGCCCAAAAAACAGAAACCGCGGAGCGAAATAAACCTCGTTTCAATGTCAATATTCGTGTCGAAAAAGTAAATTTGAAAATTATTTTTTAAATATTATTTAAACCGCTAACTGCCCACAAAATCGGCCTTCATGGATCCACAAATCTATAGAGAAAAAAAATTCGATGGTGAGCCGAAATCGAAAAGAAATGAGCGACCAGAAGCGACACACGCTCGGTCTTTTCTGCTATCAGTGTGGCGCTGGGTTCTATATTTAGAGCCATTATCAGTAGTGCTCTAATTAAGATCTCCCAGCCCACTCTCGAATAAAGTAACACTCCAAAGCCAAAACGGACTCCACTAATCAGCGCGCACACGAACCCAAAGATCATCTATTGGATTCGGTAGAGTAGAGCACAGAACGTGACCGCATTTTAAATGTTTTGATTATTCGCTCGATTTCATATTGAAAGTAAAATTTTGCCATCATTAAAATAATTATTTCAAATATTTCTACAAATTACTCAGCTTCAAAAATCTTTTTTTAGAACTTATTTAGGTCTAATAGTTGAAAAAAAACCATTGAAAACGTTCGAGTTTTCAAAATATTAGATTTAAAAAGTACATATTGGTTCAAAACCTTGTTTTTAATTCAAAAACTTTTAGAAAATTCTAAGAAAGATAATAAGAACTGCTGAGTTATCAGTTTTTAAAAATCTTAAAACCTCAAGGGATTTAAGCTTTTAAATTTTAGAAAAAAAAAACAACTTTAGAAATAATCTGGTTTGGTTTTGAAAACGTCAATAGTGCCCTTGAATTTGATTTCTTTTTAGAATTTATAGAGAGGGTTGAAAAGTAGATGGCATTTATCGAATACAAAGTACCATTTGTCGATTGAATAAATTTATGCTTATTTTTTTATTTTTTAGTTATTTACCCGCCAAAAGTTTCCAATGGGGAATCGCTCCTTGTGTTGACTGCGATAATAATTGTTTATTCTGCCGGTTGATTTTGTAGATCGCCTGTTCTGGTTGTTGTTGTTGTTAATTGGCACTGTTTTACTTTGTTTTCCTTGTTATTTTGCACTTTTTATGAATTTTGTTTATTTTATTGCGAATTCGTGTTGTTGTTTTGAGCAAAACTTGTGCAGGCTGGGTTTTTTTTTAATGTGGATTTTTGTGGAAATATAAATTTTTTAGATTTCAGATTTCAGGCTGGCATAATTTTTTGCTCCACACACACTCACTTCCAACTGGGGATTACAAGATATTTTTTGTTGGTGTTTTTCTTTCTTTCTTTTTTTTTTATTATGGGCGGCGGTTTTTTGCTTAAGCTATAGACAAATTTTATAAAAAAGCAGGCAAATTAGAACTCATATAATATAACAACAATAATAATAAACACCAAAGCAAACACAATAAAAAAGCACAACAAATAAGAGAGAGCTCACACACGCGGTCGGAGAGAGAGAGCAAAAGTGGGGGCTTATTTTTGATGGTGTGTGTGTGGGTGAGTGTGTGTGTGAGTGTTATGGGCACGAAGAGAGTAAACGCGATCACGTCACGTCATCAATTCATGCCAATTGGACGCACACACTTAATTGGAATTCGTATGAGAATTCAATGAAAACCGAAACGTTGTTTAAAGTTCAAATGGGGAACAAATTTTAATATAAACACGTTCCAAAAGCTTACTCCAATTCGAAACGAAAACGAACTACGAGCTACGAAAAACCAAAAAATAACCGAATAGGCTGGCAACAAAACCAACAACGTGACTCTGAGACTGAGGCGAAGATCACCCAAGCATCGCTACGTATTTCATTTTTATTCCCCCGTTTATTTCTATTTTTTGCGTTTCCCTTATTTTAAAATTTGATTTTAATACCCGAACGCGTTCTTTCTACGCTTCAGTTTTTTTAAGTTTTTTTTTTTACGATTTCCCTCGCGGACACTGCTTCTTTCACATGTTTTGATTTTGCAACTTCTTTCACTTTTTTCACGGTATTTCGAAGAGATTAAGAGACTAAGAGAGAGAGAGAGTGTGTGGAAAGAAAGCCAGGTAGTCGAGAGCGCGTAGACGATGGGGTGTAAACGATCTTGGGTAAGAATCTGCCTCTTTTCTGCGAACGTTGTGTGTGAAAATGCTGGAAGGAAAACGATGAACGACCTCGTGGCTTTTGACCGCAAACGAAAAAACACGGACTACTACTTCTTACTGCTTTCTAGTTGGATGCGAACTGACAACTGATTCGCTGGGCGTTCGTAAAGTGGCGCAAAAAGGCGGTCTGCTAGCCTCTGAACTGGTGTGCGTGAGCGTGAGTATCTGTGTGAGTACACGAAGCGGCCTGCTTGTGTCTGTGCTGGTGTGTGTGAGTACACGAAGCGGCCCCACCACCACCGCAAGCTTTGCTCTGAGAATGCGTTCCACTTGTGCTCCACACCCAAGCAACGAAAAAAAAAACCAGCCCCAACTTTTGCCGCTCACTTCACGTTTTTCTCTTTTTTTTTTTTTATTTATTTATTTATTTTTTTTGCTCTCACACACAAACATTTACAGTTTGGGGCAACATGTTAGGAGGATCTTAAAAGCTTCCCGATTAATTTTTATTTAGTTTCTTAATTTGAATTCAAAACTGGTTAAGCCACAAATATTTTTAAAATTATGGTATTAGTACTTAGTATTTATGGTGTGGTATAGCTATTTTTTTGACCTCATCTGTGCCCCCTCAATATCAATAAATAAGAGCCCATAGTTTACCTATTTTATACATTTGGAATTTAAATTGTTTCTTTTCATTGGGATGGCGCTGCGTTGGACTCGAAATTCTCGTCCGGCTGTGAGGCGGACTGGCCGCCAAGGGGCCAAAGGTGGCGGGCGGAGGGTTGCTCCGGCGGTCGGCCATAGCTGATAAGGAATGTTATCTCACGATTGCTCCTCTCCATGGCTCTCTCCAGGGACCCCTCACTCTTTCACGACCGCTCTCTGTGATACATTCCGTTCATTGTCTCGTGATGCGATGGAAAATTTCCCGAAATTGCATTCTACTGATAATGCCAGCACTGCACTTGATATTTGTGCACTCTTCTCGATATGAGTATGAATGTTATTCAAAATATGCCACGGCATCTACATATTCTCACTCAAATATGTAGGTATGCTAGTGTGCGTAAGCTTTTTGGGAACATGTATTTTATTACCAAAGTTTCCCCTCCCCCACAGACCCAAAAAAAAAAAATATATATATGAAAAAAATTATTCCCCTCCCCGGTACCCGGTACCAGTTTCTGTTTTCGCCTAGACCTGATATCTGTATATATGCTTTCACACTGGTATTGGTGAGTATCGGTGTTTTTTTTAATGTGCCTGCCACATAAATTCCGCAACATTACACGGCTAATGAAGTCTAGACGCTGAGGCCGGGCTGCGAACAGTTTATTTTATGGATCGTCCAAACTAAACTCTCTCGGCAGAGAATCGGATATTTCTGAAGGCGGATTAGAAGCGGTCGAGAAATGGGCTGGGTTTGGTCTGATCATTCCAACAGATACAGATACATATGTCCGGGACAGTCAGGAACCAATTCTGGGAACTCTTCAATCCTAGTCCCAGCTGGTAGGCTAAAAAATTATAAAAATTTCTACCTTTAGTTAAACTTTGGCCATCCATTTAGGAATTAGAAACATTTTATATTATTTACTCTACTCATCAGGTAGTCCAACTGTCTCCAAAGTACGTAGAGAAGATAGAAGACTAAGTCTTTTATAAGCTAGAGGACTTTCAGATGCGAAAACAACAATAAGATAAGCTATAGTTATATTTTACAATGTTATGAAGTTGGTTTAAGATGATAAGAAAAATCTTGGTATAGGTAAGTTCCATCTGAAAACAAAGTTAGAGCATCACATAGTGGATTCATTAAATCGAAAAATCAATTAGAGCTTATTAGAACCGCTCGGTGATCAGTGGCTGAGCTAGCATTGCCGCCCACTCCCCAAGGCATTCCATTAACATTACACAAACGTTTCAACTATCACCAGTCGATACTTGACCATAATTGCCACCGCCGAAATATTCGAGAAAAAATATATTTTTTTTATAAAACTTTTCATTTGCGTTGGCGCGTGGCGAATTGCAAACTGTCGTCGCCGTCTCGGACCCCGTCTCGTAATCGCATCCAAATTTGACAAACTGGACCCGCAAGGCACTAACTCAGGTTTCAAATTGCGCGCCAAATGTCGGCTGCCAAAAAGTGGCCTATACCGAGAAAAACTGGATGTGGTTTATGGACGATTTAATCTATTTTTTATCTCAATGAATAAAATATAAATATTATATTAAAAATGACATCTTATTGTCCAAATTTATAAACTTCTATCCCCCTTTGTTTTTTCTTATTTTTGGCTGACAAGTGACGAAAACTGATGACACTCCTCTCGTGCTGCACCTCCAGTGACGTACTCTCGGATACTCAGATACAGATACCCGAGCAGCTAGCATGGCATTTCGGTCAAGTTTCTGCGCCTGCTCAGCTGGCTTAAAAGTTGTCGGAAAAAAGTATCTCAACGGCAAAATCGACGACGTAGTAGAACAAGAAAGTAGGGCTAGTTGGGCGAAAAACAAAATTTAAATACTCTTTTTTTTTATTAAAATCAAAATTTGTTTCCTATGCGTATACGTAATTTTTGAAAATTGAAATTAAAAAATAAAAATAATTATACTTAAGTATTAAAAATTATAATTATTGCTATAACTTGTTTAGAAATATTTGATCTGAGAGGCTTTAGTTTTCCAACTAACAGAGATCACGTATACGCCTAGTTTTCATATTACGTATTCGCCTGGTTGGACGCAAGAGAGTCTACTTAGAAATTTTTAGACTTTAAATGATATAAGTAAGGTCCTTGGAATGTATGTTTTTTTTTTTAGTTTTTATTAAACATTTTAATTCATATTTCTCTGCGTAGTTTTAAAAAATCACGTATACGACTCGTTGAATATTTAATTTAAATAATATTCATGTTAAGATTCCAAATAATATTATAAGCCATAATTATAAAAAAGAACTATTCTAAGGATGAAATATTTACATAAATAATTTTATATAATTTTTGGTATCTTTTCTTTTAAAAAATCACTTATACGACTGGTTCTACAAAAGTAAAGGTTAATATAATAATATATAATTAATAATAATAAATCTATAATAAATTAATAAATAATTTTTCCTTATCTTAAATGAGTTATACCCCCCTTTTGAGAGTATAAAATTACCACGACTTCGGCACAATTGACATTAGACGATGGAGCCGAGACGATCTGATCTGATCCGAGGCGAAGGCAAGCGATCCGAATCCGCGTCGGAATCGCGAGTGTGGCTCCACTCTGCTCTATGCTTGGCGCTTGGCCTTCAAAAAATTATAATTTCTGTTTTAATGTCTCCTCACATCGAGTGAGTGTGTTTGTGTGTGTGTGTTTGTTTGTTTGTATGTCCCTGGTGGCTTGCAGAGGGGGCAGAATGTGATGGGGGCGGCGGCAGTGGCCTGACACTCTCACACTTGGAACTTCAGTTGGCCAACCCGGTGTCGTGTGTTTGTTTACCAGCCCAACTGGGCGAGTGTGAGTGTTCAGATGGAAATTTGAATATTGTTAGTAACAATTTGTTAACTCAACAATTTATAGAGCAAGCATAAGGCGAGTGCGAGGCAGAGATAGAGGAATGTTCGAAGCACGACTGTTTTCCTAACTATTTTGCAATGATTGCAAGATTCCTAATTGATTTTGGTTCGGAAATCAAATATAAAAGTTATAGGCCTCTGGACGTCTTTTCAAAATTCCGACACACATTCTCTTAGGTTTTATTTGTGAGCCCTAACCTTTCCATATCTTATTTCCATTGAACCATTTCGAAAGGTGACTTAATACTGGAAACTTCCCAATAATCGCTTGATCAACTGTAGCTGAAACGGTATTTTGAGTGTTTGGGGGAAACAAGATTTTGTGACGTTTCTTGCGGCTCCTCAACTCGAATGTTGATGAACGCTATCAAGACTTGAAAAAAAAACATGTTGGGGCCCATATGTATGTATTTTTCGTATATATGAGCATGTGTTTGTCACAAGCGAGCCCCCCTAAAGTGGCCACATGGAATTCTCATGGCAGAGGCGTAGCCAGGAAGTGAATTCAACGGGGTCACATGTGAATTCAATAAAAGGCCAAATTATGAAGATGAGTTTGTCACTAAAGATTTTGAAGCTAAAAAAAATAAAACAATCATGTGCTTTGTCTGAAAATAATTTTAATAAAAATTTTAGTTGTTTTTTCTTGAAATATTGAAATAATTGTTTTAGAAAAAGGGGGTCAACCACTGCTATTTGTGGATTGCCGTAGTACTGGACCCAGATCTAGTAATAACTGTACCGGTTCAGGTTCACTCCCTCCCCCGCCCGGTAGCGTGTGGCATTTAAAATGCAAAACATATCTCGTAAGCGTTATCTCTAATTTATTGAGATTAACTGATTAATTTAACGACGTAATTGATGCAGCCGCAAAAGCGCACGACTCTCGAGAACTGACGCAACTCACAGATACTCGTCGATGCACACTCACTTTACAGATACAGATACGAATATACCTGCCCACAGCCCTCGAAGTGATCGTTTCGCAGAATTCCTGATGGAAGTGCGACTTAGATTGAAGGAAACTATTTCAAGTGAGTGTGGATGCCGGGAGGCGGTATCGGTAGCAACAAAAGAGGGCGGGGCAAGGCGGGCTGAGGCGGAACGAGGGGGGGCGCAATACGGTACGGGGATATGGTTGGGGCGGATCGCTTTAATATGCAAATGTGTGTTGGCGAGCACATGTAAATGTGATGAAGCACTTCCTGAAGCCAGCCGCAAGATACAGTATCTGGGAGATACGCAGATAGAAGAGCGGCGAGCGAACGGCATCCACACTCGCTTGCCATCCACACACACCACGTGGTCCCAAGTTCAGAAGAACGGAACACCCGGAAAAGAACGAACCGGAATGGAATGCTCCACCGAGCGGTGGAGCAAGGCACATAGACAAGGCACAGGCATAGAGCACAATAAATAGGCAAAAAAGAGCAAATGGCAAACTATAAAGATAGTAAAGAGTAAAACGTAAAAATAAACCTGCGATGACCGCGAAGAGAACTAGCTTTTCAATACACTTTGCAAAAATTCGTATGACTTAAAGATTATAAAAAACATATTGCAGACTTGTATTTAATTCAAAACAATTTTTGAAAATTTTTTAATTTCATATTTTTTGCAAAAATATATTTAAATAAACAGTGTAGCTTAGCCATGGGAATAATTGAGGAAAACCACATGGTGCGCAAAAATATTTGAAAGCATCGGCAGAGCAGTTGGCAGAAGCCGCGGCCGTGGCAGCAGCAACTGTGGCGAGAAAGCTAAACAAAAGCAGAGCAAAGAAAAGCGGAAACAAATACCAGCTAAAAAAGCGCGCGGTTTATGTAAACAAAGCCTCTCGTTGAGATTAATAAGAGAGGTGTGGGGGCAGGTGAAAGAGAACTAATTGGGGGAAGAGAAGTCACAGCTTGACGGGGCTCGAAAGCAGAGTGCTGGGGAGAGGGGGGAATAACGATCCGTGGAGCAGAAGAAAACGGCTAAAAAGCGAAGCCAGAACAAATTTGTGGCAAAAGTAGAAAAACGAAAACAGAATTAAAAACCTAACCTTACCTAATGTGGGCTATGAAATGGCAACACACACACACACAGACCCACATGGCCCCCCGCCCCCAAGTACACACACACACTCACGTTCTCCCACTCAAACACACACACACACTCACCTTTAAAATGAAAACGTGGACCGCTGGCAGCGACGTCAGCGTCGAGCGTCACGCTATTGCGTCGTTTTGAAATTCTTACAATAAAAAATAAAAGAAATATAAAAACTAAAAAAAAAAAAACAAAAGCAAAAAAAAAAGTTAAAAGAATGAACAACCGAGTGTCCGAAAGAAGAAATGCCGAAAAATGTTTAAGCTTTTTTTTGGGGGGGACGAAGAGTACAACACTTCGAAGAGCAGAATCACGCTGAAAAAATAAGAGAGTAAGATGAGTAAAAGTTTAGTTCAGCTTATCAAATTCGGCAGTTTTGGATACAATTGTTATGCTCTTTGGATACACTCCACATTGGGTTGCTGAGAGAAACTTATAGTTAAAAAAATATAATTCTGGCATTGAATTCTGATAATTCTTTATATTTTAAGCCTCTCTAGTTTCGAACCGATCTTACATACCACCCACTTGTTTGCTGAACTTTAACCCCCACCCTGACAAATCACAATCCCTGCTCTCTTTCTTGGCCACTTGTTGGATTCCACTTCGACTTACGCTCCACACGTGCTCACTTTCTCTCTCTCCCCGTTTATGAAACTCTCACACACACTCATGCCGTTATCCTTGCCGAATAGTCTGGCTCTCGCCTTCGTCTTACGACAAACTTTTGGCAGACTTCGGCTTTTTCTTGGCATATCTTTTGGGTTTGCTGACTCAACCCCTGATTCAAACACATGCCGTCCTGCTCGGAGAGTGAGACAGCATTGGTGGAAGGACTCGGCTTCGGCAGGTAACGGTTGCCGCTACGCTTTTCTTCTGACACACTTTTCCCACGAGGGACGGGAAACGGACTTCCTCGTTGCACCGTTAACGCTTCTGGTTAATGGGGAGTACTCCGCCCCCATAAACGGACGGGTGGGTGTGGCCGTTGGGTAACCGTATTTCGGATTCTGCGCAGGATGTGCTCGGCTCCAATAGGTTGGTCCTTACGTGAGCCTTAATTGCCGACTGGCTGGGTATCCAGCTGAAGCCTCCTGGTTGGACGGGAGCCTATAACAGAACCCATCCCCATCCCTGTATCCTATATCCTGTCGGATCCTTTACAGTAAAATAAAAGAAATAGTAACCTTATAACCCTCGTCTTCCGTCGGGTTTTTCGGCATCTCCCTACATATAGATTTTTGCCGTCGGGGCTTTTTTGTTCGATGGTTGTTAGGCAGTTAGTCCTGGATGTGTCCTTGGCGGTACATATCCGAATACTTTTGGGGTGGTGGGGCGTGTAAGTGGGTGACAAACGGTAATGGTCCATTACCATATTGTACGCATACATTACACGTGTACATAATAAAAAGGTACTTACATATTCGCACACAAAAAAGGGGATTTCATTTGTAGGCCCCCTTTTGTGCTTGGGCTTAATCTAATCCTGGGCTTCCTCCCTTGGTGTCTTGACTGTAAGGGTTTGACTTTTAATTACATTTGATATCTTTGTCTAATTCTATTAATACTCCTTTATAGTACAACTATCTTGTTGCAAGTAATTGGAGTAAAGGATGAGAAAGTATTTCATTTCCACCTTTTGTGTAATTTAATTATTTTAATTTAGATGTATTATGTAACAATGACATCCATCAA
The DNA here is from genome assembly GCA_035047585.1 of Drosophila monieri. NCBI lineage: Eukaryota > Metazoa > Arthropoda > Insecta > Diptera > Drosophilidae > Drosophila > Drosophila monieri. The sequence goes on along the minus strand of JAWNPJ010000008.1, from coordinate 24,048 downwards.
ACCGCTGCCATATCAACAAGTGGCCATTCATATCCTTAGCATCATCATTATTGTTCATTGTATGCGTCCATTAGGAAAATTATCCTTGATAGGGTGAGGGATAGTTGGCCCCTTTAATATCTTCTAAAAACCTGTTTAGCACTTTGTTCAGAGGTCTCCCGTTCTATAAGGCAAATAAATATCGTATCTATAAGGTTCCTAGTCCTTCAGACCTTTATTGAATTTTCCCAATTAGGTTAAAGCAAAAATCTACTGATATGTCCATGTTCTTCCCCACAATTTCGTTGATAATAGAACTCCGGGTATGAAAGTAATGAGGGTTGGCAATGGGGCAGGCTATCTACGTCATCGGAGGTCGAGTGGGTGGTTGTGAGTGTGCTTGGGGGGGAGGGGTTAGAACGCCCAGCCTCTTATACATATATGTACAAGCTGATAAGCCTTAAGTCCCACTTGCTTATCACTGTTATCAGTTTACAGATACAGACAGTGGAAACTGCTTAAATGGGGTGATAAAACATATATATATAAACACATATATTTTTTAACTAGGTCTAACCGATTTATGATGTTATTTTTTCTATGACAAGTTTTTGTTCAGATGAGAGTTGGAATTAATGATTTTAGATTTGTTTTAAGATACAGATATTGTAAATAATTGTGTACCGATTTCCAACATAAAATGTCCATTAAAAATATTTAAGTTTAATAATATTTTAATTTATGATTTGTTCCTTTAAAGGATCCACTGTACAAACAGTTGTTTGCACTTTTGATGGCTTCATTGAACCAGCTTCCGTTGAATGGGCTTCCTTTGGAAAGTTCTTTGTTTCGTGTGTTTGCATTATTATCGCACTTGAGTTTTGTTTGAGTGTGGGAGGCAAGTGGGTGGCATACATCTAGGTACAGATAGAGCGAACGAGATGGCAGGATGGAGCAACGAACATTGCAATTGTGAGAGAAAAGTTTTTCGAGCAGCTTTTCTACGGCCTTGCTGATTGCGGTTCTAGGTTTATGGACACGAGTGTGTGTACGAGTTCCCCCCTCAATTGGCGGGCTTGTTGCCGGGCGATGGCATTTTTGCATTGGCAATTGGCAACCGCAATCGAAACTTACCGCCTGGGCATGCGGAAATATGCATTTTGCTTTCCTCGGTTTGGGTTTCGGTTTTGGATCTGATGCGGCGGCTCGAGCCCGTGCTCAGAGGCCAGCTCCTTTGTTCCAATTATAGACGCAAGTTCTTGGCATATCGCTTGATATATATATGGATGTGTGCCGGTTTGTGTCTGGCGCTATAGCTGCACTGATATCGCAACTGTCTGGCGGGGGCTCTCTGGAATGAATGATTTCCTTCGCTGAGGTAAGTCCAGCAAAATATGAGTATATGTACGGACATGCGAGTCTGGGGCATTTCTTGATTGGATTGGAACTGCATAAATCATGTCATGAATGAAGTTGAATGCACTGCAACAAGTTTGCGATATCCACAGGCGGGCATTCTTAAATTCCATTCATATCTTGGCAGTTCAAAGCGATATATGAATGGAAGTTAAACGAAGGAAGAGTAACTGAATCTAAAAAAGAGTTCTGGGGTAGCCACAAACACTAACTTGATTCCCACGAATATTTAGGCCCACGATTAGATCATACTTTCAAACTTGGATATAGGCAGTACCCCTGTATTATGCTAATCTACTTACCAACTATGGCATTAAGGAAGACATTAATATTGATTAGTGGATTCATAAATCGAAACTATTCATTCCCTGAACATAATTTATTCATATATATATCTTTGACCCTTTCCCTGTTTAATCAAGCGATTAAAATGTAAAACATTTACATATCAAATGAGGAGGAGGAGGAGGAGGTGGAGCTTCGGGTTATTTCAACTATTTAAATGCGATTGCCCTTTGGCCCTCGGGCCAAGATTTTGCCAACACAGCTGTCGATGGATAACAGTGGCCTTTCACAACTTTTATCCTGACTGACTGGCTCCGGCTCCGGCGACCCAAAGCCCTGGAACAATTGCCAAGGCAACCAATAGCCACTAGAAGGCTTAGATAATCCATTAGTGCCAAAGGCCAGGCCAAAAGGTACCAAACGGTCAAAGACGTTCAAATGCCCTAAGTTAGGAAAAGAAAATAAATAGTTTAAAAAAAATATTATAAGTTTTTAATTGAATTTAAACTCTTAAAAATAATTTAGAATAAGGACTTTTAAGGACAAAAAAATGTCAAAGGATGCCCTAAAATATCACAATCTTTTCCAAAAAATAAAGGGTATTCTAATAAAAAAAAAGGAAGATTGCCAGGACGACGACAAGAAAGTCGAGTCTCCCCATTTACCCGCGCTCGTCCTGGTGCGTGCGGGTGCGTCGGTGTGTGTGTGTGTGTGTGGTGTTCGCCTGTGTATGTGTTACAGCAATTTGTTCAAGTCAAAACCCGTTGGCGCCAAAAGTCTACGGTGCTGCCAATGGCAAAAGGAAAAACCCGAAACGAAAGATGAAAATCGGCTTAAAAAAAAAAAGTGCCCAGCAAGAGAGTATGCCAAAGGTGCTTCGCATCTCCCCCATAGCACTCCCTCGTCCTTTGCCCATTTGGGAGGATAATTTATAACCCGACAAACTTTGCGTACAAAACTTTTCTCTCTTCTCTGCCGATTTCTCTATTTTTTTTTTTACTGCTTTTTATATTTTTTTTTTTTATTGTTGTGCTGCGTTGCGATGAAAAGTTTTGCACGGCGTTGGCGATTTTTAATTCTTGCGCTAAATTGTTTAAAAATGTTGGAGGAAGAATCCTGCCGAGCATGGAACTTTGCCACCCGCGATTGGCAAGGGATAACTAACAAAAAAGTTTGTGGCATGTTGACCACTTTGTCGTCGGCCTTTGGATAGTTTCTTTCCTTCCCTTTTTTTTTATTTTATTTTTTTTTTTGTGTTGACCAATCCACTTCCCATTCTGTGCAATTTCCGCTTCAGTGTCGATGCAATTTGTATTAGGAAAGTTTTTTGCGAAATTCAAAAGAGCTGGCGGAGCAGGGATGGGGGTGTAAAAGAATTTCCCAGCGTCCAAAGTATCGGAAGGCAATAAATTCTTGGTAACGAACATTTTTAGCATCTCTGATTTATGCTCAATTAGCGGCAGGCAGTGCTCCCTGTACTTACAGTTGCAGATACAGATACAGATCCGTATCCATAAACCTGACAACGCCTTCACACAACATTCATCAAAACTCTTTTTCGCTGGCTGGTCTGACTTTTATGATACTCGCTCGCCCTCCTTTATGCTTTTTTTTTTTAGGTCGTAAAACCGTTTAAGTCCCTGCCGCCGACGCCTTTGGAAGATTTTATGCTCGGTTAACCCGATAGTGACGGGACGGGAGGGGCTGAAACGACCCCCTACCAGATATGACAGTGATCGTAAAACTATACACGCGCCTGCCTTCGTCATAAATGCGTCAAAGTCAATTTGTTTTATCCTTCTGCCTTTGGTCCTGCTCTGGGTGCCATATATTTTTTCTCACTCTTAGCGCTATATTTTTTATGACTTAATACGATTTTACAAAGTTTGGAGCGGAGGGCGCACCGACCACAAGCGGGTTCCAGCGGCAACTTTTTGAGTTTGTCGCTCGTAAAAATTAATTTAAATTGATTCCACTGATGAGTTGAGGAGTGGTTTTGGCCACTCCACTCCTTGGCAGGAGTTCAAGGAACCTCTTCAAAGGAGAGGCTGGATTTGAATCGATTTTTGAGATTTAAGAACGTTTTAAAAATAATAAATTAAGAAGTTTGCTGAGAAAGGATGAAATGAAAGGGATCAGCTAAATAGATATTATGGCCTCTTTTTGGAAGTAAAAAGTAAGCTAAAAAATAAAATAAACTACAATTTTTTAAATCATTAAATTAAAGTCTTAGAGTCCAAGATCCTATCCATTTCATCACGTATACGGAAATCGCAATCCCATCAACATCCGACATTCACTCAGCCCCAACCTGTCATAATTTTTTTTTGCATTCTCCGGGATGCCAGAGTGTCTTCTGTGCTGAATCTTAAATGGTCAGCGTTGGCACCTAATTTATTCATTATCTAACCATAAATTATATAAGCTCTATGCTAACGCAGCTGGTGTAAGACGTTCACTCTGAAATGTGGCTGAAACCAGTTATCATCCGAGCAAAGGCAGAGGCGATGGCTCTGTCCCAGTTCTAAAATTAGATAAGAAAATTTCCGCTCATAATCGTGCCCAGCAACTTCTCAACTCAACTTAACTCTCATTCGCACACACACATGGAAGCTTCGCTTTGAGATACAGATACAAATGCACACAGATAGTTTGGCCAGCGAAGAAAGTGCGAATATGGGCTGAGAATGCGAAAAAAGATGCCGGTAACGTGAAGAGCCGAAAAAAGTTGGAAGAAAAGAAAGTGACGAGGTGGCCGAGAGGTTAAGGCGTTGGACTGCTAATCCAATGTGCTCTGCACGCGTGGGTTCGAATCCCATCCTCGTCGAAAGTATATTTTTTATTTTATTTATTTTTTATCTGTTTATTATTTATTTAACGCTACAATTTCATTAGGAATTGCATTTTAAAGAGCACCTGGTTTTTCAGAAGAATAACTTTTAAAAAATGGTTATCTCGGATTCTTGGCAGCCTGTGCCTCTTCTTTCTTGATTCCTTGGCCCCAAACTCATATATCCATATAGTTTTGGCTGCCTGATATCGATATGGCTCTAAACTCCAGCCTCTCCAGCTTAACCCAATTGGCCATAAAGCCAAGAGCCGAAAACCAAAAGCCGCACAGGGCATCTTCACTCTGCTTTGTCGCGGAAAGAGTGTCGCGGGGAAGGGGAATGTCAACCAAATGTTTCCACAACTGCCACTCCCCCTCGCCTTAGCATGCCGCACTTGTGGCCAAAAATCAAAATCCTGCTGCAAGGAGAGATGGAATGCCAGGGGAAATGAATTGGATTGAATTGGAATGGTAGGCGATAAAAATAAATCTTTGCAAGTGCGCAACGCGGCGCCATCAACAGCTGACGGGCTGCAGGATCTTCAACGGTCGAAAAGGACGAAGGGGGGCCAACTAAGCTAAGGGGCGGGGGCTGGTAATGATGAAATTGAAAAGGACGAGCTGCACTCGAAGGGTTGCGGGTGGTTACAGCCACTGCCATAAGTCATACAATGAGCGTTATCCTTGAGGATTTTTTTGCATCTCTGGAGTTGGAATATTGGTGGCTCGACACTGAAAGAAATTAAATGAAAGCCAAAGATAGTGTTTTTGAAACTTATCCTCTTAGTAGAGAATCATGTCCTTGTTTAAACTTAAAAGCAACCTCAACTTCTCTGTGTGTAGTTCCTTTTATTTCAATATTATTTAGTTTTTTTACGAAAGATTGAAGTCATTTTTGTGGAAGTCACTTCAATATGCAAATGCTGTTCAATTGAGCTTGTCTCCCGGTTTTATGCCCCAAGCAGCCTTAACCCTTTGCCTTTAAAGCCCTTTTTGGCCAGTCTGGAACATTGGGCCAAAGTCACATCAACTTTCCCCATAGCCTGTCGTGAAATTTGATGTTTTTTCTATCGCTGGCCATTTTGCAGCGGGTTCATAAAAAAGCAACCAACTCTCATACACACATAGACAATTTTTTATGATACCAGCGAAAATTTTCATTGAGGAAGCTGCCATAAATGGATCCGTTCGACGTCGGGATGTGTCCGCCAAAGTGTCGGACAATCCTTTGGCATCCTTATTACCAACACCACCACCATAATCATATTGAGATATAACGATCATTATTGGATTATGTTTAGTGTCCATTGTTTATGGTCAACTGGTTATTTATTTGCTTTGATACTAGCAGGAATTATATGGTCAAAGGATATGGAGGATATGGAAAAATCATTTACTTTTGATAGTTATCCTATCACTCATTTATGAAGAGAAGAGTTTCTTAAAAAAGGATTCTCAAAAGTCTCTTTAAACCTTAAGTTTTCGGATTTCCCTACAACCTGTCCGACCTGGTAAGATTCACCTGTTCGTCACTTTCAAGGTCGTGGCAGAAAAAAACCTTCCAATCATCGACCACTCACTGAGGCCTAACCTGGCCCTGAGGCAAGCTAAAAAATCAGACAAAAGTTACACGGCTTTCACCCACGCGGCATCCACAAAAGACTCCCCAAGGAGTAGGAAGGGGGTGGAGCGTTTGGTGGGTGAGGGTCAACTCCACTGAGGGTCCATGGTCTGGAAATGGACGACCCACTGCGAGGGTCGAGGGAGAGCTGATTGAATAATCGCCCCGCCATGCGGAGGACAGTGGAACAAATCGTGTCTAATAGACTGATTAATATACAAGATTTCCAGTTTGGCTCAAGTCAAGTCGAGCGGAGCTGACCCCTTGGCCTCACCCCCAACCCCTCGCACCTAGACCGCCCCCTCCTTGGCCGCATGTAACACGATTCGTGTGGATTAACTGCGCTCAGATTGATTGATTGTTAAAATGATGTATGGACATTTGATGGTTTTTTTGTGCCTTGTCTGCTGCTGTTCGTGTTTGCCTTCTTGCTTTTAGCATCTCAAAGGTCACTTAAAAAAAAACGACCAAATATATACCAAGTTTTGTAAATTTTAATTTTGGAAAATGAACTTTTAAACCCTTTTCATAAAAAGAACTTTTAAGTTTAACCATTTATTATTCAAAGTAATATTTTTCACACCTTTATTTCTTTTTGATAAAAGATATTTTCTTCAGTGTAGCAAAAAAATTCCGTCTGCCGCACTTCTAATTAGTAACACTCAGGCGAAAAATTAATTTTTGAAGATTTCTTTCACTTTTTTTTCGCTTTTGATTTCGGCAAACTTTTTTTAATGCTTCGATGGTGAGCACATCAACTTGATTGAATGAATCGGAGAAACAAGTTTAATTTTTTCCATTTAGGAATAATAATGAAATAACCCTTTTGTAGCAATACAAAAAAAAGGGAATAATTTGTATGGAAATTATATATAATGTGATATATTAGTCGGATGTCCGGATGTGTTCATTGATTTACACACTTCCCAGATACCCTGGATTAAGGGATTTCAGGACCTTTTTAATGTCTCTACTCGAATTTTTCTAATCATTTTTACATTTTATATAAATTCTTTTAAAACTAAATGTAATAATTATTATTATTTAATTTTTAAAAATAAATAAAGAGGTAGTCCAAAGTGCATAACCAAATACCTAAGAAAACTAACACAATACGAAAAGGGTACCGCAGAAAAGTATGCAATGCTATTTATATTTTATTATCCTAAGCACATCTCCACACCCACAGGATATATGGATGTACATTAGAGAGTCCTCACCCATCCGGTCGCTGGCTAACCCTCTCTCTGTCCCACTTGGTACACCTTAAGTGCGCTGTGGCTGGAGCGGATGCGTAGTTTGGTTATAAAAAAGAAATATTACACATTATGCCAAATTGGCGGAGACTGTCAGGCGACAATAATAACGTTTAAAGTTAAATGCATGACACAATGGCAGACAGTTTTAGTGTTTGCCGGTTATAAAGTCTACGAAAATACGCACTACCCTCTCAAAGCTAGAAAGGGTAATGTTATATCCCATATCCCATATCCCACATCCCAATTGATAAGGATAGCTGTGAAATGTTTATGCACTTTCGGTATAAAAAAAAAATAGAAAGAGTTCCTTAATCTTATCTCCACTTTTTTTGTCAGAGTTTCCTTTTTTGTGAGTTTCTTCAAAGTTTTCTTAACGGCACATGTCTCGAGAGTTGTGGGTGAAAAAATGCATAAAACTACAAAGAAACTTATTGCTATGATCCTGATTGAAGTCCTTACGCTAAAGTGACCTATCAAGGTGACCTAACCCACTAATCTCTGGCAAAGCTAGCTTACAAATAACCAAAAAAATATCCCTTTTCAATAAAAAGATTTATTAGTTTATTAAAAGTACTTTCTCCATATTTTGCCATCTTTCCAGCCTCCATGACCTCCATTTGCCATAAATTCCCAAGGCGGTCAATTGTCTACCTTTGGGTTAAGTACTTTCCCGACAATTCGTATATAGGTAACTTATGTAAATCTTAACAGACACTAAAAATGAAACAAAGTCAAATAAAAATTTATTGAGACAAAACCGAAAAAATGCCTTAAGCAAAGGAAAGAATAAGGAAACGAAGGCAAAAGCAGTCAGCCGAAAGGTATAAAGGATGTTTGGAGTCGTTTCGCCTAACGACACTAATAAAATATTGAACAGGCCATCGATAACCGAAAGGAGTTACTGTCAACGAACCCTCGACAGGATGGGGAGGTGTAGGTGGAAAATCTTTGCCGGAGTGTGGAGTGGGGTGTGGCCGGGGCTGGGGGGGAGAAACGCTTACGTAGATGGCAAAGATGACGATTAAAACAAATTTCGACGGCAACCTGGCGCCGTTTAGCCAGCGGAAGGAAGCGAAATTGTTAAACGCAAAAGTTGCAAAATGTCAGGGATACATTATGGCAGAGGGGGTAGCAGTTACGCGGCAGGGGACGGAAGCAAGACTTTACTACACTCACACACACATCCAACACACACTCTTGAGGGTTTGCACCTTCTTCTTTTTTTCGCGGAGAAAGAGAGAAGAAAAGCACAACTTGGCAACTTGCAGACAAGTTTTAAATGAATGAGCAGCGGCTTCCGTTCGATGCGTTCGAAACTGGCCACTGTCCAGAGTTAGGAAATACACGGGAAATAATTCTGAGGACTGTGGATGGTATAGAAAGGATTAAAAAACTTTAAGACTAAAAAAAGAGACTAAAGACACTAAAGAAACTATCCCTTTAGGCCCTGAAAACTATTTCTTCAGTATTATCCTTCCTGTAACTAATTTTAGGACTAAACTTTATGCATAACTTTAATAAAAATGATTTATTTTGTTAAGTGCATTAGCTGTGTGCGTTTGTTTGGCAGTGTGTCCATGCTGTGAAGCATGACAATGGCCAAAAGGATGCTTCCTCGAGTGGCGACCACTTGCCAATTGCGATTATGGTTTATGTACAGCCCAATAAAGGTCGTCAATAGGTCGCCTTCGTCACACACACAGACACATGCACCCCCTCTCCACCTCAAGGATAAACTTACTGTTCCCCGCACTAAAGTATCCTTTCAAGGAGCAACTTTTTTCCTACTTTGCTATCAGTTACTGTTGGAACTTTTGCTGACCATTGGAGCGCCTTCAATGGCTCAATTATTTGCTTCCCTCTTAGTTTTTTTTCCTCGACTACGATGGGTTGGTTTTCGGGTTGCTACAAGGATAATTCCTTGTGGCGTCAGTCAAGCGAACACCCATACACATAAACATCCAAGCACATACACTAGATTTGAGCCGGGTTTCGAGTGTTATTAGCGTAATTGAGTTTGCTGGCCAATTATGCATACAATGAGGCTGAAACAGGGCCCAAAATTCTAACGAAATTTAAAGGCTGTCCTTGAATTGGCATTTCAATGCAAATCCCGTCCTGCGCAGGACTCCACACCGCGTAGCATGTGCAACAGTTCTTGAAAATTGCATTTTCTTAATTTATTTGCTATGCAAATTTATTTATTGACCACACAGCCCAATGTCATTTGGCACAGGCACTGGCGGCGAATATGGCATTCAACACACATTCCAACCTCCCAGCAAGGATAAAGGATACGAGCCCACATTCACACACGAGCCCATGTGCAGCCAATTGCATTCATCACAAAGGCATTTTCCTGCAAAATGAACTTGGGGTGAATTTTCATTGTGCAGGATTCGGGTTGTCCTGGGGAAGTGTAATCAATTGATAATCATGAATCAAGAACTGATGATCTATTTTTGCCTTTAATTTGCTGTTCGGAATTAGATTAGAACCTATGCATAAAGGATTCTGTGGAAAATGTATGGGAAGGGGGGTAGAAGAGCCATGTATGGGCCATCTACGAAGCCCATATCTCTGTCCAATTCTCATCCGATTCTGAAGCGGATTACCTTAATCGATTTCTAAATCGATTTGTCATTAATTTTCATTAAAATCTGGGGACAAAATATTTTTTATATTTATATATCTCTGACAATTCTCATCCGATTCTTGAGCGGAATTAACGGAACAAACCTTAAACGATTTGTAGATCGATTCTCCATAAGCCTGCATCAAAATCTGGAAACAAAATATTTTTTCGATTTTTTCTCAAATTTTCTGGGGTATCCCCTTCGAAATGTGGATATGCATGGGGATGACATTTTTGCCTCTTGCGAAAGCCATATCTCGGCCAATATTTATCTGATTCTTGAGCGGAATACCTTAAACGATTTGTAGATCGATTCCCCATAAATCTGCATCAAAATCTGGAAACAAAATATTTTTTCGATTTTTTCTCAAATTTTCTGGGCCAAGCCATATCTTGGCCAATATTTATCTGATTCTTGAGCGGAATACCTTAAACGATTTGTTCCTGGGTTGCTGTTTAATGTCTACTTTTAGTAATGTAGACTTTTTATTAAATGAATTTCTTTTAAAATGTATTAAATCAGCCATATATCTGTACATATAGTTTCCAGCGTGTATAAACTTATGAAGATTATAAAACAACTTAATATTTCTATAGTTTTGAAAGGAAAACCTGTTTTTTTTAAAATTATAAATCTGAAAATGTAAACACTCATATTTCCGTTGCCTACTTTTAAGGGCATAAGGAAGTCGATTAGCAATGAAGAGTAAAATTTTACCGTTTTTTTGGATAAAATAACATTGCTGATGGTCTTTTTATATTGTAGCAATTCAGTTAATAAAATAATTAAATAAAATTTAAATTAATAAATAAAATAGCGCCCTCCTCCTCGATTCTCAAAGGTTGCACTTAAGCAAGCCTGAAAACTGGAAATAATTCCATGTTTTTTTGTTTTCAATTTTTTTGTTAATTTACGATTCTTGTTTTTGTAATGTTTATTGTTGTTTTTGTAATTTACTTGTTTTTGTAATGTTTAAATTTTTGTTGTTGTAATTATTTTTTTTGTAATTTTTTTGTTGTAATTTTTTTTGTTGTAATTTTTTTTTGTTGTAATTTTTTTTTTTGTAATTTTTTTCTGGATTTAAAAATAAAATTTTGTTTTTTGAATTTTTTTTTTCAAAAAAATTTTTTTTGTTAAAAAGAAAACATTGCGTGGCCAGGAACACGTGTCCCTGCCAAATAGGGAAAACTCTTTTTACCTAAAAAGAGGCCTAAAAGGATTAAATAAATTAATTAGATTAAAACGAAGAGATATTTTCCAGAGGACTTCGTTTCATGCCGGCTTAGAAGACTCTCAGAAGACCCATGCAGATGGTGAAGAGAACGACGACAAGGACACGATCACAGCGGGCATAGGAGGCGCCCACTATGAAAAGGGATGCGTCGATGGCTAGCTGTAGCCAGGAAAGCCTGCCAGAAGAGTAAGTATACAAAGATATCAACAAAAAGCCTTGAAAATTACAAAGATCAACAATTAAATGACCCCAAGGTGACTCCTCCGAAAAAATACCCCCCGACAGAAGGTTACCCACCTGAGCACCACCCAACACCCAGTTTCCTGCACTCGTTTGCCGGGACCCAAGCCGCCAGAGACCCATGAGGACTCGAGCCACGATCGGCCTGTTGGAGCCTCCCAGGAAGATCGCCAGGGGAGAGAGCATGGTGAACCACGGCGGTGAAGAGGATGCCAATAGCCAAGGATCATATTCAGCGTGACGATGTGACCGGTGTAGAAGGAAGACGGAATCAGGGCCCTGCAGTGGCGTAACGTGTAAAATTTTTTTAAGAAGATTCCTTAACAAGAAAAGCCACCGTTTCTTTGTGGTTTAAGTTGTAAACCTCTTTCAACAAAATCATACAACTTTCAACGTATTTAAGGCCTTAAATTATTACACAATCCTGATAAAAAATTTATGGTGCGCCTCCTTTGGAATCTTTTCATCTCCACCACACTTAAAAAGCAAGACAAAAAGAAACAATAACCACAACACAACGAAATAAAAAAGGACGATAAAAAGCAGACAAGCCGCAAAAAGTAACCACCATCCAAAAAATCAACAATACCAACAAAAATGTTGCCCTTCGAGAGAAGACAATGCAACTTAAATTACGTCACGCGACAAAATTTCAGCTCGTGCCAGCTCCCAGTTTTTTTGCTGCTCACACTTCCAGCTCGCACCCCAGAAAATTGCAAAAAACGTACTGTGCGAATTTTTGGGAGCCAACCAACACATGCACACATTCACACGCACACCCGCCAGCAGGATGCCCCTGCGGATATGCAACGCTCAATTTGGAGCTGCCAACCACAATGCCAACCGAAATTGCCAACTTAATTTATGTGCTGCGCTAATTAGCGCCATAATTTAATTTCCAATTGGCAAACGCAAAACAAAAATGGAAAGTAAAGAAAGAGAAATGGAGGACTATTGGGGGTGGATGTGGGGCTAAAAAAAATGCGAACTGGGCTAACAATGCAATGCCTGTTGCTTCCAATCACACAAGAACTCATAGCCAAACGCGTATCTGATTTTGCGGGTAAACAAAATTTGGGTTTATACTCTTAGGAAAGGTTCTTGATTTTCAAAGTCTAACATCATAAATTTATTTATTAAATTTGTTTTTAATAAAGATTCATAGATTTAGTAAAAGATACTATTAATAATATATAATAATATTCTTCGAAAATAGACTAGATATATTTTAATTTATCTTAAAAAGTAATTAAAATATATATACGTTTAATTTTCTTAACTTTCTTACTTGAAAGTGTATAAGAATTTCAGTTTTAAAATACAAAAATTCCCTTTTTTTAACCTTGGTTTCTATCACTTGCTTTCTGCATGCGAAATGATGGAAAAAACCCTGTATCCTGCCAAAATAAAATCGAATTAAATGCAGTGCACATATGCTGCCACCCCGTTGAGTGACCCCGCTTGATCCCCCAGAACTTCTTCATCGCAATCACCCCCTTAGAGACACACCCCCTAACAAATGATGTTGACCGCCCATGGTCATGGATGCTAATTAATCTTGATTTTGCAACCGAAGCGGGAGCATAAAGAAGGAGCAGTGGCTAGGGGATGTCAAAGTGACAATTAAATTAATCATGATGGCAAACGATTATGTCAACAGGACACACTGACACACACATGGAAGTGGAAGGATTCAAACAGCCCACCCACAGGGGTCCAGAAAAAACGAATGTCCGAGATCCAAAGGGTATAGAAAACGTATTCATGTCCGCAAATACTGAAAAATCTAATTATATCCTGGCATCATCAAACTTATAATTAACATTTTGACCGCAACACAAAAATTCGCATGTGCAAAAAAAAATAAAGCAAGAAAAATGCCAAAAGCAGTTGCTTAGGGTCCATGTGCGAGACATGTTTAATTAGTTTTGCGGTTGACACATAAACTTTAGTTTCAATTTAAAATCTCATTTAAAGGAAACCGCAAACATTCCTCAACTACCTGTCAAAAATAAAGGGGTTTACGATTTTCTTGCTAAAATCTTTCCAAACCACAAATCATATAGCGTATATATGAATAATATCTGTTTTCAAAAGACATTTCGATTATTTATTAATACTATTTTTTACTGAATATACTTTTGAAAATCTATTTCGTTCATAAAATATTTATTCGTCACATTTTAGTGTATCTAGAAGCCCAAGTATTATGTGTTAAAAAATTCAAAAATTTAAAAATGACAATATTCCTGACTGTTCTTATGGTTTTATTATTTTTGTGGTTGTAAAATGTACATTTGCAATGTAAATGTACGAAAATTGCTTACTGCATAATTCAAACAACCCGCCCAATTGAATCAAAGTGGCAACGTTACGTAACTTATATAGCCAGACTGTTGATAGAGTCAATGGTAGTGGCAACGCCTAGACTGGACAAAAAAAAATAAGAATCGCACGAGGTGCCGATTATAAACTAAATATTTCGTATAAATTAAATAAAAAAATCTAAAATTGTAAAAATGGCTGATGCAGAACACGAGGTCAACGGCACGGAAGTGGAGGATGACGAGCAGGACAGCAGTCAAAAGAAGTCTGATGTGAAAAGACACGACGGCGGTGCGGCAGGTAAGAAAATTTGTGCAAATATTTTTCTGCTTATTTTTAATGATTTTAATGCAATAAAAACGTTTGCCAACAGATCTGGAAAGGGTTACGGACTATGCCGAAGAAAAAGAAATATCCGCAGCCAATATTTCCAGCGTAAGTAACAAAAAAAAAATCCACTGAAAAAAAATATAACATATAAAGTTTTACAATAAAATTAATTGCAGGCCGTAGAGCAATTTGGAAACCAGCGCAACAAAGAGAATGAGCTGCGAGTGGCCAAGGAAAAGGAGCTGCAGAAAGTCCAGGTCAAAAAGGAGGACATCGAGTTGATTGTAAGTTTTCTGGGCTAACACTTAGCATCCATCTTACCTTGTTTCTTTAGCAATCGTGTTTATAATTGAAAAATTGATTAAATTTCTCCCCTTTCAGATGAACGAGTTGCTGGTCAGCAAGGCGCAAGCCGAGAAAGTGCTGCGGGAGCAGAGCGGTGACGTGGTGGCTGCCCTGGAAGCCATCATCAGCAACTAAAGGTACTCCGGGGATCCTGGCGTCTTGGCCAACCGTCGTCTGACTTTTTACGTAGCATAACAACACTGCTTTATTTGTACATTTATAAACTCTAGCGAACAAAAAAAAAATCTAATTAAAAATCCAAAAACCAATGATTTATGATTTAGTTTAATGATAACTTGCAATTTATTTCAAATGTATTTTGCCACTGCCCAAGCGCTCTCATTTCCTTAAGAAAAACCGTTGACAATTTTACTATCAATATGGGTATATGTGATCTATGTGTATATCCTCTTAAAATTTATAGTAATCCGATTTGTAAATGAAAAAACAATTGTCCTTCGTCTCGGCCTCCCACTTAAACGTGTGGACATGACTTTTTTTGGCAGTTGCGTTTGCTTCGCTCTCACATATTGCCGATTGCTCTATAATCATAATGTATCTAGGTCGATCGATCGAACGATCGTGGCTACCATTCATTAACATTGATAAGTCTCATAGCAGCTCTATGCGAATCGTTTTTGTTTGTTTGTTTTTGCGGGTGCGGAGGAGAGAGGAAAGGTAGTTGAATAGACACATAAATTATAAAACAAAACAGACAAATTCATTTATAACAACTAAAGCAATGATTTAAAAGTGAGGGGAGGAAGTTGTTTATCGTGTAGCGACATATTGTTTGCGCAACTAACTAAATTATGTGATTAAATACTTTTGCAGATTCTCGCAAGACGGCGTATTGATATTCTGCGCCTTTCTGTATAGGTCCCGATCGCCAAAGGTACGCGCCTTTGCCAGCATCGAGTCTCCTGCAGAAAACGAATTAAAAGAATTAATATTCATTTCAAAAGTATTTAAGTAAAAGCCACTTACGATAGTTCCTTTCACGGGTGCATGAGTGCTTTAGATGATTGACAAAGTCCTCTTCCACAGATTCCTCCAGCCGGGCCACCGAGCCCTGATACTCCGAATAGAAATTATCCTTCACATAATAGGGGATTTTAAGGCCATTGGTCTCGCGTTTCACCGAATATTTGCTGGAAGTTAAAGGTTATTTTGTTACAGTCATGTTTTATAGAAAAAGATGCGGGTTTATGGCGTGTCAGCTTACTGTGAAGGCGTCAGGCTGTACATGGGATCTGATATAAAGAATGACGACATCATAGAAAGACCAATGAGCAGCAAGATGGGTAGCAAGTTGATCAAAGCCGAAGAATTGTTTCCCTGAAGGATAAGAATGGAAAATATTAATTCTGTTTTATTACTATTAACCAGACACCGCAGAAACATTTCAAAAACATGACAAAATCGGTTAATAAATGTATTGAAAGTAATTGTTATTTCAAAACATACATCCCGATCTTCCCGGGCTTGGTGCCGACGTCGCTGTTGGCGCATGTAAACATTTTGTTGCGGAAATCCGCCGTTGAAGAACATATTGAAGAGCTCCTCGGCACTGATATCGGCCTGGAAACCACGCGAATAACCGTATTCGTTATAGTACTGGCCGTGTCCATGATGGTTCGATGCACTATTTCCACCGCTATGCGACTCATTGATGCCGTACAGATCGTAATTCTTCCGCTTCTCAGCATCAGTGAGGACGCCAGCAGCATTCCCTAGGGCCTTGAAGGCTTCCACCGACCCGGGTGCCTTGTTCTTGTCGGGGTGCAGTTGTAGAGCTAGTTTTTTGTAGGCCTTTTTGATCTCCGAGTCCGTGGCCGACTTCGACACACCCAACACCTCGTAGTAGTCCTTACATCTGTCGAGTACAAAGTACAAAACATTTAATAAAGATTTAGTTTTGTGAAGCGAGCTACCCACTTTTTGATCTTTCGCACCGCCTCCAACTGTTCGTTGGTGTAGTCCGGGGCATTGGGGCGCGAATCCGAGTTCACTCGCTTCCTGGGACCGCTGTCCTTCTCATCGTTGGCGGCTGAGGGACGAGTCTTGCCATTGCTGCCGCTGTTCGGGGCGCTGCTCTTCACCTGTGCCAGTAGTTCTGAAAAAAGAGGGGGTAACCATTATTATAGTCTCGTCCTTTTGCCAATAAATACTTACTTTTTGCGTTATCAGTGGGATAGAGTTTCTCCGCTTTCAGGAGGAACTTCTCTGCCTTCTCGATCTTACCCTCGGCCAGAGCCTGCACCGCGAAATCTATGCACCTCTGGGCCTCATCCTTGTTACCGTCCATGGTCAGCGAATTAGTGATAGTTCACCAGTAGTTCATACGTGGTGATCAAAGTAAATAATCTCCTTTTGTGTGCGTAGACCCGTTGGTGTGTATGTAACAATTTATGAGCTACGCACGAGCACTTATACAGTGCCTGCTGGGATTCTCTTTTCCGGTTATTTTTCACTAGTTTATAGAGTGTCCTGTGTCTGGGTCGCCTTCCCCCCGCGCATTTGCCAAAAGATTTTATTCTCACTATAATTTAATTGATTTTATTTGGTCAACTTTTTCATCATCTGAAAAATTACGAGCGCGTTGCCACTAAGTTGGGATTAAAGTGGCAATCTCTAGGGTTGTCGTTGTATAAATATGGAGATATATATAATTATTTTTTTTTTACGTTGATTTAAACTATTTTCATGAATTTTAAGGTGTATTTACGGAATAGTTAAAAAAGAAAACTTTAAGTAAAGATTTATTCAACAACATTGCAAGACACCATGTTTTCCACCACATGGAGATAGAAAACAATTCTATCTTACTATTAACATTTTCTCAGTTAACTTTTTATTTTTTACTTTTAATTTTAAAAATTAATATTTAAAAAAACATAAAAATATATTAAAAATAAAGATTTAGCAGTAAAAAGCTAAAATGACAGTCAGAGTTGCATTAATAGTGAGGCGTTGCCAGATCGTTGCTAGCGCCCACGAACATATGCGTCGGTGTGAGTGTGTGCCGCAGCATGGGAAGCGAGTGATTCGCTGATTCGCCTAATTCCGCATTCGTCGTATTTATTTGGCAATTTTTAAAGTAAATAACAAGGAGCTCCCCGCCGACTGAGCGAATAGAAATTCAATGAGAGTGGCGCGTTGCAATAATTAACACCTTGCGGCCCCCCAAATCCGAAGTCATCGCCGCGTGTGCCAGTGTATGCGTGCATACGTGCGTGCAAGTGTGTGTGTGTGAGTGGCGCAGTTCACACAACTTGGCCTGGAAAAAAAGTGAAAGAAGCAATAAGGTATTTTTTTCGGCCATACTGTGTTGTTATTGCAGGAGAAAAGTGCACTTATCAGCCATATGGAGATTCTATGGAACTGCTAATGTGCCCCCCGAATGCCCAGGTCGAGTAAATAGAGCGACTTATGTAAAGCAGAGCAGAGAACAATAAAACTATTTACATTTACAAAGGTGCGTACTGTGTGTGTATATATGTGTGTACGTGTGTGCTTGTTATTCGTCTCTCTGTCTGTGTGTGTGTGAGAAGTGCATCCAATTGACATTTTTGTCTCTCAGTTTTTATTTTTTTTTTTTCGTTATTAGCTTAGGGCCTACTGTTTGCGGGAGATCCGGACGGGCACACCCCCCTCGGCCATCAAAGTAACACCATGGGCACCGAACTCTATCTCCCGCTTCACCGGACTGATGTCCACGTTGAAGTTGCTCAGCACCTTGGCCAGCGCCAGCTTGACGTTCACTTTCCCCATTCGGGCGCCTGCAAGAATGAAAAAAAAATGTTTTACCAAAAAAAAAAAAAGGGAAAATAACAATCTCCCACCGATGCAGTGACGGGGACCCTCGCCGAAGGGCATGTAGGCCGCCTGCTTGAAGCTCTGGCTCTCATCCAGATACCTTTCCGGCTGATAGCTGAGCGGATCGGGAAAGTTTTCGGCGTCGCGGTGCATTCCGATGAGCGAGATCACTACGGGGGTGCCCTGGCGAATGACCAGCTTGGAGTCGGGCACCGGATAGTCCTGGGTGCAGACGCGGTTCAGTATGGGCAGCGCAGGATACTTGCGAGCGGTCTCTGAAGGATAGTTTTAAGATAGACATAGATTGTAGTAGAATGTGTAGTATACTCACCCAACACGCAGGCTTCCAGGTACTTCATGTCCTGGATGGCGTCGTAGCTCAGCCTCCCCCCATGACTCTCGATGGCCTTGCGGACGTCCTCCTGCGCCTTGGCCATCGCCTCGGGGTTCTGGGAGAGTTCGAAGAGCGTGAAGGAGGCGGTGGAGGCTGTCGTCTCGAAGCCAGCGGCATAGAACAGCAACAATTGCCCGGCAATGAGGTCCTTGGACATGCTCTTCAGTCCCTGCTTGGAGTTCTCCGCCGTCCAGATCGAATCGTCTGTGCTGATCTTGCCTTGGTTCCTCAGTTGCAGCAGCAGCTGAAGCAGATCCTTCCGCACGATGTTGTTCTTCTCCCGGAGATCTATGGTCTGGCTGGCCAGCTCACGCATGTCCTCAAAAGCCTCCTGCTTCCAGCCGAGGCGCACGAAGAGCTTCTCCAGCCCGGGATAGAGGAAGGTACTTGCGCCGCGAACTATGTCCGTGAAGGTGTTCCGATTGATCTTCTTGCTGATGCCCAAGAAAACGTTGTTGGGATCCGCAAAGCTGTCCACATCCAGTCCGAAAATAGACGAGGCTATGATGTCGACAGCATAGCTAAAAAAAATTAATGTTTTAATAAAAAATTATATTAGGTAGAGAGTTTATCGACTTACGTCGCCATCAGGGCCTTCAGTTCCACCTCCTTGCTCCCCTTTGGCGGCAGCAGACTCTTCAAGTGGGCCACCAACTTATCGCCCACTGCGTCCGACGTCTCGAACATGGCCTTCAGCTTGCCGGAGGTGAAGGAGGGCGAGAGCTTGGTCCGCATCGTCCTCCAGCTGGCTCCCTCCAGCGAGAACAAGCCTGCCGAAATGGGATCGTTCTCCTCGTCCACATACACGCCCCGATCATGGAAGCTGCCAAAGTCCTTCACCAGGACATCGTGCGCCAGCTGGGCATCGCGAATCAACAGGGCCGGTCGCAGAGTGAGATACATTCCCACCACCGGACCCTTTGTGGAGTTGTACAGATCGTAGATGGCCATGCCAAAGGACCTCTTTCCCCTCGACACTGCCTCCAGGACTCCAAAGGGGATTCTGGCACCGGCGGAGGGGAATCCCTGCCGATCCCAGTAGCTGAACGTCCACTTGAGGTAGACGTAGATTAGAGTGGCAGCCGTGATTATTAAATAAATTCCAATCATGCTGCTGGTTTTCTATTTTCCGTGTTTGCTTCCAGCGATTCAAAGCAGAACTGACCGGTCTAGAGCCAGACCCGATCCATACACCTCTTGATAATTTCACCACTAGTAGGATCTATTTGTTAGCTATCGCCATAGAGATGCTATAAAAAATCGTAAAAAAAGAAACACTTTAGACGATTCTGAGCGATCTGCAGGCCAACTAACGTCGTCTACTGCCACCACTTGGGGAGGAACTTGCCAACAAAATGGTCAAGGCCACTGGGTAGCATCTTATCGGTGGTTGCGAAAATGCCACTTTGATAACATTGCAGTGATAACAGAGATAAAGAGCCGCGCTGTTATCAGAATAATAATAAAATATAAAAAAAGTATATGGATTATTTCATTTGGATGCATTTCAGTTGAGAAAAAAGACATCTACTTAGACTGTTTTTTAATTTAAAAAAAAGTAAATATTATGGATGACTATGGATGAGCAAATGGATGACTTTTGGATAACTTTTTGTTTTAAAAATAATCAGACAAAACTAAAAAAAAAAGTTATTTAAAAGATACTTTTTCAAAAACCATTTCAAAATCTCATTTCAGTGAAATCTGCGGAATAATTTGTCTGCAATCAATTTTCAAATATTAAATATTAATTGATCTTAGTAAAACAAAATGTAAAATTTTTTACTTGAAAATATTTGTTAGTTTTTTTTTCAATTAAATTTTTTTTTTCATCAAACTTTGTATATTGTTTTTTTTACTTTATAAAAAATTTTATGATAATAATTTTTTAACATTAATTAAAAAATAATTTAGAGATAAACAAAATAAATATAGAAAATATAGTTTTCAAGCTAAAAAA
This sequence comes from Drosophila monieri, assembly GCA_035047585.1. Taxonomy (NCBI): domain Eukaryota; kingdom Metazoa; phylum Arthropoda; class Insecta; order Diptera; family Drosophilidae; genus Drosophila; species Drosophila monieri. Next base: position 3,375 of record JAWNPJ010000008.1, on the reverse strand, counting down.
ATAAGTTTTTTTTTAATGAATGAAACTGATATTCTGAAAAGAAATTCTCTATAACTTGCAATCGCATTGTTTCTGTTAAATTTTTGTTTTAATCTTTAATCCTTAAGCCGATATTAAAATTAGTGAATTAGTATATCAATGCATTTGAACTTGAAATTGACAAAAAATATTTTAAAACAAAAAGTGCCTCTGAAATGTTAAAAACTAAACTTTCGCACTTTTCGGACTTTGCATTAAATTTATTTCAAAATTGGTTAAAAGTAATTGCAAAATATTATTCAATTTGTTAAATTAAAATTATTTATCCCTATCCCTATTAAAATAACTAAAAAAAAAAACATACTTTTGTTGAATTTGAATTTTTTGCTTGTGATCTGGACCTTTCTTCACCTTTCTGGAGAATTACCCATAGACAGGCCTGTCAGAAATCCGCTTAAAAAACATTGATACTTGGGTATATGCTTACCCCTTTTTCATTTTAATGAATTAAGATGCAGGTGGTCTAAAATAAGTTTTAAATAAATCCAAGTTTAGAATAATTTTGCATATTTTAAGCTTTTCTTGTATTTCTTCTAAGAAACTGGTTAAAAAAATTCTAAACTCGGAAATCTTTACATAAAACTATAAAAAACGATGTCCACTAGGCTTCAGTTACCTTAAAACTTGCCCACAAAAGTCTACAAATTGGTTGTAAGCTTTTATTTAAGGGGTGACCCGCTTATCAAATAAACAAACAAATGGCTTCTTTAATTTTTACGGGAAAGACGGACAGGTATCCCCTCCTTGGCCATCAGGGGAATTCCATGAATTCCAATCTCGATTTCTCGCCTCTCCGCTCCGACTTCCAGGCTGAAGTTGGTCAGGACCTTGGCCACAGCCAGCTTGACGTTGACCTTTCCCATGCGGGCTCCTAAATATTTAAATTATTTAAAAAAATATTAAATATTAAGAATATAAACCCATACCGATGCATGCTCTTGGTCCTTCACCGAAAGGCATGAAGGCCGCCCGATTATAGTTCCGGTTCTCTTCCAAAAATCTTTCCGGCTGGTAGCTTAGGGGCTCGGGGAAGTACTCAGGATCGCGGTGCATGCCCATAACGGAGATTACGATGGGAGTGCCCTGTTTAATCACCAACTTGGTATCGGGGACTGGATAGTCCTCAGTGCTGATTCTGTTGAGGATCGGAAGGGCGGGATACTTGCGAGTGGTCTCTATGGGATTATATTTTTAAGATAGACTCCACAAGGATAATAAGCCCAACCACTCACCCAACACACAAGCCTCTAGGTACTTCATGTCCTGGATGGCGTCGTAGCTCAGTTTTCCATCGTGCTTGGCGATGGCGTTCCGGATATCCTCCTGCACCTTGGCCAGCACCTCGGGGTTCTGGGAGAGCTCGAAGAGCGTGAAGGAGGCGGTGGCAGCTGTCGTCTCGAAGCCGGCGGCATAGAACAGGAAGAGCTGGGCGGCTATGAAGTCCTTCGATACGGACACGATGCCTTGCTTGGAGCTCTCGGCACTCCACACTGTGTCGTCGGAGCTGATCTGTCCCTGGTTTCGTAGTTGCAGCAAAAGCTGGAGCATGTCCCTCCGAACAATGTTCTTCTGTTCCCGCAGGTCCACAGTGCGGTGGGTCAGGTCGCGCATTCGCTCCACTGCCTCCTGTTTCCATCCAATCCACACGAAGAGTTTCTCCAACCTAAAGGTGAGGGTTTGGAGTGTAATTATGTAGAGTTTGTTAAAGGATTACCCCTTTAGTTACCCTGGATAAAGGAAGCTGGTGGTGCCTCGAACAATGTCCTCAAAGTTATTGCGATTCAACTTTTTGCTGATTTGCAGGAATTCGTTGTCAGGATCCGCGAAACTGTCCACCTCAAGACCGAAAATAGTCGAGGCTATGATATCGACGGCATATCTGGGATTGGGATTAGTTTTAGATCCTAAGATGATTGCTAAGACTTACGTGGACATCCAGCTCTTCATCTCCACCTCCTGGCTTCCTGTTTTTGGAAGGACAGCATCCAAGTGGGCTATCAACTTATCCCCCACGGCGTTGGAGGTCTCGAACATGGCCTTCAGCTTCCCGGAGGTGAACGAGGGGGTGAGCTTAGTCCGCAGGGACTTCCACTTGGCACCTTCCATAGCGAACAAGCCGGCGGAAATGGGATCGTTCTCCTCGTCCACATACACTCCCCGATCGTGAAAACTGGCAAAGTCCTTCACCAGGATGTCGTGGGCAAGTCGAGCCTCTCGAATCAGCAGGGCCGGACGCAGAGCGAGATATGTTCCCACCACAGGACCCTTTGTGGAGTTGTACAGATCGTAGAAGGCCATGCCAAAGGACCGCTTTCCCCTCCTCACAGCATCCAGCGCTCCGAAGGGAATACTAGTCCCTGCCGAGGGGAATCCCTGCCGATCCCAGTAGCTGAACGTCCACCTGAGGTAGACGTAGAGCAGGGAGACTGCCGTAACTATCAGTAGAACTCCTATCATATCGACTACACTCTCCGAAGCTATCTGCTGGCTTGCCAAACGTAGACTGACAGGTCGAATGGTGAAAAATAGTCGTAAGTAAGTGGTTTCGTAAATAGTCGTAAGTGGCCTCGTGTTTCTCGATAGATCGATGGGTTCCTAGTGTTTGCATCCTCAGAGTGACACGACGATTCGAGTACAATTTTGCTGACAAAGCACTACGTTTGCTTTAAAAATTTGCTTTGAGATTCAGAGTATCTCAGAGTATGCTTGCTGATTATTATTCTGCTGATAACATTTCCTCAACTCATCCGTACTTGTTAGTATGAGAAACGATCTTATTCAGCTTGCATTTCAACAAAAATATATTTTTAGACTTAAAAATTCATTCACATTTTTAAGGAGAAATGAAATGAGATTAGCATTTAGGAAAGGGTGTGAAAAAGTATTTAATATTTAAGTAACGAAGCCCACTGTTATTTAACTTGGCTAATCAAACAGCTTTTGTTTTTCTGACTAGCTCACTTTGTGGGCTTGTAAATTATAGATTCTGAATATATACCTGGGAAATCTTATCTCATGAGAGAGGAATTTACGTTTTAATGACTAGAATACAAATTTGTAACTGTAAGGGTGGTTGGAATAATTATAAGAGTTTCTGGACTAGAATTAGTCGAGTTTCTAGACTATGTGATACCTGGTACTATCACTTTTCATCCTTGCCCTTTAATGGACCTTTTTTTTTACATTCCTTTATGTGTTTTGAAAAAGTAAAAACAAAAACAAAACAATAACTCCCCTAAAAAATCAGCTGATTTGTCTGAATGATTTCTAAATATAAATTAAACTTTTCTTAATTTTAAAATGAATTAAATGTTTTTTTTAAGAGTATCTAGACTA